>OZ026524.1:68031073-68396073 GCA_964019695.1 Loripinus fragilis | reverse complement strand
TCATAGTATCGTCTATAAAATTTAGAAAAATGTTTTGCGAAGTTTATGATACAGATAACCTTGTTTAAGAAGTTTCTGAGTTAACAATTTATTGCAAGTGTTAAAGCCAGCAACATGGCTAGAAGCTCTAGTAAAAACGAATGAGTTGAGAGATATAGACTCCATAGTATGTAGAGCGAGGAATATCACCATCTAAAATGGGAAATTGACAATTTCAAAATCAAAGTCGTCACGTTTATCATAAATTTTGGTAGAAACAATATCATTATAAATTGATAAATGCAAGCTTAAAAACGCGGCTTCAGTATCAGAGGTATTGGCTTTATATATATAATTGTATGCATTTTTAACAAAAGCCTATAATGAGCATGTGATCATTATTCATCTCGATAGTAGCTAGGGTATGTCAGGGGTGTCCAAATTAGTTTTCCTTGTAGCAAAATTAAAACCTTTCGTAGTAAAAACAAAATAGAGTATATTTGGCGCACGGAACCGTCATAAATTTCTCCATTCCTAAGACCCCATATCAACTTGCTATACCTCTATCCAATCTTTAGATCAACTTTTATGTAGAGTGCTATAGAATATGGGGGGTGTTAAGAAGTGGGCATTAGCAATACTACCGCTTTTCAGTCAATTATAATTTCCAGTGTACACATTTAGTTATATTCAAAATTTGTGGTTAATTGCCAGAATCAAGCGTCAAATGAATGATTATCAGCACTCGCGCACTATTGAGATCAGACGACACATTCGTAAAATTGATGCTATATTTAGGGAAATTCGCGTTCAATTCGCAATTTCTGGAAATCAGCTGGCAAAAATTGCGAAAATGCGACAGATGGACACCCCTGGTAGGTGTATAGAAAGAGAGCCTGGTTATACCTACCAAGTTTTGGTACCGGATACCGTGTGTTGGTCCCGGCTTTTATTCTTTCCTTAACCAGTCTAGTCTTACTTCCGGGGTGTGTCGAAAGTGAAAGTAGAGTTCAAAATGTTGTTGATGTTTGATGAGAAACACAAAAAACACTTAGGTTTTCTTCTTGAAATAGGACCAGAGGGTTTGTGCAGGATATAAATCATACAACGTTTATCAAAGCACAGAAATAAGGCAGCATTTAACTTTGATTGATATCTAATAAACATGTTATATCGGCCCCACCACCATTCTACATCTAGATCTACATCATACGTCGACGCAGTCACTCTTGACTCTTTTGCAACGTCAACTTTTTTTATATTCAGATATAACCCGTAGTGTACAATGTACACCTGCCGATAATGCTCGAAAGCGAGCACCAGGCAGATATATAGAGAAAGAAAGATCAGGCCCGACAGAATTACGGGACTGACAGAATTGCAGGGCCTGATCTAGGTACAAATTTTTTGCAAAGGTTATCAGGAGATGAAACACAAGTCACCTTTTTAGCAGGGAAGGAGTTAATTTCTGTTATGACTAAATTTACCTATATACTGCTAAAATGCTGCACATTCACATCAGCTGTCTTTTGACCAGGTTCCACAATTATTTGCTAAAGTTCAGCTAGTAGTTATACCAAATATCAAGGCTCTAGGCATTGTGGTTTCAGACAAGAAGATTGTTTCATGTTTCTCCCTATATAAGCCTATGTAAAACATTTGACCCATGGGAGGGGCCATTTTTTGTCCCCTGGGGCATAATTGGAACAAACTTGGTAGAGGTCTACTAGGTGATGCTACATACCAAATATCAAGGCTCTAGGCCATATTATTTCAGAGAAGCAGATTTCTTCATAAGTCTACGTAAAACATGTGACCTCGGGGGCGGGGCCATTTTTGGCCCCAGGGATATAATTAAAACAAACTTGGTAGAGGTTCACTAGGACTAAGGTGATGCTTCATACCAAATATCAAGGCTCTAGGCCTTGTGCAGAGTTCTCATTAACTCCAAATTTGGGATTATTTTACTCCAACTTTATGATTCTGACTCCATATTTTTCAAAAGTCCCAATAGAAAAGTATGATAAAACTCAAACTTTTCTGCTAGAGTGCAATTTTACTCCTATTTTCAACTCTGCTTATGGTTTCAGGCAAGAAGATTTTTTCATGGTTCTCCCTATATAAGACTATGTAAAACATGTGACCCCTGGGGTGATAATATGAACAAACTTGGTAGAAGTCCACTAGGTGATGCTACATACCACATATCAATTACTTAAGGCTCTAGGACTTATGGTTTCAGACAAGAAGATTTTTTCAATGTGTTTTCCTATGCCTTTCAAAATGCATAAAATTATATTTGTTTCAGAAGAAAAAAAAATTCTGTGTGCCAACCCTACCTAAAATTTTCAGACCCGTTACCCAAAACACACTTATTTTTTCATTTGGCCTAAGGCAACTGAACTGGCAATAAAACAGATCTCTATGTGAAAATGCCATATCAATTTTCTCCGTAGGACCAAAGTTACTTAATTCCCTTGCATGATGGGTAATTTTTCATGCTTTTGTTGTCATCTCATTTCTGCTGACTTTTTTAACATTAACTTTTTTAAAAGAAATCTTTCAGGATCACTATCGAGTGTCAAGTGGTTTGGATCCTGACCTAGGTCCAAACTATTTTGTAGTGAGTACAGACTTTTTAGCAACTAGCAACTTTTTGGCTTTAAAGTGTAAGCTAGGTTCTGATATTATACTAGTTTTTTTGTGTGAAATTATTTTTATCATTAACTCTCAATTAAATACAAAATCTCTAATTATTATGAATATTAGCACTTAAAGTGCTAACTTTCATGATAGTTAGAGAATTTGTATACCCCAATCATACCAATAAAAGCTGCACAAATTTTAGGAGGCAATATTGTATATATTATTTGTATACATTTTAATTTCTTTCATGCTGGTCAAGTTTTCAGAATTTTTTGTTGTCTGCTGACTTTTTCATAACTACTTTTTCACAAAATGATTTCAGGAATACCATATCAGTTTGAGAGTCTGAAACAGTTTGGATCCAGGCAGATCTGGTCCTGTATGTAGACTAAATGTTTGCAAAGGTTATCAGCAGACAAAGAGTTGATAGTTGCCATCCTTCAAGAGGATGGCAATTACAAGAGGATGGCAATTACAATTGACTAAGTTTGCAACCTGTATGGCAGCGCCAGCTAAGTGGTGTATCATGAGATAGCCCTTTCTGTGAAAATTACCTGTATATATTCTCTCATGGTGTCACAACATTAACACAACACGCCTAGCTCATCACCATCCCCGCCAGCGAGATGACGATGAGGTGGGTGTGTCATTTAAATGATCACCAATTTTGTTTGAAATAGCTTCTGAAATTTAACTGTCGTAACTTTCAGTAGAAAACCTCCAACTTTCGTTAGGCCAGAATTTTTTTATTAGTTTATTTACGGGATTTTTTTCAGATTTAGGGTTGGGAGGACGAAAAAAATAAATAAAAAAGCTCTGAAATGACCAGTAAACTGGTCATTTTCAGAGCTTTTTTTTTTTTTTTTAATATCTCCAGAAAAAACAGTAAAACTATAAGGCAAACCAACAGTCTGTATTAAATTTTAAAATATTTTATCATTTTCCATAAAATCTGGACAGGACAATCACTTTTTACAGTGTCACTCTCAAAAATACACACACAGAACCTCAAAAAATATAATTTTTTTCAACAAAACAAATAATATTTAGAGTCAGCGGATAAAATAAAAAAAAAAATTAAGAAATGAAATTTTATTTTTTTCCTACTTTTCGGAAAATTACAGTAGGAGGGTCCGTAAATCAACTAATAGAAAAATTCTGGCCTTACATGCTGAAAGATGATACTTCTATGACTTTTAATCTTTTCTTTTCAGTCTTGCAAGAGTTTGGCAGAATAAGTTTAGAATTCATCAAAAAGGGGTCGAATACAAAAGTTTACCAGAGTGCAGCTCGTAAGAAATATTTTATACTCTTTGCATGCTGGGTAGTTTTCAATGTTTTCTTCTTTTTTTTCAAAACTAACTTTTTCAAAAACATTTTTAGGAACTTTATAAGAGTGTCAAATAGTTTTGATCCAGATCAGGTCTATCAGCAGATGGAAAAAAGTCACCCCTATAGCAGGGGAAGAGCTATGGCTAACTTAACCTATTAAATATATATACCGCTGAACTCATATATATTCTTTTTTGAAAGCTATCAGAGTGTCAAACAGTTCAGACCCAGATCAGGTCCGACAGAATGGCAGGGCCTGATCTAGGTACAAATTGTTTGCAAAGGTTAACAGCAGATGAAACACAAGTCACCTTTATAGCAGGGAAGGAGTTATGACTAAGTTTACTGATATACTGCTAAAATGCTGTACATTCACATCACCTGTCTTTTGACCAGGTTCCACAATTATTTCCTAAAGTTCAGCTAGTAAATTCATCTAAATTAATGAAAATAATTATTTTCAGCAGATTTACACTTTGTATGCTGGAGACCCGTAAACAGAATATGATAGTTTGAAGGAAATTTTGGGTCAATTTTCTGCCTCATTTCCAATATGGGGAAAATTTTCCCTTCAAAACACTTTTTGGGTCCATATAGACCTTATTTTTCTATAGCCCTTATTTATTGTCAGAAGTGAATCATGTTATAGGAGCCACAACATGATCATGTTATATCTAAATCCATGTTATAACCAGGTGTGTTATAAACACAGGTTTAGGGAGCGCAGTGGCTCAGTTGGAGAGTGCTTAATTCGAGACCGAAGGGCCGCGGGTTCGAGCCTCACCGGCGTCACTGCATTGTGGTCCTTGAGCAAGACACATTTATCCTAGCTTATATGGTACTGGTTCAACCCAGGAAGACCTGTCCCTGTTTAACTGAAAGATTGTTGGTGGGACGTAAAGAATCAAATCAAACAAACAATTAACACAGGTTTAGATAAACAAAAATTTCAGCGGAAAATTCTGAATATTTTATTACCCATCAGTTTTAACATATGTTTTGGGTGCTCATGGAGACTGTTCTGGTTGGGAAATAAGAAAATTAAATTTTCGTTACACACTCTTAACTCTTAAAGTTCCAAATCTGTGGATAACGAAGTGTGTTATACAGGGACGTTGTTTGTTTGATTTGAATCTTTACAACATAGTCAATAGTTTCTCAGTCATGTCGGGACGGGTCTACCACAGACTTCCTGGGTATAATCGGCAGTCCAGTACTAAGCAGAGGATAAAGTGTCTTTCACAAGGACACAATGCAGTGGCTCCAGTGAGGCTGGAACCCCAACCCCTCCATCTTGAGTCAAGTACTCTACTACTGAGCCACCACACTCCTCTTTATACAGGAATGTGTTATTTAAGAAATGAATTCAATTTTGAAATGTTCATGGAATCATGAATACTTTGGGTCCCTTGTAAAGTAAGTGAAGCCCAAAGGGCTTCACGTTAACTTTGCAAGAGACCCAAAGTATTCATGATTCCATGAACAGACCAAAAATTGAATTTATTGCTTATATTTACATTTTATTATAAATATCTAAAAAAAATTATCATACTTTAGGAAACAAAACAGTTTTGTATTTAATATAAAATAAGGCTCTGTCAGAGTGTAAAAAGGAAAAGCGGAACAGACAGTGTGAACATAGACAGCAACAGAGCAAACAAGAGGCTTGTTTTGCTTGTAAGACACGGATGTGGCTCGCTGTCATTCACAACACCAGTGTCACTTCTGGCGAATAAATGAGCTCCATTTTCGAAGCGTATTGTACAGGCAAGTTAGCTCGGCAGCTGTCAATCGAAGTTTGTGTCAATCATGAGGCAATGAACGGTTGCAAAAATCTAAAGGATTGCTTGGAAAATGTTAATATACAGGGATGTGTTATACAGGGTCTGCAGTGAACGTTTTTTTGTTATTTTAATATTTGACAGAAAAGTTAGGAGTGACAGCAGAGGCAGTACAACATGGAGTTGAAGGCTTGATGTACCTGATGACTGAGAGTTCCAAACTTTTGGTGAGTTCATACAGCCGGGCATACAGCAAGATTATAATATGCACAAGTTTAGATAAACAAAAAATGTCAGCGTAAAATTGTAAATATCTTCTTACCCATACTTCTTAACATATGTTTTGGGTGCTCAAAAGAACTGTCTCATTGAGACGGTTCTTTTGAGTACCCACAACATATGTTTTGGTTGAGAAATTAGAAAATTATTTTTCTGTTACACACTCTTAACTAAAGTCCTGATATAGCAAACTTTTTATGCATAAAATTGTGATTTTTTTCTCTTATTCATTAGTTTAAACATACATGTATAGTTTCAGTGCTCAATAGAACAGTCTCACTGAGGCAGTTCTTTTGAGTACCCACAACATATGTTTTGGTTGAGATATGACAAAATTATTTTTTGATAAAAAAAGCTCTTATCTGGAGGTTTTTCAGGTTTGGAGTTATCTCAAGCACTGTCGTGCCAACCAAGAGTGACAGTGACATATTTTTTGTTTATAATTGCTAAGTAAAATATGAAAGTGTGCACTCCACTTGAGCTAGCGTCAATAGATAGATCACCTGTGTATGAATCCTATCCTGGGGATAGGATTAATACCCAAGTGATTGATTGATGATAATTCCCTGATTACTTTGTAAACAAACATGACATCACTGTCACTCTTGACTGGCAGGACAGTACATGTAGATATTTACTTTTTGCATGCTGGGTAATTTGCATGCATTTTTGCCATCTGCTGATTGTTTTCAACATTGGCATCTCTGTTCAGAATCAAACTGTTCCTGGCCCTGAGGTTATAAAACTTGAGTACAGTCTCAGACTCAAAATAAAGCACAATGATTGGCTACTTGCGGACACTTGTCTGCAAGCAGCATATGATTGCACTATATTTTGAGTTTGAGAATGAACTAAAGTTTTATAACCTCGAGGCCAGATCTGCCTGGCACTAGAGGGGAAAGAATTAATTTTGTCAATAGTTCAGACCAAGATCAGGCTTGACAAAATTTTGGGCCAGATCTGGATCCATACTGTGAGACACACCAATAAGGCCCAATTGTATTCTTGAAAGATCTTCTTGAAAAAGTAAGCTTTCAAAAAATGTTATAGGACAAAAAGGCATTCAAAATTACTCAGCGGGCAAAGAGTTAAGCAGTTTTAAAACAAATGTTAACACATATCCAGGCATGATGCTTGCATCACAATTACAATGCCTTGATGAGAAAAATGATGTTATTTTGGAAAGTGACCACACATAACGTATATACACATAGGTTTTGTGAAGCAAATCGACATGAGCATGTGACTATAATATTGTTGTACTGTGAGCTGACATTTATTTGCAAACATTCGCTTAAAGGGTTCTTTACTTCTATTAACGCCTTGTATACTGGTGATTCCAAAAGGAGTACTTTGTCAAAAAATGAAGACCCTGATAAAATGCTTCAGAGAAAGAAATACATTGCAGATAAACCCACATTCTTACATATCCAGCTGAGCTGGAGGTCTTAATTGTGGTCTGAGTCTTCATCTTCATCCATACTTAGTTCATTCAAGCAGCAAAGGCCTTGGCAAGTTTGCACATTCACATAGCCTTCGATGTTACCAAAATCTCATGTTCAGGCTCAAGTGCAGTATAGAAAATATATGGCATATATGTATAAAATTCTCTTTTTTCTCAGCTTGATGAATATGTACAGTGATGCCTTGATCATTGAGCCAGAAGACCGGAGATACTATATGAAAACCTTCAAAAACTTTGAAAATGCACTGTCAACCGGTTTCAAGCTTTTACACATTAAAGTAGTGATATTTCACATTTTTAAAAATTAAACAGCAGTTCTCTAGTGTGCATACTAAAGATATATTTTGGAAACAGGTTCATGTTGATGCTTTTCAGATAAGTGAGATAGACTTCCAAGATTCTATAATGACATTAGGTTTCAGTGAAGAGATGAGACAAGCACTGTTGGACCTCTATCTAGCACAGAGACGTGAAATAAGAGACATTCTTAATGAGATGTCTATGGACTTACCTCATTATCATAACCTTGAATGGAGATTTGATGTGGAGGTAAGCGGGTAATTAAAAATGAATTTTCTTATATTTCAGCCAAAATAGGTTGTGGGTACTCAAAAGATCCATCTCAATGAGACGCTTTTGAACACCAAAAACAAATGTTTAAATTTTATTGATAAGAACAGGGTTCAAGCTGGGCCCTGACATTAGGGAGAAGTGACTTCTCCCTCCAGGAAATATCATATCATAATCAGATTTTTTTGATTAACGTGCAGGTGCAGGGGCATCATCCACATCAGTGGGCCCCTTTCCAGGTAACTGGCTAGCTGCAAGCATAGCAGACCTCACACATGACCTCCAGGTGCTCCTTTCTTGAGGGTCAACTGTCGTGAGCTTCCACTCACGGCAGTCTCTCTCCGTCAGTTTCTTCCATGTTAGCTTGGGCCTCCCTGCCCCCTAAAAAAATTAGGAAGAAGTTAAAGTCAGATAAGGAGAAGTTATAGCCCAAAATTACAGCATTTTCTGTCAGTTTTAGAAGCCAATTAGCCATTTCACATATTATTGCCATTAAATGGAAGGATGAATACAATGCAGTGGTAGCAGATTGTCACCACAGCTTGCGTTTGTGTGGTGACAATGAAAATGAGTCTCCCTAAAAAAAAATATATTTTAGGGAGATTCCCACTTATCCCTGGGTCCCATTTTGGGCGAAATTTAGGCCCCTAGTAATTTGAACCTGAAAAATGTCCATCTGAACATATGGAACACAGTTTGGAAAATTACTTAAAAGTGAAGCCTTGCTCTCTTGAAAATTAATGAAATCTGCCCAATATTTGCAAACTTCATTATAAAATTAAGGGATGCGTATTCAAAATTTCCATTTGGGGAGGTATATCGTTGGATATATGGTTGGAAATTTAGTTTTACGGCGACGCATGAGCGCAGCCGTAAAACATGATTTTTTAAGGTATATCTCCTCAAATGAAAATTTTGAATATGATTAACCCCCTTTTAATGCACTTCTGCAGTTTCATCTCAAATTGGAGTGTTGCAAGCTGCATAATGCCTCACATCGTCCAAGGAAATGTGACATGATTAATGATGTCAAACTGTTTCCTACAGTATATTGCAGCCCTATACTGTCACAAATTTTTGATGTTATCCAATCAGAAGCCGCGTTACAAAAGCATGTGCATTTGAATGTCTATTATTTTCTCATCCATCAGTTTAAACATGTCTTGTGTGTGCTCAAATGACTCATCTCATTGATGCAGAAATTTTGATCTTTACATCAGAAAAGTCCCCTGATCATGATTAAGAGTGGCTGTCTTTTAACACTTCAAATGCTGATCAGATTTTAAAGGCCCTGATCATATGAGACTATCTATCTATCATGTCCATGTTTCTATTGCCATGACATTTTTAGTTTAGGTACTCGAAAAGTTACAACAATTCGTAGTTTTTAGCACAGGACTTCTTCCTTGAATATCCCTGCATTAATTTATGCGTAATTAAGGCACTTTAAAAAATCTAACATGTTAACCAGAACTAGGTCTTTAATGCTCTGTCATTTAATCAAGACAATGAATTAGTACATACATATTATGCACTATTGGCCTTGTTACCTTTCCTTCAGTCTGAATTTATATAGAGTTTTGCTAGGTCTGTATTCTGTTGAGTTAAAGGCACATTTAAATGTTCTATCATCGGGCTTATTAGATCATGTGGTAAAATAGCCAATAAATACCATATTTGACAAAATAAGGACTCATGTTTTCATAAGCACATGAATTTAAACTTAAAATTTCCTAAGTTTCTCAAATGATGTAATTTCAATTTTCAATGGAGTCATTGTTTAGATGAAAGAGTATAGATCCTGTGTGAGGCTGATCAGCTGGCTTCATCAGAAGCCAGTTGATCTGGATCTATGCTGTTTCACAAAGGTGGTGTATAATTTTGGAAAGGTATGCACACAGTAGACATCATCATTATCATCATTATCATCATCATCATCATCATCATCATCATCATCATCATCATCATGTTTGATTAAAGTTCAGGTGCAGGAGCATCTTCCACATCAGTGGTCCCCTCTCCAGATAACTGGCTAGCTGCACACAGAGCAGATCTTACTTTGGGTAAGACTGCCATTTGTATATATTTGTAGCAAAGTTTTATGGCAGGATGCCCTTCCTTTCACCAACTCAGACACTTTCGGTAGTCCAAGACCTCCACCTGTACCCTTCAGACTTGGGGTGTGTGCTCCACCATTGGCACCATGAATAAGTAGTGCTCTTCCGCTGGACCACTGCTGCAGCACTAGTGAGTCGGCATGTTGACTCCTGCTGTGAAGCTACCATCTCCCAGGTTGTGACAGGCTAGTTTCTTGCATAGCTGCCACTTTCTAGTTTTGTGTAGAGAGTACTAGAGACCTAGAGAAAACTCCTACATGGGTGACCTTCGCGGGTTAATGAGCCCCATCTACCCACATGCTACAGGTGGTGCTGGTTTACATAGTTGATAGTATCAAGATAAATCTTGAGAAAAAGGCCAATTAGCTAGGCGGCTAAGAGCCAAATTTTGGCCTGATTGTGCTATTCCGGATACAAGCATGGAATTTGGCACAGTTGTAGAACATGACTGACTAAGAAGAATAGGATATAGAACCACGTTGGGAAATGCCTACTGCGCATGCGTAAAGCATTTTCTGATTTTAGGCTGTTATCATAGATCTTTCATGAAGTTTGACTTTAAAGAAGGGGTCATGTTGGCTGTAGAAATATAAAATGTGACAGAACTGATGTTAATTGTTTATAGTTTAGTCCTCTTTTATTCTTTAATTGCTGCGCATGCGCATAAAATTTGAATATTGTACAAAATGGTATTCTGTTTCTCTTTTATTGTAAACAGCGAAAAACCTGATGCCCCTATCCAAGGACAAAACATGTCATCAATATAGGGACCCAAAGACATGTTTAGATGCGCATGCGCAGTTGGTTTCTTTTAACTGGATATTGTTTAGAAGAAAGAAACAAAGCCCCATTTAATAACAAGTATAAGCTTTCACAAAAAGAGCCCTGTCTACGCTTAGCATATAGCATATATAAAATTGTTGTTAGTCTCACAAGTCAAGTTAAAAGCAAAGAGGATAGTAGGCTTGTGGCAGACAGACAGACAGACATGCAATCAGATTTTTTGCTTGAGCTCAGAGCCCTTGGAACATTGGACAGACGCGTTCACCACCTGAGTTACCAGGGCGGTCCAAATTCACCACCACATACATGTATTTCACTGTGTTGACCAATTTACTTTGTTTTGAGTTGGGGACGTCTCTGTCTGAAAAAGTTATGTTTTAAGCCAAGGCAGTGACGTATCTTATATAGATCACTGGCCATGGACAATATACCTTTGTGATAGACAGACAGACATACTTGCAGACAGACAGACAAACAGGCAGACAGACAGCTATATTTTGCGTAGACAGACCTCATATCACTGTATTTCGATGGACTATATGCATACTGCCATTGAACTGTCTTAAAAATGTACTTGTATGTTTCCAGGTCTCACTTCTCATAAACGAACCATAGCAAACATTAGTTAGTCTACTCCAGTCTATTTTATGTGGGTTTGATAACATTTCAAGTTTTTAAGAGGGGTGTGGGGGTGGGGAATGCCTGGTATGCCTCATAGTTTTGGTTGTATAGCTACTGACTGGCTTCGAGGCACTTGTTCCTCTTGTAAAAGATTTTACATTTGGAGTCAATGTTGTCATTTTGGATGGAGCCTCTATTGTTCAGATGCTTAAAGTTGTAGGGGCTATTATAGCACTGTTCAGTAAACGAACGATAGTTTAAAACGATATGAAATATACACTTTTTGTGCAGTTAGTGTGCGACACATGTAAGAAGGGCAGTTTAAAAGCATCAATGGGAAAAGCGAGGAAACGACATTCACTAGTGGGTCAGCCCATCAATGCCGTACCACAAACTGGCAAGATTTCTTGTGAGTAGATGACAGTTAACTATTTCATTATCTTTCCAACTATTGTGTTTCTTAGACATTAAATATGCCAACAGTTTACTAAGAAACAGTAACCACAGATGGAGGATGAGTGTGTGACAATTCTCTAGAAAGAACCCTGCACTTTACGGGAGAAGAAGCTCAGTCTCATTGTGTCCAGTTGCATCATGTCCTCACTTGCACCTTGTTTGATAGAAGAATATTTGCTTGTGCTATGGAAGCAGCTTAAAGGCCTTACAAGAAAATAAACAGTTGCGCTGTTGATACTGATGTAAAGGGTGTTAAGAAAGTTTTTCAGCATCGTTTCCTTTTTAAATGATTTGAAATTCTATGATGTAGAGCGGAACAAACTTTCTTAACACCCCTGAGTAATTCTAGTCGTACCTGTGGTGCAACATCTGTTGGCTGAAATAAAATTGTATTGCTATATTTTCGTTCACTCACAGGGTGCGAAAAAACATACTCTCTCTTTCCAACTGTTACTGGGCATTTTGTAAAAATGAACTCTCTCCCTGAAAAGCCACCTACAGATTACATTTGCACCATTGATCGATTCATCACAGTACTGTATGGTAGAACAAGCAAGCACTTACACGACTATAGACATGGCTAGAAAACATTTGTTTACCAAAAGGTTTGTTCGACGACATGACAGCCCTTACGAAGGTGGCTTTGTACCAGCACATTTTAAAGCATATCAAGGCTCATGTGTGTGGGTCAGCGCTAGAACGGGGTAAATAAATTCCAAGTCCAGCAAACTTTGATGGATATAACTAGACACTGAAATGTACAGTTCACTGTGAACCACCATACCACAAGCATCAATACCTTTTCCTGACCTTGTGAGATATGGTTGTCTTCAAGGTTGCAGAAATAGACAAAGCAGCTCTCCAGTGTACGACCCTTTGTGCCTGTGGTGGCAACCTTGAACACTAAAGTTCTGTAAATTGATGATTGTTTTTAAAATATGTAATGTTTAAGTAACGAAAACCCATTTAGAAGGCTGTGGCATATCAGCATACAAACAGATTATCGCACATATTGCCAGCTCTCTTGGTCAAATGTCACTTTGAAAATGTAAGCGTTTGTATATACGATCAACGTGATGTGATCTTGTCATCTTGACCCAGGTGCCTTATACTAAAAATAAATGCAGAACACTGTATGGGCATAGATCCAAAAGACAGGCAAACACTCTTCAGTAAACGCCATAACATTAGTAACAGTCGAAGTTACCTTACTGTAAATAGTCATTCAACAACATGGTGGGTAAACCATGCATGTCCCTAGCACCACGAGAGAATTCATTCATGTCAATTGCTGCACGCTAGAGAACCACTATACTCTTACAGCATGGGCATCGCGGGTTGTACCTGGCTGTTAAAAAGGTAATATTGTTTCAATATATTAATCCTGAAAATATTCTGTACTTATTATTGTCACTTATATATCCAGCTGTGTATTTGCTTAACACAGATTTATGTGAGTTACATGTAAGCGTTAGTCGATACAGCACCTGAGTTATTATTTTCCTGAAAATAGGTTGGAAGGTATTTTTGTTTATGTTCTTGAATATATGCTTACTTTAGTTAGTTTAGATAAAATGCAAAATGTTTGTACTTTTATGCGCAAAAGTTCGAAATCTGAGGGCAGAGCATTATGAAAGTTATTCAAGCTTTTCATATTGTACGCATAGCACTACATATCAGTGACCGGGTCACAGATTGCATACAACTGATTATATTTAGACCCTCAACTACTAGTACAATGCCCTTGACTGCTCAAATTTTGCGTAATCTACAAAATGGTTTTCAACTTTACAAAAAATAAGCAGAATTATGTAAAACTTGCCATTCATTAACTTATTTATACTTGTATTCTTCATTATGTGATGCCATTAAATCATAACTTATCACTTAAATGGCGCAGTATTTAGTCTGTGGTCACGTTTCAGACACATAAAAACCCACTGGGTATCCAGAAATTGGCTGGTACTTAGCTAGGTTTAGAATTTAAAGGTTCCAATTGAGCCATAATGGACTTCACTACCTACGTGATAATTGCAAATGAAAACATCATCATGAAAATTAAGAGCTGTAAAGAGCTAGCTCATAGAATGGATCACAATTAACCAATATTGTATATTGTGTGCCCTCATTGACTGCATCTGACCCACGCTGACTGCACTGTTCTAGTACTGTGGTTCTCTAGCGTGAATGCATGCGCAACAAAAGTTATTGAATAAATGACTGTGCAGAAGCATATTTATTTCCCAGTCAAAAGATGTAAATATTCCATTTATTCAATGGTTTCTACCTTTTTGACATCATTGAACGAGATAACCGGAAGTATTAGTAGTTTGCGCATGCGTAATCATAGAAATTATCTTAAAATATATTTGTTTATGCCTTTTAAGATATCTAAAGATATAGTGGGTCGATTTCTTACCATCCAAGCAAGACCAAATTATCTAAGGCGGAAGTGACTTTTGCCTTGCGCATGCGCAGAGGAAATATGTCGAAGTGGTTCTATATCTAAAAATCATCAGCTCACCAACCTTAACAAGTGTGGAAAGTTTCATGCTTGTATCCGGAAAAGCACAATCTTGGCTCTTAGCCGCCTAGCTAAATCTGGTCCTGACCGCAAAATCAATCTGGACCTGACCTGATATTAGACATATGGGCCGTGGCATGAGATTTCCAACAATGTGGTATGTGCAACGCAAAGCCTCATATCAACCTGCGCATATGCTCAGTCTGATCAGAGCCTTTGCTAGTCATTTGAATATTCTATGACTATTAAGCTACTGACTGAACAAAATTTGGAGCTTCTAAACTTAAAAGGAGGCTACACAGGCTCGTATGAGTCTACACTTGTCAAAATACCACATTGTTGGAAATCACATGTCACGGCTCAGGTAATATGGTATGTTGATTTCTTTTCCTTCTTTTCAGCTTGCTTCAAGATCTCTCCGTCATCAGATAACGCCAACAATCACATTTAAACTGCACACAAAGGATTGTGGGAAGACATCAACGCAAGTTCTACAGACAGATCCAGTTAATCTAGTCCACCTAACTAAAGTTCTCGACGAGGCTTTGCAAGAAATGAAATCACCATATTGTAGGAGAATTGTGCGAAATATTAAATGATTAAGACATTTCAAAGGGATCAATTGATCGTTCTAGATAAACAAAACTTTTGAGTGAAAATTGTGATATTTTCTTACCCATCAGTTTTAACATATGTTTTGGGTGTTTGATGAGATGGTTCTTTTGAGTACCCACTAGATATGTTTTGGTTGAAAAATAAGAAAGTAAATTATATACTCTTATTTAGGGCTATGTTACAGATGTGCAATATTGAATCATCTACAGTAAAATCTGTCTTAAGGGGCCACTCAAAAATAGACAAAACAAAAGTCTTAACCACAAATGGTAGCTTAATGAAGTCAAAAGTATTGCAGAATGCTTGTCATTTAATCTCACATTCAATATGTTAAATGTTCTAAAATTTCTAACACTGTTCTCTTTCTGTTCTCAAATAAAATGTTGATTTTCAGGGCTTGAACTCACAAAATGTTTGTCAGAAAAGAAAAAAGGAAGACCAGCAGTCTGATCTGGGTCTGCACTGTTTATCTATGCCTTTTTGGCGGGCAACTAGTGTTCAAAATTTTAAAGCAGTTTAGTTAAAGGTGTTATTTTTAAAAAATCTTATGTTTTTGTATGGAATCGCTTACAGTGTTGATTTTGATCAAACTGATTTAAAGGCAATAGGGTATTCAGGAACTGCTCTTGATGAGCTGTCCAACTATTGTGACTTTCATATGACATTTATTATTAAAGTGCAATAAAGAATAAGAGATACATGTATTGAAGATTTCAATAAAATTTGTTTTAAATGATTACAAATGTAAGATTCTTTTTTTTTTGTTCAACGATTGCTGATCTGGCCATGGTAAAACTTTTTGGTTTGTCATTTTTTTCGGAGAGAATTCCGAAATGGCGTGGTTGGTATATACTTTGCCATATGCTATAAACACCTTTGTTTCTTAATTCAACTATCCAAAAAATCCATGTTTTTACAAGGAAATTCACTTGCTTTTTTATATAATGGTATCGAGACTTTCACCACACTTGTTCTAGGCTGGCCACTTAGTTTAGGACAGCTTGTCTATTAACCCTTTGTATTCTAATGGATTCTTCCTTCCGGTTTGATACAATAAACATGGGATATTCCATTGTACATATCTTTGGGTGTCAGGTTATAATTTTCAAATCAGATATTGATTTTTTTGTCGCCAAATCTTAACAAACAGTGTAGACCCTGATGAAATGCGGCACTATGCGGCATTTCATCTGTGTCTTCGCTGTTTGTAAAAGTGACCATTTAGGGGTTTCTCTGCATGGGTTATTTGCTCTTATATATGGCTTGGACCTGGAAAACAGATGTTAATGAAAACGTCTAACCACATACATTTATTTTATTACAAGCAGTGAATTCAATGCATATCAAATGTGAGTAAAATTGGTATTTTTCTATAGTGACAAAATATCATATTTTTTCACTAGTAGTAACTTCTATTTATATTTTCACTGTAGCAAAACAAGGCTTTCTTGGCAATTTTGGGACAGGAGTTTTTTATCAAAAGGTTTCAAGTGAAGGATATTGTCAAAAATAACCCTATGCATGTTGTGACGTCAACATCAAACATAATGACGTCACTGTTTAACATGGTGTAGCATCAGTTTGCACGCGACGCCTACCCTAAAGAACACTCAATATACTTTCTTCAAATGCTGATTTCTTACGTTTCATTCATTAAAATATGATTCTAAGCCAGTTTCTAGGTGTGTGCAAACTATGTTTACACCCAATGTTATACCCAGTAAACACACTGTAAAAGTCAAATCCAACAAGAAACAACCAAGGAAAAAGTTAGGCTGTGCTTTTTGTATTTCCGATGAGTATAAAATAAAAAGAAAATTTACTTTTTTTGAGGGGAATACCAAATATATTTCATCTCGTGCAGTGAAAATATCAGCATTTTCACTCGAGCTACGCACTCATGAAAAATACTGATTTTTCTCACCGCACTCTATGATATATATTTGGTATTCACCTCATAAAAGTAAATATCCTCTATGTATGTTGTCTGTGAAATGGTATCCAAATTTAGTCCAAGTTTGTTTAAATGGTCCTGCATGGTTAGTGAAACAAAAAACTTGTTGGTAATTATGGTATGGGTGTGCGAGTCAGTATTTTGAAACCTACCCCTATCATATACTTGATCTTCGTAAAAGGACCTATTCATATACTCTACTTGATTGAACAAAATGTTTACATATTCATATACTGTTCTTTGATTTTATATACCCTCTTTGCAAATAAATATTACAATTATGGTTTCTGAGCTGAATATCTGAGCAAAAATATGAGTATTTTCAAATGGGGATTTCAGAAATGTCTAATTAGGTTATACATATTAAGTAAGAATAATAAAAATCCTATATAAATCCATAAGGAAGCAAGTTTGACCTTGGCGTAAAGTAGGTCAAGGTCAACCCAGGGTCATCATTTATATTAGCTGTGTAGAGCTTGAGTCCTAAATGATACATGCCAAGTTTCAACAGCATAGGACTTCTGATTCTGGAGAAGAAGATTTTTTAAAGTATGGGTTGGCTGCTTTTTTTGTCATGTGACCTAGATCATATGTATAAACCTTTGTTCCCCTTTTCGAAGGAGGCACCATTTTGATTGGCCTCGCCGGTTCAGAGATGACCAGGAAATGACACAACCACAGTCTATAACAGAAGCCACAAAGAGGAACAGACGGACACAAAACAAACCAAGAATACAATTAAAGTAATGTAACCAGCTCTCTGTTCCTCAGAGAGATAGTTGCAACGCTTTAAAAGGACATAAAGAACTATATCACAAAACCTGGACCAAACGCAAAACCCCACCCACAACGGTAGAGCAACAAACAATAATCCATCAGGACCAGTGCCTTAGAACGAAATGCAGACAAAACCAATGGGGTGCTTAAATATGTTTTACTGACTAAATATTCACTGTTGTTAAAACTTTCTTATTAGTCCCCTACCGGTCAAACCCCTATGGGTCATAGACCAGTTTGGGGAACCTTTGGTTTCCTGTATTCTGTCAATCCGGTAGTTACGATCTTGGCCTTGACCTGACCCGGTTAAAATCACTTTTTCAGAATATGGTCATGTTGCATATCAAATTGGAGGGAATTAAAAGTACGACAAAATTATACAATACACATTCTCTCTACCCCTGAGTAGGGTCAAAAGGTCGAGACAGTTTTTTTAAAAATGTTCTGTTGCATATCAAATTAAAGAGAATGACACATGCATACAACAACAGGCAAGCGATATTTTTGTTGTAACACTCCCTCGACCCCTGAGATGGGGTGTTTTTTTTGCTTCATTTCTAGAATAATCGTGTCAGGGGCATTTGAGGTAGGAGTTACAAATTGGGTGTGTGGATGCATCTTGAGATGAGGGAGTGTTGCATACCTTTTTGGGGGTTGCTGTGACCTTAATCTGGACCTATGACCATGTTAAAAATCATTTTTTAGAATATGGCCATTTTGCGTATCAAATTAACGGGAATGAAATGTACCACAAAATTATACAAGCAAACATTTCGCCCTTACACTCACTCTCGACTCCTCAATGGGTCAAAAGGTCATAACGATTTTTTAAATGGTCATGTTGCAAATCAAATTAAAGATAATGACAACATGCAACACCCAGGTGAACCGCATGTCTAAATTTCGGAGGGTGTTGGCTATCGGAGGTAAACATTGAGATCATGAATGGATAGGGGTTGTATTTATCCGTTTTTATTTCATATTGAAAGCTTCTTGGGGACGAGAGCAGCAAGCATGTGGCTTCTATATTGAGTGATAAGGACTCGGAAGCTGTTAAATACTTTTGATCCATGTCTGTAGGATTCAGGGCGACTTTTCGAACGGCGAATGTGAATTTTTCAATGAAAAAAGGCTAGTGGTTTGATTATTGTTGTACTTATATCAACCTTTGACACTAATTGCTTGTGCCGCTACCATTCTATATCATTCTCCTGCATGGCTTGTAAGTGTCATGTCCAAAACTGCTATTAAAACTTCAAATTTTGAAAATCGCTTACGTTGCTATCGTTTTGATGGTTAGCAAAATGTTCAGAGGACTTACCTCCGAATGGAACGCTATCCATAAACATGACACCATCGTCATAAAATTGCAAAAAAATAAGTGTTGAACACGTCTGTTTGAATTATATTGGACTGATACATTCCAAAGAGAGGTTAAACATTGCAGCGGTAGTTATGAATCAAGAAAAAATAAAATAATACATATAAAAATAAGCTGATGAATTCGAAATATTCGTTCAAATCACCGCATTTCCGAATTCAAATGCGATTTAAGTTCAAACAGATTCAGTTCAAAAACATGCATTGCTTTCAGAATCCTTGTCATTCTATATACTTACGGCTTATATGTTGATTTTATTCCTTAATGTGGTTCATTATGATATAAAACCATCTCAAAGCAGACCATGTGCAGCCCAAAACTCCTTTGTTTACCTCCGGTAGCCAACACCCTCCGAGATTTGGACATGCGGTTTACCTGGGTGATGCAAGCAATATTTTTGTCCTTACACGCAACCTCGACCGCTCGGATTGGGGTAATATTTGAGGTAGAAATCCCAAATTTGGTGTTTGGATGCATCTTGGGATGGCGGAGAGTCGCATAACATTTTTAGGTCACTGTGACATTGGCCTCATTTCATGAATAATCGAGTATGTATATCTCAAGTATTATTTGAAGTAAGAATCCTAAATCTAGTGTGCGGATGCATCTTGAGATGGCAGAGTGTCGTGTACCATTTTGGGTCACTGACCTTATCCTTAAACCTCTGACCCGGTTTAAAAAATCCAGAATATGGTCATGTTGCATATCAAATTAAAAGGAATGAAATGTTCGACAACATTCAAGAAAAACATTTTCTTTCTTTAAATGGACATGTTGCATATCAAATTAAAGAGAATGACTCGTACAGCCACATGCAAGCAATAATTCTGTCCTTAAACGCACCTCGACCCCTCGGGTGGGGTATTATTTTAGGTAGAAATCCCAAATGTGTGTAGATGCATCTTAGGATGGTGAAGTGTCCATTTTCAGGCTACTTTGACATTGATCTCATTTCCAGAATAATCGTGTCCGGAGCATCTCAAATATTATTTGAGGTAAAAATCCCAAATTTGGTGTATGTTAGTGCGGGCGCGCGCGCGTGTGTGTGTGTGTGTGCATCTTGAGATGGCAGAGTGTCCTTTTGGGGTCTTTGTGACCTTATCCTTGACCACTGGCCTGGTTAAATCTTTTTTTTCAAAATATGGTCATGTTGCATATCAAATTAAAGGGAATGAAATGTTCGACAACATACAAGCAAAACTTTTGCGCTTATAAGTACCCTCGATCCCCGAGTGGGGTCAAAAGGTCAAAGCAGTTTTGTCTTTATAAAAATAGCCATGTTGCATATCAGATTAAAGAGACTGACTCATACAGCAACATACAAGCAATAATTTTGTCTTTACACGCACCCTTGACCCCTGGAATGGGATCAAAAGTAAAGACCGTTTTTTTTGGACATATGTATTAAAGGGAATAAAGCGTACAATAACATGCTAGCGAATTTTTTGCCCTTACACACATCCTTGACTCCTGGGTGGGGTTCAAAGGTCAAAACATTTTCTTCCTCTGAAAGTAGTTATGTTGCATATCAAATGAACAGGAAGGTTGGTCATGCACATACCACGGTTTGGGAAAGTGGGGGAAGTTTTCTTAAATCTGGTAGGGGCTCATGTATTGCATAGCAATACAACATGACCTTGGTTAATGTATTTGAACAGGAGCTTGAAGTTCGAGCATATCACTTATATAGCCTCACATTTCTTTTTGCTGAGAATTAGGAAAAATAATTTTCTGTTACGCACTCTTATCTGTGCCCATGGGACTGGCGAATTACCTCCACTGACCTGTATAAACCACGTTTTATTAATATCGTTATAGGTTCACTTGGGGACTAATTCAAAGAGGAGCAGCAGAAACACACCGAAATTCCATTTATTCCCAGCCTATACAAAAACTCATATTTATTTGGAAAAATAAATTCAATTACGCAATTACGCAGTCTATATCTAAATTATATCTAAATTCATTTCTCTAATTTATTTTTCAATAATAATCACCATTAAAGAATAATTAGCAAAAAACGGGGGTCACTTAAGATCTGGAAACACAGTTGTTTAAGTCCTCCAGTAGATTTCTTACCGCCCATTCCAAGGCGGTGCTTCTTTTGTGGATCTTTTTTTTTTTTTTGTCTTTGGTAACCGTTGGGAAAGGCAGACCTCTTGGCTCTCCTGTTTGTAATGTTTTCTTTTGTTTTTTGTCACTTTCCCCTACAGTGTCTTGGTCAGGTGTGGTACTTAATTGCATAGATTCCTGATCTTTGCCTTCTTCCTTACTTTGAGATGCCACTGCGCCTTCAACACGCCATGGCCGTGAAAGCGCAGTGCAAACGCCGTGAAAGCGCAGTGCTTGCAATGTGAACGCCGTGAAAGCGCCGTGAGAGCGCAGAGAATCGCTAAAAAGAACTGCAAGGTACGCGATAGAACGCCATGTGAGCTCCGTAGCAACGCCATAGTCGCTGTAAGGGGGCTGTAAGGACGCATTGACGGCCCTTTTTCGCGAGAATGTCAAGGTTGTCATGCGACCCCACGGCGCTTTGTAAAATTAAACAATTCCGCGCCAACGCAGCAGAAATGCAGCTTGGTGCGAAAGGGGCTTTAGGTAGGTGGTCATCTCACTGGTACATCGACCAGGGCAAATTATTAAGATCAAGATTTGCATTGTCTCATTTGTCCGAAACGATACGCACTTTTGATGTTTTTGCTGACAGCGTAACGTCATTCGTGAAATTTACGTAAGACGTCAACGTCAAGTTGCCTTGGACACAAATGACGTTACGTTGCTAGTTGTATAGAAGACTATGTCGGGGATGCTTTCTTTTTACGTAAGTACATGTAAAACAGTTAAAACTAGGCATTCGCCGTGGCAAGACGGCCACCGTACTCGGCACTAAATAATGGTTCAAAGTCTATGTCAATCTTTTAACGTTACAGCTAGCTACCTGCTAGGAGGGATATTGGCTTGGGCCAACTTTGTATGTGTGAGCGGCTTAAAAGCGGACACAGGCTCGCCTCGCCGAAGTGACGAATATAGGGTTCGCATAGGCTTGAAAAGTACTTGAATTCAGAAGGCTTTCTTTAAAAGTCCTTGGAAATTATTAAACATGCCTTGAAAAGTACTGGAAATTCATGCAAATGCCTTGAAAAGTCCATGATTTTTTCTATATTCTGTAGGAATAAGCACTGTTGATAGAGATCTAAAACAGAATAAAACTGTTGTGCCTTTATTTGGTGCAGCAAATGCTGCACCAAATAAAGGCACAACATTTTTTATACTAATTTTCTAGTACTAATTTCACCATTATCTCAGTCTAGCATTTCTGAAGTAGAATTTTAACACTTGAATCAGCATTTTTCATAAACTTTTAGTCCTTGAAAACTGTAGGATAGTATTTAGAAGTCCTTGAAAAGTCCTTGAATTTTACTCAAACTTGCCTGTATGAACCCTGGAATACCAACTTCAATTTAGACCAGTTGTTCAGTGGTGCTTGTTTCACCATTCACATACTTTAGCACGTCGTGTGAGCGAACAGCGAGAGCGCTGATGGGACTGCACGAATGTACAGACTCACCTGAGCATTTTCTGATCGCATATGCGATACATGTATGTACCATTTTCTAAAGACCCGAGGTATTTATAGCTCTTTTATGGGTTTTCTTTTCATTGAACCTGTTACCTCAATACAGATTTTAATAATTTAGCATATAAATATTTGCCGTATTTCTTTCTCGCAAATAAAATCAATTTTGGTGGATTTGTGCCATGGCAGTGTAAATATTTGGTAAACAGTCAAGAGATCTAATTAACTGCACGCATTTGTTCCAACAATTAGCAGATAGACGTGTTTAAAGCAATATCCTTTAAAATGAGCATTTTTAGGGCAATTAGTATATACATTGTATATGCGCCATCGCAGATCTTCTAAAACCCGTGACGGACATAATGTCCGTGACGTTATTGCCACGGGTTATCACGGGTTTTCTCAGTACAGTCACGGCAATGTCACGTGTTGTCACGGGCAACTGTCACGGGTTTTGTTGGTACCGTCACGGGATTTCTCAACTAGAAACGTCATTTAGATTTGGACAATTACCGGAACGTCAATTGTAGACGTTGACGTCATTGCAACATAAACGCCATTAAAATAATGAAGCAAGATGCAGTCAAGGACGTTTTCAGCTAATGCAGTTCTTGAAAACTTACGTGACCCAGATACAGAGCCTGCATCGACGTTGCCATTTCGTCTAAAAGTGGGAGAATTATACAAGTTCGAAGGAGAAGGGGTAAAGGCACAGGACTGGCGTGTGGATGGTCACCGATGGATCAGTCAAGGAACTGCAGCCTTACCCAGGAAAAATCCAAAAATATAAAAAGTATTTTTATATCGCCACCGCAAATGGGGCGTCAAAAGATTTTGTGAAATTCGTTTTCCATGAACCTGGAAAGGAAAACGGTCCATTCATAATACAATATATTGGAAATGATGAAATTTCGCAAGCGCATGCCCACGGGATTGCAAAAAAACTTTGAAGGATGAGGAGAAAAGCATTTTGTATCTACCTAACGCGTGGTTGAATGACAGAATAATAGACGCCACACAAGAAATGTTGAAACGACAATTCCCACACATTTGGAGTCTTGATACTTGCCTGAAAGCAAGTAACCTCACATTTAAAAAGGCAAGGGGGAACTTTATTCAGGTCTTGAACAGAGATCCACAAAAAGCTCATACCTCAAAGTATTTTGCACTTGTCAAATGCCAGAAGAAGGCCAATATGTCATTTGCGAACCATACAGTTTTTGAAATCGGAAGCTTCAGATTTCCATAACTGTACGATTATCAAGTGTGACTTGGTACATGAATTTTTGATTATCACATCTATGTCTATCATTACTCCATTTTTTTTTAAAAAAAAAACACGTGACCCTGTGAAATGAACAAGTGTATATGACCAAGTAATACCACAATCACAGATCAACCCACGAAAACGTCACGGAAAATAATCGTCACGGATATTAGATGATGTTAACAATTTAGAACGTCACGTGTTTTATATCGTCACGGGTTTTAGGTGATCCCGCGCCATCGAAGCAGTGCACTGATTTCATATGTTAATCGGATACAACTTTCTGCAAAACTATGGTTCAGACATGTTAACAAGACGCTGTTCTTTACAGTTCCGTATAAACTTTCATGAAAATCGAAGATGTACTTCTAAACCTTTGCATTAAAAGTGTATTGAGGTTGGGGCTGAATGAAGAATAACTTCATGGACTTGTTTCGAAGACATCTTTTGATTTTTAGAAACAAAGAAAGCAGTGGCATGTCTTCATAATGGTCATGCAAACTTACCATATGTACTATAATTCTTGCGGTGGTAACAAGTCGTTTCGCCCCAAGACCAGTTCGCCCCTAGTCGTTTCGCCCCTAGTCGTTTCGCCCCAAATTTGATGCCTAGACGTTTCGCCCCTACACCCTAGTCGTTTCGCCCCAAGACCCTAGTCGTTTCGCCCCAGTTTTCTTACCGTAGTCGATTCGACCCACCTTTTTTTTTTTTAAATCCCTTTAAACTATTATACACTTCATAAAACATTTTAAGCGTTATTATATGATAATAATTTAACGATGGACACGCTTCAGTAATAAGATAGTAACTAAGCCTTGTGGAACCCAAATTTATCTCTTTTTTTTTTACTTCAAAAGCCATCTGATCATAATCCACATTCTATAAATTATTTGCTAATGAAATATAGCATAAAATTAATTTTATATTTCCTTCACCCCTGCTCCAATACGCCGGGTGGCACTGATCTGCTCATTGCATTAAGAAAAGGGACTGATCAACCAGTTAAAGTAATTGGGCGTTTATTGCCTCTAATTAAAGTGTGCGGCTACCCTGATGCGCATACAGTGGAGACTTATTTGTATTTGTTGACATCATTTTTGTGTACATATTCTTATCATAGTTCTCGTTAGGGTTCTAATTTTGGTTAAATTAACTTTTTGGACTGCAATTTCCGCTCATCAAGTTATAATCTCAGTAAGTGTTTGGTATGGAAAATATACCACGCATTGGCTGAAAACATGAGGAACCCAGCCAGCATCCAACCTCGTGCCACTATCGGCCTGTCGGTGAAACGCCACTCGAATGGCGTTACGCTGGCGGGCCGATAGTGGCACGATTTTACGTGCTAGCACAGCCATCATCTAATCTCGTGCCACTATCGGCCCGCCGGTAAAAATTGCAGTCTTGTCGAAATTAATGACCAGCGTAGGTCAAAAGATAGACGGGCTTATTGTTGTCAGTGATGTTTGTTTGTTTGATTGTTTGCAATTAGTGAATTAAACTGGTGTAAAGTATTGTCATTATTTCGTGTGTAATTATGGTTATTCGTTTTAAAATGGGAAAAACGGATTGTGCGATAAACGGCATATACATGACGAGATTTCAGAATTTTCAGACCTCAAAACCCTAGGAAATTCTACTTGGCAGAAATTTGTAACTTAACCATAACATGAGCATTTCATACAAGTTTATTGCTGAATAACATAGACTCATCTGCAGAGCCGATGCTGATCTCACATAAAACGTATGGATTAAGATGGAGACCTGTCAAATTAATGATAATCGCGTTTTTATCTTTGAAAACAAAATAAATGTGACATGTAATGTCTTTGTTAAAAAGCTTATGAAGGCCAAAAAGGTAGTAGAGTATTCTATGATACTTTTGTAAATGTGAATGATTATATACCACAGAACAAATGGCAAGCTGAAATAGGTGACATAACTGAAAATGAATGGAAATCTTACTTTCTTAGTACCAAAAAATGGCATGAAGTTAAACTTCGAGATTTCCAATATAAGATAAATAATAATATTTTAGTTACAAATTCATTCTTGGCTAAAAATAATAAAATTGATAGTGGAGTATGTTCTTACTGTAAGGAACAACCAGAAAAAATACACCATTTGTTTTTGTCATGTCCAAAGGTCAAAAACTTCTGGAGAGAATTACGAGAATGGCTCAACACCAATGTTAACATTGACTTATCTCTGGAGAACAGGGAAATACTATTTTCATATACTGGTAACAATGAATTAGTAACTTACATATATGCTCTTGCAAAGCTTTTTATTTACCAAAATAAATTTATTTCCAGAACTATTAATATCCAAGGCTTCATTTGCCTCCTAAAGAAAAAAATGTTAAGTGAGAAATATATTTCCTTCCTTAATAACAAGATCAATAAGTTCTTTAAAAAATGGTCTCCCGTGTATAATCATTTCTTCCCAACTGTGACAGAAGAGTGAGATTTTCGCTATCCCTGTTGGTTTTTGATGCTGGCTTTTTGCTATTGTCGTTATGTTTTTCTATATTATATTTTTTACATTTTTCCAGCCATTTATCATGAGCGGCAAACTTGTTTTAGAATAGAGGCTAGGCAAGAGCTTAGGCTCTTGTTAGTTCTTTGTTCGCATTTATAAAACTTATCCAATTACTTACATGATCTATGGTACTCTACAATCCCGCATGTTAATTAACTTTGAATACAGGCCCTCTGCCTGCTTCTCTCTAACCCTCCCCTCTTCTCTCTAATAGTGTAAAATTAGTGCTAGCTGTTCGAACGATCTCCATATTTATATGTTCACTTAGTATTGTATATGAACTTATGTATATTTGTATTTTGAACAATGTTTATTACAAATAAAAAAAAAAAAGATGGAGACCTAGGCTAAAAATTAGACCTAGCTTTATAGTATAGCCAAGGTGAATATCATCAGAAAACATCTGTGTCATGAGAGGTAATATTATTGATATTTCTTTAGGATATCGCATATGCGATAAGTATTAAATTCTCATGAACTGGCACAATAGCTTTATACGAAAAAAAACGTGCACATAATCTTTATCCAGCCAAAAGTGTTGAAGATTTTAAATACTACTCGCGTAAAGCATTGCAAATGCATTTGCACTAACTATTCATATAGATTTCAACAAAATATGTTGAATTTTCTTCTTGGGGCGATTCGACCAGGGGCGAAACGACTAGGGGGGCGAAACGACCAGGGGCGAAACGACCTGGGGCGAAACGCCGCTGGGGCGAAACGTCTAGGGGGCGAACTGGATCTGGGGCGAAACGACCCGGATTCCTTGCGGTCTTTCAGAAATAATGTACACGTTTCAATGTTTATGTTTTTTGTCGGGTATATAAGTTTTGATAACTAAAATGTCTTTATAAAGTATGCAAAAATTGTTTTTGTTTTTATGAACTTAATTTTGAATAAGCTAGTGACTATAGAATGTTAAATCCTTGCTTAGTACTGGTTCAACCAAGGAAGACCCGCCCCGACATAACTGAAAAATTGTTGACTGGGACGTAAAGAATCAAATCAAACAAACAAAACTATAGAATGTTAAACCAAAGTATGCAACTGGAACTCGAAATAGATTTCAAGGTTCATTTTAATATCAACGTCCCAAACCAGCTCTTTAAAATTTTAAATCACAGTTTATATCAAAACATTAAGAATCTAACCATTGTCCATTTAAATGCGCCCATTGAAAGGTGAATTTCAATATTTCAATATTTCAATCATGTAATTTAAAATGGGGTGAGCCGATTCCCATCAAAATGTACAAGTTGGCATGTCCGCCCATCGAAGACTCAGATCGGACTGCGCATCTGCGCAGTCCGATCTGAGTATTCGATGGGCGTGATCAGACTTTGCAAAAGCGCAGACTGATTTGAATCTTGGTTGTACGCATATGCCAACTTGTACCTTATACTGGATACCGGCTTAAATGTGAACGTAAGCGGACAACGGAGGCTCATATCAGCCTGCGCGCGCGATAGGACAAGCTGACCAAGTCACTTGGTGTTCATCATGTTATGCACTTTGCATGGATAAAAAGACAACGTGGCTGAATGCTCTGGTACGAAGCCTGGTCTTTGCGCTCAGTGTCCAGATATGCGATAAATTTAGTGATCTTTTCTCGTGTATATGTGTATTTCATTTGAACACATTAGTAGTTAAATAAAATTTGTATATCACTAAAGCACGCATAAAAGTTCAAAATTAATTGCGCTCGTGGTAATACCTGCACTTTATGGTTAATAGTTTAGCCGTCCTGTGATAAAACCAACAGGTGCCATGTGCGCTGAGTGAATACTCAGATCAGATCAGCCCTGTCACCTGCCTAGTCTGATCAGAGTTTTAACTTGTGTGCTTTTTGAGTAGACATCACACACAAGAGAGCCAAAAGGCCAGACCTTTCTCAGCAGGTGACAACAAGGCTGCAATGAACAGACAAGATATTAAGAAAGGCAAACACGAAACACAACCAACTAAAAGGATCCACAAAGAAGCACCGCCTTGGAACGGTCAGTAAAAATATTTTCACTGGAGAGCTTAAACTTATTTCTGATGTGGATCGAGACAAATAGATGTTTGGTTCACATGAAAGATCCCTATCTTATCGATGTATCATCTCATATTAAATACAAATCAAGATATAAAAAGGTGATGATGCTTTTGACTGAAAGCCAGCAAAGATTTTGGAGCCAGTCATTAAGGAATACAAACGATGAAAATGGGGTTTAATCATATTGAATGTTTGCGACTTTTCAGTATAGAGGGTCAAACCATTTGGAATTGTACTGTACTTTAACCATAATTAAACATCCATTTTGACTGCAGATATATGAAAATATTAAATGCACGCATATTTAGTTTAGTTTTTATTGTATTAAATGTTAGAGATAGAAATGAATCTAAATATCCTTCAATTGTTTTTCTGGGTATGTTCGATTAATTTTATTCGGAGAATAACTACATCAATAGGTAGAATATTTTTTTAACTTTGTTCACTGGGATAATTTTGGCTTGTAGTTAATTTAAGTAGGAATGTAATTGTAAGTTTACACAGAAAGGGGTGCCACCAGTTTGGGTGATAAATTACACATATTCTTATACTGTAGAGCATTAGCTTCAGATATTAAGTGGTTCGATATGAGGTTATACCTCCACTGCAACAAACAAATTGGGATTCGAGCGTTTTTTGAGCTGTACAAACCTGACAGTGTTTGTAGGTTGTGTTGCACCTATACAGCTTTGGAAAGACTGTAAACATAACCGTATTTATTTTACTCGCTATCCTAACTTTAAGTCCACAAAAGTAAAAGTGTGTTTAAACATTATTAAAGTTCATGTTTAACAAAGTCAATGAGGCCGTTTATTGGTTGTCTGAGAAGAGCTGATATTGTTTTTCAAATACAAATACAAACTAGAAGCGAGTCAATCGATGGGCGGGCCCATGTCAAATATCCACACATTCATAAAACACATAGTATGATATGTTTTTGACCTTGACCTTTTTCTCCTTACCAGCAATCCAACACCTTTGCTGTCATCATCAGCAAAAAAACCTACATGAAAATATTTATGAGATATGTCTGTATGAGCCATATAATCGGAATTTAAATATTTTGACATTGACCTTTGGCCCAGAAGCCATTGCCTGGAGAGGAATCCAAATGATTTCATATCATCTACATACCTCAGGCTTTGAATCATCTTCCTAAAATGTGAGAGTAGTCCTCGGAGAGTAGTTGGCCTTACAATCCATACAGCCTGCTTTTACGAGTTAAGTAAAACCTTAGGCGGCCACTCATAAATAGACCGCAAATTGGTTTTCAAGACGGATTATCGCTTAATGCTGGTCAAAAGTATTGCAAAATGCTCCAAGAGAGCATTCTGCAATACGTCCGACCTTCAGTACGCTACAATTTGTCGTTTAGACCTTGGTTTTGTCTATTATTGAGTGGCCGTTTTAGACAGTTTTACTGTATGAATATTTGACCTTGATCTTTGACCTCAATATCAAATTTTGCGATCCAAAACATTTATTCATGAATATACAAAACATATTTTAAGTATATTTGACTCCATCGTCAGAATGGTGTTCTTAAACCCTGCGTTGTCACCTACACACCATAAGGTATGACTGTGCTAAATTTGGACACGTCCATTAAAATGAAAGAGGAGATAGCGTTACGAATCCGCTACCGTAACACAGAATTGTAGTATATTTGACCATGCCCTTTGACCCCAAGACCATGCTTTTGTTGTCATATACACACTATAGAAATATGAAACACCATCAGTCAAAAAAATGACAGATGAACTCATGTAACGATCCATGACAGATTTTGGGTAAATTTGACCAAGTTGACCTTCGACTCCGAGGCCGTATCAATGATCTGAAACCTTGGTTGAAATCTACTCATCATAGACTATCATTGTGTCAAATATCTTAGGCTATCTTTGTGTCAAATATCTTGACCTGACCCCCCCCCCCCCCGCATACACACACTTTATGGTATATGTAATAGTTATACTATGGGTTGTCCGCCTGTACGTGGAGATAATCCACGAGCTTTAGCGAGTGGATTATCTTACGTACAAGTGGACAAACATGGTATAACTAATTTATACCACCTACATCAGTGTTGACCTTGCACATCACGAGATATATCGTGCTAAAGTTGGTAAGGGTGGTATAAACCAAGATAGCTTTTTAAGATAGCTAGAAACGGCTTGCTTAGTTAGGAATGGTATTTTTCGAAGAGGTTACCCAGGACATTATGGTCATGTCACAGGCCATGTACATGTCTAGAGGACATGATAGTGAGATGTCATCGTTATTTTTGTCCACTGTTGTTCAGGCGATCAGGGTTGGAAAAAATATAAAAGAGTGGGCTGTAGCATGGGTATTAAGCAAAAGACTGGTTAGAAACCCAATCACTGCTTATCCTCTTTACAACCACGCAACTAGCAATTTAGTAATATACTGCCATGAAACAGCTCAAGATAAGCTGTCAGAAGCATAAAACAGACAGTCTATTATTGTCACCCAGGTGCATGACAAACTACATGAAAAGTTGTTCATTTCTACATGCTCATTTCTTTGAATAAATGAAAGTGGTTGAGAATTTGTTTTTTTAAAAAAAGCTTATGGTGAAAAACTCATGTATTGAAGACGTATGTTGTGGGTACACATTGGAATTGCCTCATAGAGGCAATTCCAATGTGTAACCTGCTTGTTGCGTGTTTTTAATTGCATGACGGTGGGTTAAGGCCTCAGAATCAATTGCAACCCTGATCTAAAACATTCATGGTCATTTATCGATGGGTCAGTGCCTGGTGTTGGGCTTCGACTGCGACCATCATGGCTCATCTAGGGATTTTCTTTAGCTTTGTCAAGGGCCTTGTTTATTGTTTTATCACAATGTTCAGCACAGTCGAAGGCGAAGATTTGACCAGTAGAATTAGTTAAAGCCCCCCCATCCGCGGCTTAGGTTGCTGTCTGTTCCAAGGCGGTGGTTTTGTTGTTGTGGGTTCATTGTTTATTGTTACTCTCGATGTTTGTGGGATTTTGTGTTTTGTCCTTGTTTTGTAATGCAGTACACTGACGTACTAGCTTCTTTCTAGTTTTGCAATAATATCCTTGAGGAAAAGAGAGTTGGCCGTTTTAATTTAATTGTGTTTTTGTTGTTAGTGTTATGTGTCACTTCCTTGCGGTGTCTTGGGTTGGTCTGTGGTTTGTGATTGCGGCATATCCTGGTCATATACTCGCTTGCTTTTAGGTTTAAACAGAAGAACACTTCACTATACAAAATTGGGTGTCACCTAGAATATTGTCAGGATAGTTCCAGCTTTTGTTACATTTCAAGACACAGAGGTCTACTTGAAGATGATTTAAATATTCAATGGTCGCTTCTTTGAGTCTCTGCTAAGATAGCGCACTAACATATGCTACATGTACATGTATATGCTAGGGTTAGATTAAAGTCTCCTTGCGCCCTTTGTGTGTTGTTTAACCCATTTATATTATCCTTCGTTTCCCCTAAGAATGCTACTGCCGGCGCAATCTTTTCGACTGCTGGGGAGTAATGATGACTAGGGAGTCCTGGTCATCATTACTCCCCAGCAAGCTTCAAATGGAAACCGAAAGTAGATTTCATCACTTGTTCCTCGTGCATGTTACGTAATTCCATTTTTCTGATGCTGTTTGGAGACAGTCGCACTGATTGGTCGATGATAAACACACGAGCGCAGGTTCTGCGACATGATTCTGGAAAGAATTTTCATTACATATCAAATCTACGTTATTAACTCACCTAACGTATGGTAATTTGCTCTCTCCTCCTGCATGCACCTTCACATCCATATATCTTCTAGAGGGCCATAACATATGTAGATTCTCGAAGAACGTTGATCCTCACACAGCTTTTAATCCACCAATTGAAATCCGGTGCACATTAGAAAGACAAACTGCGCATGCGTGATGCGCAGACAACTCCTACCAAGTTCGTATAACTACGATTTTCATTACATATCAAATCTACGTTATTAACTCACCTAACGTATGGTAATTTGCTCCATTTAGAGTGAGAAAACAAAGTAATAGTTAAAATTCAACATATCAAGTGCTTGTTTAAATGTCACGCACAAAATTAAATGACTAGTAAAACAACTGACTAGAAGTCCAACTGGACTAGAATATAAAACTTCCAAACACTGATTATAAGATACAACTTGTAACACTGGAACTATTTACATTGTGCCATTAAGGTCACTTATGTGAACATATCTGAAGTGAATGATTGCGGCGCGCGCGGATAGACGTAGTGGTTCATGAACACCTCCTTTGTCTTCCAGCGTCCAATTTGCATCACTGTTTCGGGAACAACCCCTTTTGAGACTGCTAAAGTTGCTCCCGTAGGTCTGAACGATTTAGCTTTAAAGCCTTTGTCTGCCAGACCCGCCAAACTTATCACTTCATCCAAAACGTTTGATATTGTATTGCTTGAAATTGCTTTATATGGCGGATTTAATGTTAGTAATAATGGTTTTGTATCTGTAGGTCGAACTGCTGCCGTTCTATCAATGTACTCGCGTAAACACGACACTGGGTCCATAATAATGTCATCCAAGTTTGGAGGAATGTTGACCTCAAAACCACTACGTGACGTATCATTTTTAATTCCAAAAAAGAAAATTGTTAATGAATTATCCGCCATAAAATGAATGTTATCCACTGACAACACAATATTGTGAACGGAAAGGTCTCGTGTGTCTAAGTTTACACCTTTGGGTGCCAAGTCAGATGGTCGCGTCATGCACACAAGCGCCAATAATGTGACTGTTTTCATACGTAACTGTTTAATGGTAAGCTCCTCATTATTTCTCCAAGAATGAAACAAATCGACAAAAGAGTTAATGGGCATAGGTTGGCTGTGTTTCATTGGTGTAACTGTGCCACTTTTAATGATTCCTGTGATTAACCGTTTAATGTCCGGGTTATGAGCCGGTGAATATTTTCCTAGTGCCTCGAACATACAGGTTAACGCGGCTGAGCACATTTTTATTACTGATTCAGGTCTATCTGATTTGTCTGATATATGGCATAAGAAATCTGCAATTACATTTGTGTTGTGTTCATCAGAAAAGTCTAAGTCCTTAGCACGACAGAATTCAACGTATCTATTCACATAGCTGTTATAAGTTTTTAAAGTGGATTGCGCGAGACTGAACATTGATTGAGTAGAGGCACGTTTAGACCAACCTTAGCATCTAAGGCGCGTCTTCCAGAGATTCTCCAGGCGTACAGACGCCAAGCCTTGTTTTTCAGAGGTTCTGCACGTGGACCGACGCAGATTACTGTCCTTGATGACACCGGTAGTGGAATTGGATTGTCTATAAGAAGTGTTGTTAATTTTTGAAACCATATTTGAGCTGGCCACATAGGAGCTATTACAGTAGCCGTTGCTTGTTGTTTTATCACTATGTCTAATATTCTCGGCAGAAGGCCGAACGGAGCATTTACGTAATTGTTCGATAATGACCAGTCCGTCTGAGCTAATGCATCGACCCCGCTTGTGAGTGGGTCCCAATATAAGCTGTTGTAATTCGGTATCTGTGTTGTCATTATTGACGCGAACCTGTCTATTGTGTGTGGACCCCAATAATCGTCGATCAGACGGAACAAATTGGGATGTAATTTCCATTCGTATGTTGAGTTCAGTCTGCTTAACTGGTCTGCTTGCCAATTTTTTACTCCCGATATGTACGATGCCACGATTTTTGTGTTCATATTGATAGCTTGCTGGTGTATTTGAAGAGCGATCATATCCAGTTCTTTCGTACTGCCTCCCATATGATTGATAAAAGCTACCGTCGTAATATTGTCTAAGCAAATTTGCACTGTTTTGTTTTTTAAGAATTCGCGTAAAGAAATCAGGCCTAACCACACGGCCAACAGTTCTCGGTAATTCGAGTGACGATAGGACATGTCTTTGTTCCAAAAACCCTGTGCTTCGTGACCTGGTATCCACGCGCCCCAAGCTATTGAGGAGGCATCGGTGGTCATTTGAATGTCTATTTGAGTCTCTTGCACTACTAAACCGTTCCATGTTGAAAGCGATGAATACCACCAATTCAAATCGTCTATTGTCGAACTATCTAATATTAAAATGTCACTCCAAGATGATTTGGTAGCAAGTAATCGATAGAGGTTTCGCAACTGCAGTTTTGCCGGGAATATGCACTTGTACATGGATATACATTGTCCGCCTAATCTGGCTAGACCGCGCGCCGATACTCTGCCTTTTGTTAAGTAGCGCTGTATGTCTCTGCAAACTTTTGTTATGCGTTTTTGTGGAATCTTAATAACCGGTTTTTCTCCAGTATTGTCAATCAAATAGCCTATGTACTCTTTAACGAGTGTGGGTCCTAAAGAAGATTTTTCGAAATTCACTTTCCAACCTAAATTCTCCAGTGTAGATAATAACACTTGTTTATGATAAACAATTGCGTCTCTGTGCGCCAATAATACAAAATCATCTACGTATAATACAAGTCTTAAACCAAGTGAGCGTAAATATGCTACTACAGGGCGCAACACCTTTGAAAAGAAAAAGGGGCTGCAATTATGTCCAAATGGCAGAACAGTCCATGTATAATAATGTGATTTGAATCGAAAACCTAATAAAGTTTGATGATCTCTGTGTACAGGCACGTGAAAAAAGCCATTCTGCAGGTCAGCAGTCACAATATAATCCTTGGGTCTAACTACTGATGTGACGGTATTGATGTCTTCATATTTCACTTTAGGTGGATGAGAGTGATTATTTATGTGTCGTAGATCAGTTACTAACCTAAATTTATTGTTTTTCTTTGGTACACATGAAATAGGTGATACACATTTGGGTTTTGAAGTAACTCTTTCGATGCACCCAAGTAATAGCAAATTGGATATTTCGGTGTTTAAAAAAGCTTCCTCTTTAATTGAAAATCTCCCATTAGGTAACTCGAAACTACTGATATCCCCTTCAATTGGAAATTTAACACCATGTCTTAACCAAGTTAATACCGTATCTGAAGCTCCAAGTGAGATCCAATTTTCTATATTGCTACACAAATTGTTTTTCATTATACATGTCAATACAAAAGTCAGTTGTATAAGAAGTCTTACCATATCTATGATTCCTCCTGCTCTCTATCCTTATTCTGATGGGGCGGACCCCTAAATCTAGGGAAATTCGAAGTACGAAGAGCTTGATACACGTCCTGATTAAATCCGCGTCCACGGCCTCGACCTCTAAAATCACGGTTCTGGTACTGCCGTGGTTGAAAGTTATACCTATTAGAAATGCTGGTTAATTCTGCTGCAACGCGTACGTTTTGCAAGCTATGTTCGTCAAAACCTGAATTACTCTTTTGTAAAGAGCGAAATAACTGGGAAGTATTATTGTCAAAGCGTCCTTTAACCAGCAGCGCAGCGAATTCGTCTTGCAAAAACTTAAGATTTGCCACCAGTACACTAGCAATTTGACCAATGTCAACGTCCTTGGCCTCTTCAGTATCACTTATAAGCTTAAGGGCAGTTTCAATATACCTCCCGCATTTACCAACTACATTTTAGACAGGCTGATCTTCTCTCTTTATCCCTGATCTGGAGTCATGGAGTTTAAGGTGGGTGGGGAGTATGACCTTGTCAACGCTGGATTTTATGACATTAAATTTTTCTTGTATCTCACCAAATACAGAATTGTCATTTGGGCTAAACAAAGCACCCGGGCTGACAGGACCTTCTGGGTCAACGAACTCTCTTGAGTGTGAATTTGCCCGCGGATTATTTGGGGGACTTATCTCTCTGGGATCAAACTGTGGTGACACCGCTACACGTGGTCCCGATTCAAGTTTATCTAGCCGTCGATTCACGATGTGAAGCTCTTCCAGAATCTGTGATAATGTTCCCGAGATCCGAGTCTCATTGGACCCCGAGTAATCCACAGTATCGTCGGCTGAAGCTCTATGATTTCTACTGTTTATCTCGTCCTCAAGCGGCATGGCCCTCTCTTGTGAAGGTGCACATTAGAAAGACAAACTGCGCATGCGTGATGCGCAGACAACTCCTACCAAGTTCGTATAACTACGATGAATACTTACTCTACTTGGAACGGTTCGGTCTGAGCAAGTTCCTAGTCCGTGGGCGAGCCGAAAAAAATCATCTGATTAAAGTAAGTGCATCACCAGGATTGTTCCGAAAAGTGGTCAATATAGTTAGCATAAAAACGTGTCCTTTGATTGATAGTACATTGAGGACAAAGCTTAAGCTTGTTAATTTATTTACCGGCTTAAAAGGCTAAGTATTTACTTGCCAGTGTCTTTTGTTGAGCTTGCAAACAATTTGAACCCAGATAAGGCCGATCTAAAATGTTTGACACACTGATGCAAATCCTGAACGAATTTGAAAAAATGTTAATTTTGAAGAAAAAATCAACAGACTACAAATGTTTGAAAAAATTACCCAGCATGCAAAAAGTTAAGCCTTTCTGTGGTATACTATGTTCGATCGTTTTACCATATTAACATGTTCTAAACAAGGATATTTAACTAGAACTTGGTTAAAGTCCGTTTGTGCTTCTTCAAAATGGTCATATAACTTGTTGGCATTCTCACAAGTCTAAACATTTGCTTTTCTTTAAAGCCATGGCTCGATGGCGTGCGCATGCGTAGTGGGCTCCTCTGGAGAATTATAGGCGAGTAAATACAGTCTGGTGCGCTGACAGAATCACATTCGTGACCATGGATCCATAAGTCACATACAATAAGTATTGGGAATAGAAATGATGGTGATTTAGTGATTAAATATTTATTCTAATCTATACATAGAAACAACACTTAAAACATTTTCAGGAGATTTTATATGTACATTAATTGTAAAATGGATTGAGTACAGAAGGTATGATTTAATATGAATATTTAGTATAACACCTGATAAAAACACCAATGCTTTATATTACCAATATATTTGACCATATCACACGAAAATGAGACTTAGTATGTATTGGAAACGACGCAAAGCCTGAGAAGCTGATTGGGTTTAAAAGACATCGTTATAGTTTTCGCGGTTTACTTCATTAGTTTAAGTGGTAGTGAGCATGTCCTGGTTACACTTCACCACTGTGCAGCACGTTTCATCATGTTTTCAACACATTATGTTCCGATTTTTGTCTGATCAGGTAAATTCTATTTGATTAAATCTTGTCGAATCGACACACCGTCAGGTTGTATATATTTAACAAAGGATCGTTTAAAGATGACGCAAATTAATTCATTATATAATAGGTTTTTTTGTCAATTGTTTAAAACGTATTAAAGTACATCTTGATGAAAGACCAGTCTGACTGAGCACTCGGGACACAATACGTGATTCATGCATGGAACGTGATCTGAAAAAGTTGCGTATTGGACAAGTTAGACATCTCTGTGAAATACTTACCCCAACAAATGGGATTTTAGGTGATCCGCAAAGGTTCGGACCAGCCAGAGCATCTGCGCTGCCTCGCCAGAACATTGGCTGCCCACGCATACAAATAACAAAGGCATATGGAACTTAGACTAGAAAGAGAGTTAATGCATACGCAATAAGTTTCATGCTCTGGCCTAATCAGTTAAAATGAGGTCGGGTGGTTTTAATAAAACTTAAGAGTAAAATCCGGAGAATCATGGAATTGTTCAGTCCTCCTCTGATAGAATGTCCGTGCAAAGATTCGTCATCATGACGTCGGTCTGATGCTTCTGACAAACAGTATAGAACCTGGTGAGTCTGCAATGATTGTCATTGTTCCTTTTTGAGGAACGATAGACACCGAAGTAAATAAGGTGGTGCTATTTTATGACTTTAATTACAACGCACAATAAAATAAAGACAAGCACAAGTCATTACAATATCGTCAACTAAGCTGCCATAAACCAACATCGCTAAGTTAGCCACGACCAGGAACACGAAGACATTAACTTTTATTTAAGTAAACAGCAACCGACAAACGACCATTTCCATAACGCAGTCGTATTTCCAAATATTGATGGCTAGAAGGGTCTGAATTGGAGTAGACTGTTCAAGTTTAGGCTTGGTACTTACTGGAATTGTAGCGCTGTAAAATTGCTTTTTTTTTTCAAGAAATCTACAACGAACTGCTCCAAATCATTGACTCAAATTTAGCCTTATCTGGTAAACGCGGTGTTATAGGATTTCCGTAAACAAAAAGCAGTCATTTTGTTGCAGGAATGAATTAATGGTTTTTCAGTTACCTGTGACTTTCTGCCAAATCAATAATATTGGAGATATCATCTTTCCTTTCCTATCTAAACGACATAGCTGGCTGTCCATGCATTTTTATCAGGAAATTTACATGATTTACCAAAGGGTTTGAGCAAATAATTGATAACATGAGAAATGACAGGTAAAAAGGGTATAACAAATTACCGAATAGCGAAGGCCCTGGGCAGACCGCGTGTTGCGCGGTCTGACCAGGACCTTCGCTATTCGCATGGAGGAAATATGAACACGTATAAGCCCTTTCAATGCAGGTCACATTGTATTTGTGCACATGTTGATGCTTGCATTCTGCTGATAAAGAACCCTTGATGATTGTTGAGGGTCGTTCTAAACTTATTGATTTACTAGCTCAAGTGATTTTGACTAGGCGACTTTGGGATTTTAATGTCTCAGTATGTGCTATTTTGGAGAGTGTGCTTTAGCGAGGTTTGAGTTTTCATCATTTTTCCATTAGCTCTTCATCTGCTAATCGCAACTAAATTACGTCTGCTGGTCCTTTAAAACGCCTCTGTAGCGAACAGTGTGGACTCAGATCAGGCTAGGATTAATCTGCTCTGGGTCCGCAATGTTTGTCTGTATGCCGAAGTAAGCATTTACATTCAGCAGATGATATTTTAAGATAAATGTACATTTTTCGTAGCAGGCGAAGGGTTTGTGAGATTTCCTGCAATGTAAATGTATGCCCTAAGTTGAGGGCACTATGACGGATAGATAAATTCTTAATCAAAACACTATGACGGATGTTCAGTTGGTGGTTTCGCGTTACCAACAGTTCTATAGTCAATCTGTGCTTGCCAAATTTGATTAACTTTGCCTTTAAAGCTGCATACTCTGTAACTATGAACATTTTTCGTAAAATTTTCTTTTCTTTTTAAATCATTTGTAAAAGTAGAATTAAGCTATGTTTTCACAATAAAAATGTTCAGTACAGCTGAAAACTGCATGGAAAAGTGAATTATCTTATCAAATAGGTGTATTTTTCTCTTGTTGGTAATTATTTGCGTCCCTCCAATAATTCTAGACCGTTGAATTTTAACATAAATGCAGTTATTTTGATAATGATAACTTGTTAAGATTTAAGAAAATGGTAAAATGTTTACCTGAATTTGAGTATTTCTACTGTGTTCTTGAAAAATCAAAACATTATTATTAAAATTAGAAGATCAAAAGTTACAGACTATGCAGCTTTAAAAACAATATCAACGGATCAATGCAATCTAACAGAACACAACTTTTTTAAAGCAGCTTAAAGGTTATACCAAGGTCAATGGAAGATCAGCTGCCACCAAATTTAGTGTTAAGTTAGACTTATTTTTACAGTGTGTAATCTCCTTGGCTAGTTTACTAAGAAGCTATACAGCGGAGTCTATAGGCATGGAACACATAGGCATGGAACAGCTACAATATACATCAGATGTGTTCCTATACTTCACCCCGTGCGGAACTATACAATGTAGCGATAACACTTGTATTTTGACTGATGCCACCGATCTATCGATTGTACATTTACAATATTATATTTCGAACCACACCATTGTATACAAGGGTCTCAAATATCGTTTGATCAGCTACAATTGCGACAACAATTAAACCATGGTTAGCGTGATTCAGCGAATAAACGTTAAGCTAACGTCATTTTGACACTTTCAATTAAGTTGGGCAAGCCCATTAGAAATTGGTACTTATCTGGTGAACATGGAACTATTTCAATGCGCTCTGTCCCTGGCGAGACTGTGAGGTGGCGCACTCTCGTCTGAGCATTCGCTGTTTATCTATGCAATCATTACCCTGGCTCACTACTGTTAACATTACTATTTAGATTTTCTTTTCAAAATATGTACCGAGTGATCCTATTATGAAATATCAAACATTAGTATTCTGACATTTCAATGGTACTTTAAATACCATCAGTTCGATTTCGATAAGTGCACCAGTCATGCACGGATCCAGATGGGCCATACCCCCCCCCCCCCCCCCCCCCCCCGGAAAAAATCACAAAGCTATAGGGTTCCTCCGGACCCCATTGAAAATCACAAAGCTACCAAGCCTGCATTCTATTCAATGTTGGGTCATCATTGGCCCGCCAGCAAACGACATTTAAATGGGATTTCGTTGGCGGGCCGATGATGGTCCGCTTTAAGTGATATTTGGATCCTCTCTCCTCCCCTTAACCAGTTAGTTTAGTGCACCAGTTAGCACTCCTCGGCTGGTACTATACAAGTCTATACAGTTTGACAGTTAACTTCACCTGTTTTTCAATCAGATTTGTTCGATATACCGAAAAATGTAATGCTTGATATGGTAATGACAGACTGAGATACACTACACTGTGAGTAGTTGAATTAAAGAAAATAGCTGGTCAAACTTATTGGATATACGAGTATGTTATATGTTCTTAAAAGGGTATCCTTTGGAAGCAACGACTGCATCAAAGAACTGAAACTAGAGTGTGCATATTTCCTGGAGACTAGCTAGTTTCTGCCATTTAGGCTTCATCAGTGACCATCTAATAGTTTCAAAGTTCCACAATGAAACCCATGATTCCAAAGGACAAGAAAATAAAATCTACACTATAGTGGTTCAAGAAAAATGAGAATTGTTTTTTTAATCCGCCAATATTAATTATGATTTCCTTTTTTGATGGAGTTTGGGGGGTTCAAACCCCTGATTCCTTCCCAGGATCTGTGAAGGTATCTGGATCCACCCTAGATAACTTTACCTATCTCGATTAGTCCTTATACATTTTAATTTAGTATTAAAAGACATAACTTGCGTTTCGACATTGTACAAACCCACACGCACGGAGATTAAAATTTATACATAGAAAAGGTTTGTAATCCAGCCTAATCTCTCCACGCTAATCTGTAACCTAAATAAAATTAATATTCAGTCCACACAGTTCGATTTCTTATTTAATTTATTCATGAGCCGTACCACGATAAAACATGTTCATCCAATATTCGAACAACGAATGAGCTGATCAGACTGTGCATACGCACAGTCTGATCAGCTCTTTTGTAGTTTGCTGTCTAAAATATAATCAATCGCTGAGCTAGTCTCTGCAGTTGAGCATTAGCTGGTCGTAAACTCGGAGGAAATGTCGGAGGAAATTTCTTGTCACGACGTGGTGTATATTGGACCTGCATGTTCACCTGTTAAGTGTTTGATTTACTGGCATTTTTAATTAAAGTAGATTTATACCAGAGTGACTTTTACATGTTAAAATATCATTTCTCACGCCATTGGATTAAAGAATGTGTTAGCGATATAATCTGCTAACAGTAAGTTAAACAATGTTTCTTAGTTTATTGCAATCACCTTATACATTGTGTTATAGGTATTAAATTTCGTTTCTAAGTATAACAGAGAGAGAGAGAGAGAGAGAGAGAGAGAGAGAGAGAGAGAGAGAGAGATTTTGCTATAAAATTTAAGCATAGGTTCACTCAATGTTTTTCAATTTCATATACACTACGTTGTTCTTGTTTTATTTAATTTCGGACACAGTATATACTGGATCCAAGGTCTAGTCCAACTGTGATGCTTCAAAAATGACTAATACACGTAGTGTTGACCGACGTTTGATGAGTATCTACTGGTGTTTTAGTCAAATAACAATAAAGGCCTGTCTGAAAAAGCCATGTACAGTAAAAACCTGTGCAAAACGGCCACTCTCAAAAAGACCAAAATGTTTTTCAAGACCAATTATTGCTTAATGCAGGTCAAAAGTATTACAAAATGCTCCAAAGGGAGCATTCTGCAATACTTTCGGCCTTTATTAAGCTACCAGTTGTCATTAAGACCTTTGTTTTGTCTATTTTTGAGTGGCCGTTTTGCACACTTCCACAGTAAATAAAGTTTACCTGGTGTACCGATAGTGGCCCACTTTTGCAGGATTTATACAAGGAAACTCCACATAAGATGGCATTATCAATTTTTGAAACAAGAAACAAATAAAAACAGAAATACTGCCTTTTAGTGTGGACGTCATTAGAATGGATTTCAGAAACCCACTGTTGAACGGTTACCACGGTTCTTGCGCTTTCTCTGAGTGCATACGAAAGTGTTTTTGTTTGTTGTTGCTAATAATCAGATGCTCCCAGAATGCCAGCGAAACATCATTAGTATAATCTAAGTCCAAATAAAAAAAAATACCTGTGTTTAGAGTAACCCGACCCTACCTAAGTTTACTGGTGAAACATAGAATTATTTTCAGGGTTTCTGGAAAAAAATATAATTTTATGCATTTTGAAAGGCAAAATTGCCTTTCAAAATGCATAAAATTGTTTTTTTCCTGAAAAAAATAATTAGAAAATGTTTGTGTGCCTTCCCTACCTAAAATTTTCAGACTCGTTACCCAAATCACACTTATTTTTTTATTTGGCCTAACTAAACTGTATTGCTTTCTCTTTCTAGGCTTTACCCACATTGAAGAAAACAGAGGGTCGAACTTGATACAACAATGAGTGCTAAACGGAAGAAGAAGGATGATAAGCCCCCGCCCGCTACAGGGCCAGGCAGTAAAATTGTGGCTCTTACTGACGCCCTCAAGAAACATCTCAAGAAAGTCGAGGGTAACAAAGTTCATTTGAAATTTGGAACGTGTAACATGAAGACACTGCCGATGGAAATATGGACAAACGAAGAAGTGTGCGAACTTGCTATCAGACTGAATTGTGAAAATAACAGATTGAAACGGTTGCCGAAAACTGTTGCCTCACTGGAGAATCTGGAGTATATCAATATACGCAACAACGCCCTAGGAGCCTTTCCGGGGTCAGTTTCACGTCTAAAGAAACTCATATATCTTGATATTACGAATAACAACATTAAGAAGTTACCTCCAGCTATACACAAAGCCACTGGCTTGGCGACGTTGTATGCAGCAAATAACAAAATACGTGCTCTACCAAAGAATATAGGAAAAGCACCATCACTTATATTCGCGGATTTGTCTCGGAATCAGATAAAGTCAATCAAGAAGGGTGTATATGAACTAAGTGCTACTCTGAATCTGTCTCATAACAAGTTAACTGACTTGCCCGCTGTTACTGGCGCGAAACTAAAGCCAAATATACAGAAAATGGATCTATCTCACAACAGTATCAATCATTTACCAGAGACGATCGAGAAACTGCTCCGCCTCACTTGGCTGGATCTCTCACACAATTCCCTGGATGAGCTTCCTCCTCAGATCGGAAAGGTTAGGTTCCTGCACTACTTAAGTCTGTCTCACAACAACTTAAAGAATCTTCCCGAAGAGATATGGCACCTCGGTCCAGCTTTAGATACCCTACTTCTCGGACATAATGAAATTGGGGTCCTTCCTGATGATATTGAAAAGCTGCGAAAGTTGCGGGAGTTTGACGTCTCAGGAAACCAGCTGGAATATCTTCCAGAAACGATAAAGGAGTTGAGTTGTCTTCAGATACTAAATGCTTCAGAGAACAAACTGAATTCCATGAAGTTCGCTACTAACCTGAAATCATTGGAAGACTTGAATCTGTCTAAGAACCAGATAGAAAAGATCCCAGCTGAAATAGTGACAATTAAGTCATTAGTATCGTTAAACCTTTCAGAAAACAAAATAAGAGCTTTACCTGATTGTATAGGGAACATTTCTACACTGAAGAAACTGTATGTGGCGAAGAACATGATATCTACTCTTCCAGACACACTGGGTGTTGGCCAAGTGCTAACACATTTAGATATATCTTACAATCAGCTTACCGCTTTACCACCTGATCTTAGAAAGTTGAGAAATCTGGAAGAATTTCGTTTGAGCCATAATGATATAGCTGGAATGCCACGATCCATTGATTTTCTGTACCAGCTCAGTGTGTTTGATATTGCCAGTAATGGCTTCGCAGACCTGTATATCCCAAAGACTGTGAGTGAGCTGAATTTGTCAGACAATCCCTTAACAATTAACTACACAGACCTCAGGTCACCTCTCGTTGTCATTGGAGATAAGGACCGCCTCCGTAATCTGACGTCACTGGAGCTTTGTAATCTAGGACTGGATGAGGTACCGCCCAGTGTCTATAACCTTAGAGTGCTCAAACATCTGAACGTGTCTAACAACAGCTTGAAGACCCTTGGTGATAACATTTGTAAACTACGTGCACTGGAATCACTTGAGGCTAATCAAAACATTCTTAAGACTCTACCAAAGAACATTGGAACGTTACAAAAGCTTCATAACTTGGCTTTAACTGACAACCACATCGAAGATTTCTCTGAAGGACTACTTTCATGCATGTCACTAGTGTCACTGAACTTGGCACACAATAAGATGAAACTGCTACCAGATAACTTTGGTCGGCTAAACAAGCTCATATCCATGGACTTATCTAGCAATCAGTTGTTAACGTTCCCCAAAGACAGAATTGATATTCTCGCATCTTTGCTTCATCTGAATCTAAATCAAAATCACATTGATGCCATGCCAATTGATTTCCCCTATCTGTATCGCCTGAAGGAACTTCGAGCCGCTGGTAATGATTTAGATGCACTACCCGGTGAATTAGACAAACTGAAATCACTAGAAGTGCTGGACCTCTCAGATAATATCATTGAAATACTACCCGAGAGTATATGTAAAGTGCCTAATTTAAAGGAGATCAATGTATCATCAAACAAGATAACAAGAGGCTTTCCTAAAGCCTGGGAGAATCTGCGCGCACGTGCTTCCGTCAGCATGGCGGAGCAGTCATCCGTTAAAACGAGAGAACCACGTGATCGTCCAAGACCAGTTTCATCCGAGACACAAGTTAGTCCAAAGGCAGGGAGGAAAAAGAAAGGCGGGAAATCGCCTACAGGTTCCCCAAAGCTCGCTATGAAGACGAGTGCGAAGTCTGCTCCGCCAAAATCAGCTGCTCAGCCAATCCCAGCAAGCGGATAAATATTTCTATGTTTACAGTAGAACCTGTGTAAAACGGCCACTCAAAATAGACAAAACAAAGATCTTGATAATAATTGGTAGCTTAATGAAGGTCGAAAGTATTGCAGAATTCTCCCCTTGGAGCAATCTGCAATACTGTTGACCTGCATTAAGCGATAATTGGTCTTGAAATCCAATTTTTGTTCTTTTTGAGAATGGCCGTTTTACACAGGTTTTACTGTACTTTCAAAATGTTAACATTTTAACTGCTGTCTATAATTTGCAACTGAAAAATGATAAAAAAAATCATGCTTTGGAGCGACCCAGCCAGTAAATATTTTATGGCGCTATCGGCCCACCAGTAAAACGCCATTTAAATGACGTTTCACAGGTGGGCCGATAGTGGCCATTTTATACGCTGACTGGGTAAATAAGCTTTGCCTTATCATATATCAAGCCTTATTAGTCGCGAAAATAAACAAAATGACAAAATTTTTAGCCACATTGTGACAAAACCAACGAAATGTTATGTCAGACCAGAGAAGACCAAGATCAAATTGGGCATCTGTCTGGTCTGACCAGTCTTCGCTCAAGCAGTGGTGATAAAGTTCAGTATTAATCAGGACTTCCTGATTGAAAGCTCTTGATATCATATTCATTATTGCTGTAATTTATTATTAGCACCTTTAAATCTGTAAACCATAACTTAATCTTAAACGGATTGCTTTCTATTTATATTTTGTTCTTCTAAGCGTTTTATTGGTGATTTAAGAACTTTTTTTTTTGGCTCAGCTCAGGATTCAACACCTATTTCTACTATCGCGGTCAGTTAACACCAATGCAGCTACTATGTGCCCGGTGGTTTTGGTTAAAACATATTTTATTAGCAAGAACAGTTGACAACGTTGGTTTTGACCAGACTGATCGAAAATCCGGGCTGATCAGAGTCTTCTGTGGTCTTACATGCCACATTGTTGGGGTTTGTCACAATGCGGCTCAAATGTGTCGTCTGCTGTCGCTTAAAAATTATGGTTAAACACGAAAAGCTGAAATAGTGTTCACTATCGGTTCTGTTTATTTTGTTCTGAAATAGTTTCCTTAGTTCCAAACTTATAATATATTTTTCTCTATATATTTTTTCTATTGGATAAGTCATTTAACCTTTTTGACTCATTCCCCGCTAGTGGCTCTTTTGGAACCATGTCAAACCCCTCGGGTTTAGGCACCCAAAACAAATGTTAAAACTGATGGATTGCCTATCTTGGCCTATGTATAAAACTCCCATAAAACAATAGATAGCTGTATAAAAATATTCAGAATTACAGAAATTATGGATAAAAAAATAATAAAATGTTATGAAGTAGTATTTAATTCGAACATTGTGATATTTTTGTGATACACATGTATGCATATTTATACTTAGTTATAATATTATTGTTATTCTCATTTGAGTCAGGTCACGAGAACCTCTTGTTCTCTTATTTTGTTGATTGAGAACGACAATGACACTGATCAACCTGCGCAGTCTGGGTCAGTGCCATTGCTTTTAAAAGATTAGGATGTACACTGTTAAGAATAAGTGAAATTTTACACCACATTTGGTGGCAGCTAAATTGCCACTAATCTTGGTGTAACCTTTCAACGGTCTCAAAAGTTATGTTCTGTTCGATTGTATTGATCCGCAAAATAAGTACAACAATAACAGGTAGAAATGTTTTAGATCTACCACTGGCGGATTGTTGGCGTCAGGTTATTTTTGTAAGAAAGTTGTGTAAGAAATTTATGTAAAATAAGAAGTTAGCAGCAAAAGAGGTGGCAGCTCAGTTGCCACCTCTTTTGTTGTGTTAACTTCTTATTTTTACAGAGTGTAATAGCTATACTAGCTAAAATATAAAATTGTCAATGTTTAAGCTGGTCTATGTAGCTGAGCAGATGAGTTTGAGCTTCAGAAGACAGGCTTTCTCGTGATCTGGGTCAGTTGTCTATGTTAATAAATAGTTATTTTTTTGTAAATATGTTTCATGTTGTTTTTCCTGATAATTCACCAGACGCATTTTGGAGCAAAATTTCGCACTCTTGTCAATTGGACAAGTCCATTCCATGTTAAGGGTTGTTGGGTGGTATTTTCCATTTTATTAAAATTTTAATAGAATATTCTTGATGCACACAGTGGAGAGCCTGATCAGATGCAGCGTTATAGAATAAATAAATAAATGAATAAATAAATAACCTTAACTTTCAAAAAAGCTAAGTTTTAGGCACGCAATAACTAAAGTATACCTGTGGTCACTACCTGTTGCTACCTTGGATATATACCCGACAAAAAAAGAAACGCAACACTACGATTTTCCCCATTAAGATCTCCTTTTTATACGAAAATGTTAATTGTAATGAAATATTCATTTCTGATCAAATCTTACTACAACTTAAGTGTGATCTAGATGTGTATCTGTACTTTCCCTATGTAGGCACAAAACACATCAAGGCGAATGGTAAACGAGTTTTGTTAAGCGTTAAATCAACGCTACTGTCTGCATGAAATTCCAAGTATGTTTACATTTGCAAAGTATGAAAACGATATGTTGTTGTTATGTGAGACAGCCAATGTGTTTATTGATGCTTTTTTGTAATTCCAAAATCCATTTTCATCAGTTAGGACCGTTTAAATTGATGAAAAAAATGTTGAAATCTTTAAATGTTTTGTACGGGTTATCTCCAGTGTGGATTCATTATCCAAAGGGTATTCACAATGCATGGGGTACCTTGCGTTTAATTATCGCGTATGATGATTTTAAAGATAGCATTCGCAAAGAATAAGTGTCTGGGTACAATTTGGTCTACTGAGATGATTCCAATTGCTTGAGCTTATCCAACAAGAGAGCATTATAAAAATGCTTATTTCCTGTGACTTTACAATTTGACCCCCACTTTGTTCATGACCATTTTTCTTTAACACAATTTCGACGCCAGATTACAAAATACGTGTGACGCAACAGCACTTAACATACCTTTGCACTGATATAAACTAAACTGGCCTATCACTTGTGATCTTCCTGAGAGTTGAACAGTTCTAAGTGTTGCGTTTCTTTTTTGGTCGGGTACAGTTGCTAAAAATAGAATATGTGGAAAGTTTATGAAAAAAGTCAAAGGGGTTCTACCAGGAAAAATTAAAAAGGCTACATCAAATTTTATTTTAATTGTATGAAAAACATACCAATTTGTTTGCAATTGAACTGAGCATAGTGTCCCGTTTGCACAGGGTAATTATATTGAATATTTCAATAATTATGACTGAATATCTACCAATGATCAGATCTTAAAAAGCGTGTTTACTATATAATTTAATCATTCTTAGGGTTCTATCAAAAATCACCAAAAAGGACGAAGAATTTGCAGAGGGAAATTTATGAAAATATATCTCACCATTACCGAGGTCGTACCAAACTGCCAGGCACCTTCTAAAGAATAATCAGAATAATCGTGAGATATTCAGGTATAAACATTTGTTTGCACAGGAATTCTGCTTTGAAATTTCAAAAGATATAGTATAAAAGCTAACACCTTCCATTATAATTCTCTATTGTCGCTTCAGCGCATGCAGCTACCTGGATGTCCGTTACAGTCCCGTATGCAGTGCGTTTGTAATTGCCTCCTACACAGTAATCCCGTTTATGCTGAATGAAATGAGCGACCAAACGAGATTTTGGTACAGCAAAACCTGTCTTAAGCAGTCACCAAAAAATAGACAAAACAAAGATCTTTATGACAAATGGTAGCTTCATGCAAGTCGAAAACATTGCAGAATGCTCCCCTTGGAGCATTCAGCAACACTTTTGACCAGCATTAAGAGATATTCGGCATTGAAAACCATTTTGGGTCTTCTTTTTGAGTGGCCGCTTAAGACAGGTTTTATTGTACTTATTGCAAAGTCGAGCAACGAAGGCTTGCCAGGGTATTCACTGCTCGCATATACAATGTATCGATGTAAATGAAGACTCTGACCAATTTGTTGACTTTTCCCCGCTGGATACATCAGTACTAGTGGACGTTTTAAAAAGGTTTTTGCGCATATGCTATAAGTACCAAAATCTCGAGAGCTGGGTCAAATGAAGTTTGATCAAAATCGCTTACCTAGTTGTCTACCATCTGCTATTGCTTCGGATTTGCACCAAAAATAACCCGACCCAATTCATAAGTTAAGAGTGAAAAATCAGAAGTCAAAATGCCCCCTGTCGGCTTCCATACTTTACAGAAAATTATGGATCTATAGCAATTAGTGGAGGCACTGGCGAGACGCTGCAGATATATATGCGTCTCTTCTATTTGAGCGCCTGTATGGGTTTTGATAAATATAACTACGTAATGCGACATGCCAAACCTGATAGGTGGCAATCAAAAACGCTCTTAACAATCGACAAACGTGGATCAAAAATAGCTAGAAACAGTGCTTTCGATTGCCTTTTGTCGCCATAAATGGCGATCAAAAACTCTGTTTCTAACGATTTTAATCTACGTCCAATGATGGTATTAACGTTTTCGATTGCCGCCTATCAGGTGGATATACAGTAAAGTTACATGTAGCAATGGTGGGCATACATAAATTTAGAAGTTGATAAAATGTCCTAGTTTTTTTTTCTGAAATACTTAACTAATAATACATTTTTAATAACATCAACAATCTAATCACCAAAAGCAAGCGAAATATATATTATAATAACAATGGACTAAATTAGTATCATCAATGTTTGGTTTAGTCGAAGTTAGGCCAGTTAATGCGATGCGTAAAATATTGTTAAAATGTATATGCTCAGCTATATAGTGGGTCTAGAGGTATGTCTCTTCGCTTGAGCTTTCATGTTATTGTAAACGAGCAGCGAATGCTGAGGCGAAACGAGGCGATACGAGGTGAGGCGACGCCCAAATCATACTACTCACCGAAAAACAAAACTAATTGGTATTTTTTTTATTTAAACAAAAGTAAGAAATATAATAATAAAATGCAACAAAAACGCAATAAGACATTTGTAAGAAATATTTAAACAAAATAATCAACAGAAATACGAGAGGGTCTTTGTAGCCCTGAATCGCTCACATGAGTACAATACGAAGCATCGCTATTGACCTTGGCGTAATATAGGACTTATAATCACAGGGCCATAACTTAAAATAACTCTGATATGGGACCAAATACCTAATGCTACATAAAAAGTCTTATTGCAATCAGCCTACTGGTTCTGGCGAGCCTTGAAGTGTTATATCATATGAGCCGCGGCATGAGATTTCCAACAATATAGCATTTTGATAAGTGTAGACTCAGACGAACCTGTGCAGCCTCCTTTTAAGCTTAGAAACTCCAAATGATGTTCGGTCAGTGACATAAGAGTCATAGAATATTCAGCGACTAGCAAAGGCTCTGATCAGTCTACGCCTGCTCAGGCTGGTCTGAGCCTTTGCTGGTCGCACATACCACATTGGTGGAAATCTCATGTCACGGCTCATATATTGGTGTGGTGGCCATCTCGATCATGTGACCAAAATCATTTGAAGAAACCTTTCTTCCTCAAACCATTGCGGCCTGCATTTGAAGATGCTCCATAATATTGTGAGACTTCAGACCTACATGTTATTTGTTATCTTTTATACATAGCCTTCAGCGCTTCCGGTCTGCAAGGCACGACGCCATCTTTTCTCAGATAACAATAGAGGTTGGCGGAAGTATGGCGGATATAAGCCGCTTCTATTCCAAACCCACTTTTTGTCAGCAGTAACGTATCACTCCGCGCAAGAACAGCGTGCTCCAAAAGAGAAAACCTAAGGCCCTTGCACACATTTTCCTTTTGGTACGTTTCGTGTCGGTCTGTGTGTATTATCCTACCAGACAGGCCAACGTACTGATCTTTGAAAAGTTTGCGAGCAATTTCTTTCACTTTTTGTGTATCAGAGGCTATAAAAATTTTGTAGTTGCGTTTCGCTGCTGGAATTTTTGGATGGAATTTGGAATTTTTTGAAGCAGTATCGTCACGATACTGCTTCAAAAAATTCCAAATGAGATCCAGGTCTTCTTGACTATGACGTGTAAGTTGGTCTCCCATTCGAATATGAGCACTCACAAGATGATGATCGCCGACTTGGCTGTCAAAAAATTGTTTAACTTGCATTTCTAACGAGTCTTCATTTCTGAATAAACCATGATACATCATTCTGTGTATCTCGCTGGAAGCAAAATGGTTGAGAAAGGCAAATTCATCTTTTAGAAGTTTATGCGATCTGAAAGCATCTATATAATCCTCGTTAAACATCACGCGCACGACATCCGTATTAGGCACTTTCGCGACGATGTCTTCTACGGTAAGGGGCGGGGCTTTCTTGTCTAAGATGTGAACCTTGCCCACTCGTTTTCCCAGAACTTGTTCCGTGGACACTTTCCAGTCTAGGAAGTTTGGCAAAATGAATTTTTCAATTGTACATGGCTTCCTGATCTCAATACCAAACGTTCTATTTTGAAGAACAGAGAGAAAATAAACGGAGAAAATTCCCTTGAGTCTGTCTCCCCATCCACCACACAAAGTCTTACCATTGCACGTGTAAATCATCATTCTGTGACTTTTCACTTTGGGAAAGTGGTTTGAGAAGAACTCCCCAGCCGTGTATGCAATTGATCTCGTTTCTCCATCTGCGACTTCTGTGAGTTGGCTCCTCAACGAAATAGAGCCTGTCGCGAGACTCTTATTACATTTCTTGGGCCCGGTACGGCACAAATGAGTGCAGGAAGTGTTTCCACAGTTTTCATCGCTTCTCGCGAACCTCTGGCGATATACTCCGGCGATGGCCTCGGCTTCACTGCTGTCAGTTTCCGAAGCTCCTAGCACATACTGATGTAATACAGTGTATACCAAGTAGGTTTCCGTTATAGCAAGAACAGTAATGACTGTCTGAAAAATAAAAGTGAACAAATGCATGAAAAACACACACAACAAAATGAAGTCTACATACGAATTCAACGAAGTTTTATATCAGACTGGGCATCAACTCGAGTATTTGCTGTGCACTCAATGTCTTCACTGAACGTACCGACTATTCTCCGATTCGCTTAGCGTCTTTTCTACATGCCAAATTATTTTTGTGGATTCAGAGAAGTTGCTTCAGGCACGTGACATCTATAATTTTTGACCGATCAAAATCGTTCTAGCCGCTTTACAGGGTCGCCTATAGTATGAAATAGTGAACCGTTTGTTTTCATTTCTGATCATTGGTTTCAGAGGAGACGCTTGCGCACACTCAGTTTCGGAAGAGCCTCCAACAACTATAGACATAAAGTAGGGACCCAGCCAGGATCCAATATCGGGCCACTATAGGCGATTTTTTTGACTTTTTACTTTTTTTAACAATAAATTCTGTCACTACATGAGCGCGAGAATTGAACGGGACTGGCCTATTGTCGCTTGCTACCCATAATGCAAAGGGCGAAATGCGAGAGATCTAGATGAGGCTTCGCCAGGTCTCGCGAGAATGCCCAATTTTATATGTTTACTGGGGACGTCAATGACGGCTCATGCTACAAGCCCCACTAGATGGCTGTGCAACCATGTATGAAAGAGTCCTTTACGAATAGGCCTAAATACCAAAACTTATATAGATGATGCGCATGTGGACCCGATGATTGTACATGAAGAAGTTGACAACTATTCAATCTCATGTGTTGCTGTTTCTGCACGTGACCTGGGAATTCTACATGGCAAAATGCATGTCATATCAGGAAGGGTAGATAGACTCGCCATTTAGTTTGCGATGCGAAATTCAAATCCTGGTGTAAAATAGATCATGCGCGGATCCAGAAAGTTTTGTCAGAGGGGGTCAACCTTTGAAAACGTTTTTTAGGGGAGAGAGGATCCTAACTAGCCCCGTTCTCACTGTCCCGGTTTAAGGTGCCGGTTCATCCCGGTTTGATGATCCGGGATGAACCGTGATGAACCGTGTCACAACCGTGGCGGCACCGTGGACAACCTTGTAGATCCGGGATGAACCGTGTTGAACCGTGTTAAACCGGCTCATGTCCCCGGTTGTTTTAAAATGTACAACCGGGACTCACCGGAAGTAACCGGGAAGGCTGTCAAATACCGTGATAAACCGGGAAGACGCCGGGAGCAACCGTGTCTCCACCGGGACGGCGTCGGGGCGATACCGGCGCAATCCGGGAACATCCGTGTCTCCACCGTGATAAACCGTGCGGTGCCACTGCCTATGTTTATGTGATAAAATGCAAAATAAAAATGAAAAGTCACTCCTGCTGCACCTAAAATGAAAGTGGATTCATCCAAATGATAAGGATGGGAAAGTCCATTCGTCACAAGTTGGTTAAATTGTCAGCAGTAAAATGTGCTCATTTACAAAGCTTATGAAAAAATGCACTTATAGTTACTGAAGAATCAAGCATATATGAGCCACGACATGAGATTTCCAACAATGTTTTAGTTCCCATTAGCAAAGCCTCAGATCAGCCTGCGCCTAGGCGCAGTCTGGTCAGAGCCTTTGCTAGTCGCTTGATTATTCTATGACTGTTAAGATACTGACCGAACAACTTTAAAGCTTAATTGGGGACTGCACAGGCTTGTCTGAGTCTACACTTCTCAAAATATCACACTGTTGGAAATCACATGCCCCGCTCAAAGTGTTTATATATTTTTACAAAAAAAGCAAGACAATCTGGGCCTAGAATCACAATGTATCCTTATCCTTAAAGTTAAGGAGTACATAAGTTAAGTATTGAATTTCAAGGATGAGAAAAATAACGTTTCCAAACTGATTAAAACCAAAATAGTTTCATTTTTTCTGTAGATCACAGTGATATCTTTGACCATGAGTACTGCATCGGTCTTGGCAATTTATTAAGCATTTAATGTACATGTTGAAGTATCAATACTTAAATGAAATCTTTCTTAACTTTAAGGAGGCATTGTAATTCTGGGCCCAGATCAACAACATTTAAACCTCGTCGTAAGAAAGCAGGTCTGCTTCTGCTTATTTGTCATGCAAATGAGCTGCGAGGTTACTAGGCATTTGCTTTCGCTACACAGATAATGATTCCTCTAGTAACTCGTATATAGCTTTGCAGTCCAATTTGTGTCATAACTAAACAGAAGAAAACTGATGTTACTCCACGTTTTTATCCTGGTTTTATAGTGTAGAGCAGCACCGGGGCGCAACCGTGGCCATACCGGCATGTAACCGTGGCCCAACCGGCAGTTACCGGGACATCACCGTAAACAACCTGGGTAACACCGGGGTATACCGGCACGAACCGTGGCTCCACCGTGCTGCACCGTAAGTGCTCCGTGGTGAACCGGGGATCAACCGGCGTCTTGCTTTCTCGAGAACCGGGGCTATACCGGGGTAACGCCGGCAAGGTGAGAACGCAATTTATTTTTTATGAAATGTGCCCCGGTGCATCACGGTATACCGGCTGTCCTGCATCGGGATGAACCGTGGCTACACCGGCACAGTGAGAATGGGGCTAAATACCACTATAAGCGGGCCATCATCCATCGGCCAGGGAAACGCCATTTAAATGGCGTTTCGCTGGCGTGCCGATGGTGGCCCAACATTGAATGCTGGCTAGGAAGCTTTGTGATTTTCAGCGGATCCAGACCAATATTGCTAAGAAACCCCATATTTTTGTGAATTTTCAGGGGGAGGTGTGTCCGGACCCCCCCCCCCCCCCCCTCTGGATCCGCACTTGATCGATCCCGTTTTTTATGTTATCTATAAGAATATAAACTATTAATTTATGCGTTCATTGGAAGCGTCTCGCGAGACGATAAACACTGAAAAGGCGAGCTCATGAGATTTTAATATTTATTTTATACTCAGAATCTACGCAGACACGACAGTTTCTGCCACTCTCACACACAGATAGGCTAACCTTAGGAACATAGTCAGTGATGAAGGAGCAGAGCAAAATTTAGTAAGAGCAGAGCAAAATTTAGCCGCTCTGGTAGGTTCTATAGTCCCACTTAATACCCCTATTCCACACAGGCCCCGAATCCCACGAATTGACAAATATTTGGATTCGTGGCTGAATCGTACTCAGTTCGTGATTGTCTTAACTGATTCGCATAGTCCGTAGTGAGTTCTTGCAATTCGTAAGTCTATCGGGAATTCGGCTCAAAAGTTTTGAACTGTTCAAAACTTTGGCCACGAATTCCCCGATTCGAAAAATCGTGCGTGATTCGTACCAAATTCCTAAGGCATTCTTGGATATCGTAACTGAATCGTAATCGATTCGGGGGCGTTTTTGCATTGTTTTGGGCATTCGTAGCTACTCTTAGCTCATTCGTGGGGAATCGGGAGATTAAGCCAAGCAATAAAGCCAAGGAAGAGAAGGCAGAAGGACTTTCCCTAAGGCTAATTACCCCGTCTCGCGCATGTGAGCAGTCCTAAGAGTTGAAACAGATTTGACAGATTCTGGAGCACAATCAGGATCAGTCAGTAGCTCCTTGCTGGCGATTTTGCCAATGGCGAACTGCCATATTTTTCCAAGTCAAAGAGTCTGGGTCAGGGCCTCTCGACTTTAACGTAGTTGTTTTCTTCAAGCTATATAAGAAGCCGTTTTCAACACTCAAGTTGCAGGATCAATTCTACTGCTGCTTTACGAGGAACATTCATTTTGGAACTGATGCCCCGAAGCATGTACGGGCCTTTTTTTTTATAGCTATCGTGAGAGAAAATCTCGCGAATCGTGTCGAATCGTCGCGGATTTCTGTTAATTCGTGCTCAATTCGTGCTGCATTCCGCCTATTCTTAACTGATTCGTAATTGATTCCTTAACTTTCGTGCAGCATGTTCTAATGCTATTTTCTAATCGTAATGAATTCTTGTGCGATTCCAGCCGAATTGAGCCGATTCTCCCGAATATTCGTAACGACATCGTATCTGAATAGGGAATAACTCGTAGCTCATCACGATTGGAGAAAAAAAAAATAATGAAACCTCACGAATCCCCCCGAATAAGAAAAAAATCAATTCGTGGCGATTCAGGCGATTCGTGGCCTGTGTGGAATAGGGGTATAAGATGGCTGCGCATGTATAATACGCGGTGACGGTGCAAAATTTTACGAGCCGGCTTAGAACTCTCTCTCTCTCTCTCTCTCTCTCTCTCTCTCTCTCTCTCTCCAATTAACTCGGATGCCGTATTGATACTATTGAACATTAACCTCGACGATATAGCCTACATTATCTTGATGCGTTCGGGAGACTGAGAAAGTTAAGAGCCCAATGTAGACTGATATAAATCCCCGCTGGAGCTCGTTAGGGAGCGTAGTGACTTAGTGGTATCTAGAGTGCTTGGTTCGAAGGGCTACGGGCTCGAGCCTCACCAGCGGCACTGCATTGTGTCCTTGTGTCCCTGCTAAGTACTGTTTCAACCCAGGAAGACCAACCTTAAATAGCTTAAATAGCTTAAAGAAATTTGACTGCGGCGCAAAGAATCAATTCAAATAAACAAAAGTTCGTTTAACACATATATACACAACGGAGGTTCAGGTGCATAGACTTAAATAAGCCTAATATTTATAACTCATTTCGTTGCGGAATTAAAATGCTGATTTTTTTTTTGCTTGAATTTAAGATAACTCGATGTTCAGGGTTACAAATTCTTTCACGACCGTTTCGTGCGCATAAACGCGTATTCTTGCATAGAAACCTATTCGTATAGCTGTTTACACCCATTGTCAAATGAACGAAAATCCATGTTCAAATCAGGAGATTCGCGTGCTGTTTGAACATGGGTCTGAACTTGAAAATACTTAAAATGAGCCTGCATTATTTGCATGGTTATATACGGAAAGCATTGCGGACCAGACTGATCATTTCGCCGATGTTTTTGTTCGCGAAAACGTCCGTACGATTATGACGTTGTGACGACGTTATGGCGTTCGAAAGTACACAGCCGACGCCATTTTGTTAAGAGAAATCCAGTGTAAGAAAATGGAAAATTTAATGTTTAAGCAGCGTTTTCAGTGCGAATTGGGCTGGAATAAGGTAAAATATGCAAGAATAACGATCACACTTGTTTTTTTCATTGCATTAACACTTGCCGGGTCCCTCGAATGATGTTGAACACTCGGCCTATCGGCCTCGTGTTCAAACAGCATCCTCGGGACCCGGCAAATGTTAATGCATGAAAAAACATGTGTGATCACTATATTCGCTTGAATTTCAATTGTCTCGGAGATGAGCTCGCCGGCTAAAATAGGTTATCGTAGGGCATTCAATTCACTATAAATTTTCCTTGTTAAAGGAGGGCTTGCCTAGTTGAAAACAGCATGAGGACCTTGTATATTGGGAACACCTCCAAATTTGGTTATTGTTTACACTGCACTAAATCACATCATAGAAGAACATTAACAATAGTTATTGAGTCAGTGGTTAGATACTCTTCTGGCAAAAGAAAAACACAAACAGTTATCTAAAGCGGCACCTAGCGCCATACACTGAAAGACTTTAAAAACGCAAAAAATGAAATTAATAAAATTTTACTTATTTTTAATGTATCATTTTTTTGAGTTTTGGCAGCAATGAACATCAACACGTCAGCAAAACATGTTTTTAATTTCATGCCAAAATAATAAATGATATTAGGACAACAGTCTATCGAATAGCGATACCCTTAGATTCTAAAGTTGCAAATTGAAATTTGTCTAGGAATCAGACGTGATTCAAAGTTATTGTATCAAAACATTTTTATTAAAAACCTGGATATAAATTACCCTCGAAGCCCTTTTATTTGTCTGGAACTGACGATAGCCAGCCAGAACGGATATTGTCGATGCAAATATTGTTGATACACTCGACATAAGTTGCCGTCTTAACGTCAGGTCGTCATTTTTGGTTAACCAGACCTGCGTGGATATTTAACTGTTCCCTGTAGCCTGATAACGATCTCTGAGACGTTGATCGCCTTTCCCAAAGGCCTAGAACTTTTCAAATATTCATTTCATTTTTTTCCATATAAACATATTCCTAATTTGTTGCTAGTCTATTGGCTGGTGCTAAGTTCTGATAATCATACAACTCCACTGAAGACAATTACATTTATAGACTAACGAACATAACCATTTGAAAAAGAAAGTAATGTTATTACAATATTTTACGTGTATTAATGACCACTTATATTATCAGACTGGTAGCTGTATTCTATATAGTTGACTGATGGCAATTATAATGGCCCACTTCGAATCGAAGTTTAGTTCCTACTATAGTAACTAAAGTTTAATTCGAACATCGATAGTCCCTACTATAGTGACGTCACGAACCTACTAAAGATCAACGGTGGGTCAGAGCACCGTTACTCTAGTAGCTTGTCTGGTTCCCTCCTCTAGACCTATCTAGCAAGATGGGTTAAAGATCTATCAATAGCCTCAAAATGTTTTATTTTACAAAATAAATCCTTGATGTGTTCGATCTGTGGTCCCTCTTATTCGTAATTGTTAATTAGAGTAGGCTGTAAGGTTTATGCACATCCTTTTTGTCTACGATGAAGAATTGTGGTGGGGCATACAGGGCTATTCAATTTGTTTACTTGATAACTAATTAAAAAGTTGCAACTGTAGCCATTTTGGGTGTACGTACGCATGCGTCTATTACGTAAGATCTTTAGTAGGAACTTTAATTCGATTCGAAGTGGGCCAATATCATTCCAAATGCGCCAGATCGTTCATGTTTGGACAATCGTGGCATGATTAATGAAGTTATAAAACTAAAGCTGCAGTTTTTTTATACATGCCTATTAACAAGCTATATGTCAAAAAGACCCAGAGGTGTATGCGACACGCCATGATCCCAAAATATATCCTCACACCAAATTTTGGATTCCTACCTCAAATTATATATAGATATGCTCTGAGCTCAACCTTGCTAGAACTGAAACCAGAGGTCAAGGTCACAGTGACCTGGAAACAGTTGGTGTATCGCCAGGGTCCGAGATGTATCTACATACCAAATATGGAATGCTACCATAAATAAAATATGCGATCTGCTGTGGGTGCATTTTTTCAAGAATTGACACCTGAACTCAAGGTCACAGTGGTTAAAAACAGTGAGCGACATTGCATGACCACTACATAAATCCACAAATTATGGTATATAATATGAGACATGCTCTTACAGGGTTCGCACAGACCTGGAAAAATTGACCTTGTCCTGGAAAACTCCTGGAATTTGAAAAAAGTGCCTTTTGTCCTGGAATTGTCCTGGAATTTTGTAAAATGATCCTTGAAAATATGAATTAGTCTTAGAAAAATATAAAAATACAACTAGTCCTTTAAGATTTATGGGATGCGCAAAAAAACTGTGTGAAAATCGCAAAAAAGAAATGAGTGAAAATCGCTAGATACACGTCAAAGAGCGAGGTGCAACTCGTATTCTATTCGATTCAATTTGTGCGGTAGTCCCGGTTTTTATCACCGGTATCAGAATCAAAGAAATCGACTGCGCCTTTAAATTTCGACGCTTCTGGCTGAAAAAGTGCACTTTTAAACGTTGTGTTATACAAAATTGGGAAGAAATTGAGTCCTTGAAAAATGAAAAAGTCCTAGAAAAGCCCTGGAATTCTGTTTTCCCATTCCCATACGAACCCTGTCTTAACACTATTTTTTGCTTGCTGTCGGTGAGTTGTCTTGTCGTTGAACTGTTTTGTTCCCATACACACGACCGTTATGCTAACAGTATGTTATATAAATAGACAACCAGGTGGAGGGTATCACTATTCCGACAGAAATGCTTGCGCCGCAAGCAAAAACACAAAAAATATATCCACAATTTCACTGAGAGCGGACCCACTGATCAGAATGTGTATTGCAGTGATAATTTGCAACACATAAACCCTTCTTAATCCGAGAATATTAAAAAAAAAATACCGGAATCCAACATTCAATATTAACAGTCATTCATTAACTGCCTCTATGAAGTTATCAGGACAATCCGATAGCAAAGGGAAGTAACTAATTCAAGGGAAGTAAGCGAGTCGATATTTTATTGACAGAGCGCACAAGCTGAAAGAAAATGATGATTATACCGATTTTATCACTGAACATTGTGGAAAATGATCTGGGTTCTTAATAAGTACATAAAATCCGACATATAAAAGGAATTAGCAATGAAAAATGAAAAACTTTGATATGTCCCCTTTAAAGCTTCGTACAGACTAAAGAGATATATACTATGCACAATAAGTTTAGCAATTTCTTATGTTTCGCATCTTTTTTGTGCTCATCTTTGTGCAGTCCCAATCAATTTCAATTGCAATGACGGGAGCAGGCTCTTAGGCAGATGAAACCACGAAATTTCAGACGCCATCCTTTAAATAGGCATTTGGGGAGAGCAAGAATTGCAGAAGGGGTCAGTATGCAAAAATCACATCCGTTGTAAGTAATGCTAAAATGATAAGGATGTGATTTTTCGTTTGGTGGTCTTTCATCTTCCTCATGCCTCATACGCCTATAAAAACTATTGGTTATGTGACAGATGTGATAGAGATTTCATGCTGAACTAAAATCAGCGGCCATAAATGACGTCAAACGTAGTCATCATTGATTAAACTTCTAATGTTAATTGGCGTGCCAATTCAACAGAGACTCAATTTACAAAGATATCATAGGCTTACAATGTAACTCATCTAATGGCTGATTAAAACCTTAAGTTACTGAAAAATCGTGCGACGCATTTGCGAGATAATGGTGACGTTAGATTTTATCTTTCGGCTCGTGCACGGTAGTAGTGAAGATGTTTCATTCAACATTATTTGTCTGAATGTGTTGGAAGGCATCAAGCAGGTTTACCTGTTAATGTGGTTCAAGAAAACCCGACTAGAACCACCGTTTAAAGGTGATAACGTAAAAGCATTAGTAAAAACGTCAAATTGTGAAAACTTAGTCCTAAATTTCTCTGAGAAAATTCGGAAAAATTGCATCATTTGCTATGCTTTTTTGATTTTCAGTGACCAAACAATCGTTTGAAAATGGTTTCGGCTTCCCCCAATGATCAGAAATACCCACGTTACCCGCTGGTCTTAAAATTAAACGTCACTTTAGCACGGCCGATGCGTTTGGTAATTCTGTATTTTTTAAAATGGAAAATCTTGCCAGATGATCGGCGCTTGTATCTTCATGACAGCAAACGAAACTCGCGATCTGATATGCATGGGCTCACCCATACAAAACAATTGCTAAATTTATTGTGCATAGTATATAAGTGAAACTAGCATTGCTCCATGGCGGCCATATATTTCGAGCGATCAGAAACAAGCGAATATGTCCAGCAAATGCCACATTCACAGACCAAGGCATAGCAAGGAAGAGTCAGCTCTCTCTCTCTCTCTCTCACTCTCTCTCTCTCTCTCTCTCTCTCTCTCTCTTGGTTTAAACATATTTATTTCAAATCAGTTTATACAATACAATACAATTGTCAATCTCTCTCTCTTAAGCATAGTGTCCTTTTCTGTGGGACATTGACAAACAGTGCAGACCCAGATCAGACGCCACAGAACGTCCCCCTATGGATGTCAGGTTATAATTTTCAAAAACATATTGTATTCTTAGTCTGAGGATCTTTTTTACTTTAAAGTTTACAAACAGTGTAGACTCAGATAAAATGCAGCATAATGCTGCATTTCATCTGGGTCTTCGCTATTTTGTAAAAGTACTCGTTAGGGGTTTCCCGCCCGAATACAAAGGGATAAGGTACGTTCAATAAAACTTTGTCAATGTCACAACCGCAAAAAAACCCCGAGATATGAAAAAAAAAATTTTTTTTGTTCTTTTTTATACCTATACTTTTCTATACTTTTTTCTCTGAAATACCTTATCAAAGTTTTTCCTCGCTCACTTCGCCCGCTCGTACTCAAATCATAAATTTGTTTTTCTATAAATGGAAATCCATTGCTTTGCTTTTTTTACTGCATGTGCATAAATATATGCAGATTCAAATAGCTTTTTAGGCAATATAATGACCAAAAACTTTGCTCATTCCTTTTGCTCACTTGAAGTAAAATTACATGTATATATTCGTTGTTTTGTTTTCATAGAGATCGTTTGCTTTGATTTTAATGATTATCATATCAGGATGTAACTGTATTAATGTATGCGTGCATATGCATTTGTGTATGCATGCATTTTGTGGCTCTACAATGCATACACGGGTGTATGAACATTTAGCAACGTGTGTGTGTGTGTGCGCGTGTGCGTGTGTTTTGCAATACAACCCCACCCTGGTATTGAAGCTGGCCTAGCTGGCTTTGCACCCCCTCCCTAATATATTAAAGCTTCCTACGGCTATGGACTAAGATACTTACCACCAGTTTGGTACGCATTCTATCCAATATCTGTAATATCCACTGGACACATATGAGTTTAAACGACGTTTAAACGTTTAACGTTATATCAATGATCCGTTTTGCAGGAAAAGGTTCTTATGTTGTATATGAATAAGTTCAACTAACTTAACGTTTTGCATGCTGGTGGTTGTCGTCTGCTGACTTCTTTTTAAATTAACTTTTCACATAATTCATTCAGGAACACTATCATACACAAACGTTTTAGATCCAGATGAGGACTGCCGTTCTGTCGGTCCCGATCTGGGGCAAACTGTTTGCAAAGGTTATCGGCAGACGACACAAGTTAGTCGCCGCTACAAAATAAACCGTCAGTGGCAACTGTGCATGCGAGGATCCAGAGAAGGAACAGGGGCCCGGACCCCGCCCCCCCCCCCCCCACCTGAAAAAACACAAAATTTAGGGTTTCTTAGCAATGCTAGTCAGGATCCCCTGAAAATCACAAAACAACCAAGCCAGCACTCATTGTTGGGCCACTATTTAGTGGTATTTGGATCCCCTCATCAACTAGAAAAAAAATCGTTGGCAAAGTTGGACCCCCTCTGACAAAACTTTCTTGATCCGCGCATGCAGTCGTGTGTTAAAAGCGCATGTTTAAACGCTATATTTGGTCTAGATGTTTATTATCTAATACAAATGTTACATTTTGTTTTGTTTCTGGCAAATACTTGTCAGACCTTATCATGTGGTAGGTTTGAATCAGCAATAGATCACTCCATACTGTTCACATAGGTTACTGTTCAAGCAGAAAAATTCAAACAAAAAAGTGTATGAACACTATTATAAAGTACTTGTAAACTTCTCTGAATTCGTCTGTCCATCCAGGAATACTGTAAATTCGGAAATTTTCGCGAGAATTTTATTTTAGCGAATAGCGTTTAAAGACATATTTGCGATGTTAAAGATTCGCAACTATGGCATAATTTACCTATATCAGTAAATGACAGAGTGCTTTAGCCATTTCGCGAGAGTTTTATTTTCACGAAACTTCGCATATGCGAGGTTTCGCAAAAATAAACCCCTCGCGAAAATTTTCGAATTTACAGTGGTGGATTAAAATTGGGTAACTGACTATCATGAGATGACTGAAATATTGTTGAAAGGACTTGACGTTGAATCCTAATGCGAAGAATAAGAATTCTTTTCATGAGAAACAGATTAAAGTTACATTGCAGGCCCGTTGTCAATCAAAGTTCAAATGCATGTAACATGTATCTATGTAACCTAGATACATTTCGAGGTCCTTGTATTGGTCAGTTTATTGCCTAAGGTATAATTTGTGTGTTTTGAAATTTGGGTCGATTGAAATACTCGATTTTTGTGGGTTTTTTTTTTTTTTTATATTTTTTATTTGTTTCGCATTGATTTTCGGGGATTGCTGCTGAAAGCAGGGATGCTTGTTATCAGAACATGTCACGTGATTGTTTATTGGTGCAATAGTATTTTCGAAATATAATATTGGTAAACATTTTACAACTAAACGGTGATCCCCGAAACTCAATGTGAAAACAAAAACAAAATCCAGTTTAATGGTAAATCTCGATTAAAGGTGTGTGGGTACATGTTGGTCGACTTAAATGGTAGCCATTGTAGGCCACAACAATGTTGGCTAAAAGTGTATGCAAGACAATTGGAAAAGACGAGGTTGCTCAGCTCAGCTCGATTCTAATCCCACTTTTATCCTATTATGTTTGAACATGGTATAGCACTGTTCAGTGTGTTCATTATCAACAATCGTTAGCGCGCGGGGCCCTAATCAGCATCAGATTGTGAGAATAGCATCGATACAACATGGTTAAAACATTGAGTTCCACTATCTGAAACAGTTGTCTATAACGGCTCAAAGTTTCCTTCCCCGCGGTGCGGTGGGTTGGTCTGCAGTGTGTGATTGTGGTATTTCCTGACCATACTGACTTTTTTAATGATCAGCATTTAGGTTCAAAGATACTGTTTTAAAAAAAGACAAAAATCTATAGCATTTTTAAAGCTGATAAATTGTTAAAACAATGATTACGACAGCTTGTACCACCCATACCAACGTTAGCACGAAATATCCCGTGGTTTGCAAGGTCTACACTGATTTAGGCGGTATAAATAGATATACCATGTTCGTCCACCTGTACGTAAGATAATCCACTCGCTAAAGCTCGTGATTATCTCCACGTACAGGCGTACAACCTATCATAGAATTTTATGATCACCATTTAGGTTCAAAGGTACTGTTTAAAACTATAGCATTTTAACTACGATAGATAAATTGTTGAAACAATAATTAACACAGCTTATACCACCCTTACCAACTTCAGCACGAAATATTGCACAGTGTGCAAGGTGATATTAAATAGATATACCATGACTGTCCACCTGTACGCAAGATAATCCTCTCGCTGAAGCTCATGGATTAGCTCCACGTACATGCAGATAAGACATGGTATAACTATTACATATAAGCATACAGCAATCGAAACCAGACTTCGAGATTCTGTTAAACCAAAAAATCTCAGCATTTAAATAAAAACAAACCCGGTTTGTCACTCTGTTTACTCATCATTACATGTCCTGCAATGGATGCAGTCAGATACAATACGATGGCAGATATCGTAGTAGTATGTCTCTGTAAGACAAAAGATAAGTCAAATTCTTTAGGAAGCTTTATTTCATTTGGGCCTCATCGCGACAAAACCTGTCTTTGGGGTTTCAGACCAAGCCAGACTAAAACCAGTCTCCTCAGGTGCAGAGACTCGCTAGAAAACTGAAATTTCGCTTGTAGCAAGCTTAGATATGGTACTTTTCAAAACGCGAATAACAAATGCGCTGATCAGACTGCGCAAGCTGGTCCACGCCTGTGTTGTTCGCAACACCCCACAGACAGGTTTTCTCGCGTCGAGGCCCATTTCATGATGGTGCAGTATCTATAAACAAAGGCTGAAAGCTTCCTCGTGGATTTCAACCATAGTAATGTTTAACTAAGCATTAAAGCAGCACTCCTATATAAATCTATTGCACTATTCAGGGTGTACATTATCGACATTCGTTGGCGGGTCCTAATTAGCACCAGGTTGTGACAATATCATCAATACAACCAATGATTAAAACATTGAGTTCCTCTATCTGAAACAGTCGTCTAAAACGGTTCACCATTTTTGCTAAACTCTGGATGGTTTCTATACGGAACGAACTGAAAGTATCTCACACCTCGATCAAGTCTCCGTAGGATTTCCATATCTTTGTCTTCCAACATAAAGTCAAAAACACTGATGTTTTCCTCCAATCTAGAAACACTGGTCGATTTCGGGACCACAGCCAGCCCTTGTTGCAAGAGAAATCTCAACAAAATCTGCGCTTTGGTCCTTTTATATTTATTTGCGATTTCTCCTACTATCTCATTATCTAAAAGCACTGGTATATTTTCTCCAGCCTTGTGTTGAGATGGCCTTCCTGCCGACCCAAGGCTACTATAAGATGTACATGCAACCCCATGATTCCTACAAAATTCTCGAAGCTTTTTCTGCTGTAGATATGCATGACACTCAAACTGTGCATTCTGTGGCCGAATTTTTCCATGTTTCAATATTCTCAACATCTGCCTGGGCGTGAAATTAGAAATACCAATACTTTTCACACGTCCGGACCAAACTTGTTCTTCAAACGCTTTCCATGTCTCGACAAGATCTTGGTTTGCATAAAAATAGTTCCCATCTTCGTCTAAAGGTCTACTTCCATCCCCAAAGTTGTTCACGCTCCAAGGGTGATGGATCAAAAGCAGATCAATATAAAGACTCTTTAAACTCTCAAGCGATTCCTCAACACAAAGATTGACATCTTTGGGATTCAGGTACATAGACGGAACTTTGGTGGTAATGAACAAATCCTTCCTGGTTATTTTATCCTCTCTCTCTAGCCTCCCGATTACAACGCCAATATCTCTGTGATTTCCATAACTGTATGCTGTGTCTATAAGTCTGTACCCTGGATATAAGAGATAGAGGATCTTACATAAAGTGCGCATGTATTATTGAATTTATTAAAAGAGTTAAGTAAAGGAGATAAAATGCGAGGCTTATCGTATCAATGAAGGAGTGTCAAGTTTGGAAAAACTATCTTCTTGCTGTTGTTACATTTTCGACATGTGTTTGGTCGGAAAAAACATACTTTTCATAAAAAACATTAAAAAATTATATCTATGTGATATCTAAACACAAAACACAATATTCAAATTTAGTTTTAAAACAAAATATCTAGGAGTTTTCATGTCAGTATCATATTTCGTTCCAATTGCAACTCTCAAAAATGTTACAACTGGCATACGCATTGTAAGAAAATGTTACAAGAGTAACAATTTACGATCCTACAAGACCCCTAATTTGGGCAAACCGCAGATTATTGCTCTTTGTGTGTTAATTTGCCATTATAGTCCGAACAATAGTGGTACCATCTTCATTACAGCATTTAAACCACATGGAATTTAAACCATATGGCCTTCGTAGACCTAGAGAAAGCATTTGACTGTGTCCCTCGGAAGGTTATCTGGTTGGCCCTGAGAAAGCTAGGCGTTGAGGAATGGATTGTGCAGTTAGTCCAGGGAATGTACGCTAATGCACGAAGCCGGGTTCGTGTTGGCGAGGGTTTCAGCAAAGAGTTTGAGGTGAAGGTCGGGGTCCATCAGGGATCGGTACTCAGTCCCTTACTCTTCATCATTGTGCTGGAGGCCTTGTCACGTGAGTTTCGGGCTGGTGTTCCCTGGGAGGACCTATATGCAGATGATCATGTCATCATTGCTGACTCCCTAGAGGAATGTGTCAGGAGGCTCTTGATATGGAAAGAAGCCATGGAGAAGAAGGGATTGAGGGTAAATGCAGGAAAGACAAAGGTCATGATCTGTGGTACAGGCATGGACCTCTTGCAGAGTTCAGGCGAAACCCATGCGCTGTCTGTCGTACAGGAGTAGGCAACAACAGCATCTACTGCAATGGCTGCAAACTTTGGGTGCATAAGAAATGCAGTGGGCTACAACGGCTGACACCAAATCCTGATTAAAGGTGTGCATGGTGCATGGGAAATGCTCGCCCTATTGACGGCAAACCACAGAGTGAAGTCCAGGTCGGACCTGATAAGCTTGAGGTGGAAGCTTCCTTCTGCTACCTAGGTGACATGCTTTCTGCTGGTGGAGGCTGTGAAATGGCGGTCACTACTCGTGTGAAAACCGCCTGGAAGAAGTTCAGAGAGCTACTACCAGTTCTCACATCCCGCCACCTCTTTTACAAGACCCGTGGTCATGTGTACAGCTCTTGCGTGCGGAGCGCCATGCTCCATGCCAGTGAAACTTGGCCACTTACCAAGACAAACCTGCAGCGCTTGCAACGCAATGATAGGGCCATGATCAGACAGATCTGCAGTATCAAGCCAGAGGATGTGGTCAGGGTAAGGTCAAGCGAGCTACTGGCAAAGCTTCAGCTTGAGGATCTCGACCTCATTTTGAGAGAGAGAAGGCTTAGCTGGTTTGGGCATGTGGCGCGTTCGAGTGGTGCAATCAGAACAGCATATGATATGCAGATTGACGGCAAGCGGGGGGCAGGGAGGCCCAAGCAAACATGGAAGAAACTGACAGAGAAAGACTGCCGTGAGTGGAAGCTCACCACAGTTGACCCTCAAGAAAGGAGCACCTGGAGATCAGGTGTGAGATCTGCTATGCGTGCAGCTAGCCAGTTACCTGGAAAGGGGCCCACTGATGTGGATGATGCCCCTGCACCTGCACGTTAATCAAAAATCCAATTATGATGATGATATGATGGAACGATTTTGATCGAAATCATTAACTGCTTATTTTAGTTTTCTCTGGCACACGACTAACCAAAGCACCAAATCTGCATGGCAGATTCTTGCGAGGCACTGAATTCTTCTCATTTTGGAAATAATAGCATACGTTAAGATAAACAATATTTTTGAGTGTAAAATTCTAAATAGTTTCTTACCCATCAGTTTAAACATATGTTTTGTGTGCTCAAAAGAACCGTCTCATTGAGATGGTTCTTTTGAGTACCAACAACATATGTTTTGGTTGAGAAATAAAAAAGTTATTTTTATGATAAGTAATCTTAACTGAAATCCTGTTAAATAATAAATCGTTATATGGGATTGAGAACAGATTTGGTCTCAAATTATAAGCAAAGAAATCGCCTTCCACAAGACACTTAGTATACTCAATGTTAGATATACTAACCTAAGCGAACAGCATGCTCTATTGTTTCTTGGAGTTTTTCTCCAACCGTCATATACGTGCCAAGTCCTATTACTGGCATTGTGTGTCCATTATTCAGCCGCAAGAGTCTCTGTAGTGTCGCCATCTGGAAGAGAACCCTCAGAGTGAACTAGGCGTCGATGAGCATTCACCCAACATCAAACGAATACAAATGGCATTATCTTAACAGCCATTCCATCAAAATTGATACAATTACAAAATGAAAAATGGTGAAAAAAGAAGTTGTCTTGATAAGCATGCTTTTGATGTCAGTGAAATGTCTATACCTCTATAATAACATGTATAAATATGACCCACACCATTTGTATCGTTGATGAGTAACAGAAGTTCAAAAATTGAACCTGTTTGTGAGAGTTATGGAGCATATTATATGGTTAGTTAGATTTGCATTTGCAATGGTATGATTATCTTGATGCTATGCAGTCAAACTAATGTTTAATTGTATAAAACAAGGAATCAAGTTACTAACAAAGCTAGAAATCATTTTATTAAGATCAGCGGTGTTGCAAATGATTAAATATCAAAATTATTGCCAGTTTGTGATTAAATGTAACTGCATAGACCATGGCATATCTTATTTATTTTTAGATCGAGTGTTTATCAAAAGAAATATCCGATTATCATATCGGCTAGTTTTAAGACATGGTCAGTGATTCATTTACAATTTTGGGCTTATGGGTCCTGGGACTCACTGTTTCCCATATCAATGAGTCCAACTGCAAACTTATGAGTCCAGAACACTATTTTTAATGACAAGTCTGCAATACTATTGCATCCTGGGACTCGTTGAAATAAATACTTTGCATCCCAGAGACAAACTTATGCGCAAAAGATGCAGGATGCGCATGTAACAAAATCACTGCATGGTACTTTAAAACACTGCATCTGGTGTTTAGAAATGGAAACCTTTGTGGGCTATTTGCATTTCACATTTGTTAAGGAAAATAGATGCAAGGTTATTTTTTGTCTTTAACTATCATTAAAAGGTGCCTTTAAAACATGGGTGTAACGACGTCATCAGAAACTTGTATTTGGACCCTATGAGTAATTAAAGTAAAAAATAATGATAAAAGACAAAATTAGCATGCTTATTGGGCGGAATCCATTTCCCAATAAAATAATACACTCAAAAATGTCAACATAGCAAGAAACAGCTTATGGAAATGACTCAGTGTTATTTAATCTACATGAATCCGACTTCACCAACATCAATTATGATCTTAAGGTTCGTTTCATCACCAATTTTAGTTTGACTAAATCAAGAAGCTGGAATTTGTCTTTGTTATGGAACATAGACACATTCGTAAAAACATGTACATGCAAAGTAACACTTAAGCTTCATAACAACATTAAATTACTGTATATTCTGGGTTTTAATAAAGCTATTTATCAAAATGATGGTTAATCAACATTTTATATTTATATTCAAACATGTAACTTCTCATTGTTCAGCATACTGCTATTAACTCTTCCAAGTGAATATCAGCCATAAAACGTTGCAAAATGAAATCAAATAGTTATATTATGTTATTGAATAAACTAGTCATTGGTGATTGAGCATTTTTAAATTATATTTTAACAAATAGTGGAAATAACCTACACATTTTCAGTGATTCATATACAATTTTGGGCTTATGGGTCCTGGGACTCGCTACATCCAATATCAATGAGTCCCCACTGCAAACTAATGAGTCCCAAACACTATTTTTAATGACAAGTCTGCCAAACTATTGCATCCCGGGACTCGCTGGGACTCGCCAAAATAAAAACTTATGCGCAAAAGATGCAGGATGCGCAGGTAACAAAATCACTGCATTTTCATTGATATATGTTCCGTAACCCAATATCTATGCCCCATAACATCTTTGGGCATTATTTGTAGATCCATCATTGTAAATATGCTTCTAAAATGATATATCATAATTGTCTAGCTAGTAACTTCGTGGAACTACATTTGATTTAGCCATAAACATATACCTATTACATGGACATGTGTGATCACTGTAAACATCAAAATCTATGCTTCCATAACAATTTTACAACGATTTTTAAATGTAATTTGATTAAATCAGTGTCCAGGATGCACCTTATGTCAATTTCATGCTTTTTATACCATTAACACATGGTTTGTGGGAATTGTTCTTCATGCTTCATCAAATAAAATGGACAAATAACTTGGCATTAGAAAGGTCTGTAATCCGTAACGGACCGAATGTCAGCAGATTACAATGTATCTTCACTGATATTCACTACAAATACATTTGCATTTTAATAACGTGTATATAATGCGATGGAACATCCATAAATAGAACTTTATCTGATGTCTATGTCGCTTTTGGAATAAATTGTCGATACAGGTGTATTTAATTGCATATTTCAAAGCAAAATTTCCAAATTAATCCTGCTTTTTATCCTGCTAGCAGACATTTTTCTACAAAAGCACAATTAACATGGTGCATCTAAGTATCATCATCATGAGATGTACTCGTTTGTGTCCTTTCAACGAGCATTTGAAGCCTTGTTTATGGAAAATAGACGTTACAGAAGCATAGCGGCATGAGAACATTTTACTTACCACAAGCTATAACCAATTAATTTTGATTGTTATTCATTTTTATTTATTTCGAAGAAACCACCCTACAAAGAAATATGGCCATTATCTACATTCAGGGTTGCTTGTTTTTCTAAATATTGGTCCTAAGAGGGTAAATATTATTATCGGATCCGAATACATACAAACATTTGTTTATGTTAATACTCAGTGATTGATTGAACCGAGAAAGTGTTAATAGTAAATTTAAAGAATGGCAGCAGATTTCATGGTGGTGGCGGCCATTTTGAATTACAATCATGTACATGCAGTACCTTGTAGCAGTCTACCTTGAACCTGGACAAATCCAGTCAAGAGCAATGGATAATGGCATGCACACATGTATATAGCATGTCATACAGTATATCTTAGGGTGTGTGTGTGTGGGGGGGGGGGGGGTGGCTGCCTGGCAGTAAGCGTACGGAAGCATATATTTTGAAATATGATATTTTGGTTATTGCCCTGTTTGCAATGTTTTCGAGCAGCAGTGAATAGCAAGCTATGTCCATTTATTATATTGCTTATCTTCAATCATTTTCACGTTAATTTGGCAGCATCATGTACCTGTAAATGTATAGGTTTTCAGTATCACATTTACGAATAGTTATGGCTGCATAGGCATATTTGGAAACACATACATTGTTGATGATTATAACTAATATAAACCTTATGACCCAATTATAAGGCTGCGTCTGGAATCCTTTTGAAAGGAACAAAAAGGAATTTTGGGGAAATATGAGACGCCCTTTAGATTAAGCCAAATTTCTATAAAAAATAGCTTGGCGACATTGCAGTATTGGCTATTTGCAAACATTGACCAAAGCATATTTTTAAAACAAATACTTTGATGCAATTCAAATTTATTTTAAACTACCAACGAATGCTTGGGGATTTTGGCATTGTATGACTTTTAGAGAGTTCAAGCATATATTTGTCTAATGTCTTGAAAACGCAAAATACGTATGAATTACTATAAGGTAAGGAAACTGCAACAAACCTAGAAAATGAAGCTCTTTTCTTAAAAGTTCAAGATTTTATTATACACTCAAAACGATTTGGCTAGTATACACGAACTGGAATTCAATGTTTACCCTGTATCTCTCTCTCCCTCTCTCTCTGTCTGTCTCTCTGTCTGTCTGGCTGTCTGTCTGTCTGTCTGTCTCTCTCTCTCTCTCTCTCTCTCTCTCTCTCTCTCTCTCTCTCTCTCTCTCTCTCTCTCTCTCTCTCTAGAAAATGGTTTGAATTTTACACTGTTCACATATATTTACTGCTACTGAATGCTATTCAGAAAATGACTCGTATAAGCTTTAGCCTACTGTCAGATCCTGGTCCAATGATTATGTAAATTGTTAAATATTGTATGTATATAAAGAAATAAAATACTGTTTAAACCAAATAGAAGCTAGAAGTCAATGACGAGTCTGCGTGATTTGAAAAATTCATAGGCCTACATGTGCGCTTTTCAGGTCGAAGACAACTAGGCCTATGGTACGTAAAATAGAAGCTAGGTTTGAGCCTAAATAAATGCAGATTCCGATCAAACTGCGACGAAATGTGAAATGGTGCATTTTGTTTCTTTACCTTCCTGTCAACATTTTTCAGTTATGTCGGGATGATTCCTGTCTTCCTGTGTTTAATCAGTACTATTAAGCAGCGGATAAAGCTAACTAGTAACCCAGAGTCTAACGCTCTACCAACTGAGCCACTGCGCCCCGCAAAGGTGCACTTGATAAGGGCATAGCCATAGAGCATATCTATAGGGTAAAGTCAGGTAACTTCGGACATCAGGTAAATTCGGACAGCGACCATGTTTGATTCATTTATTAATTATTGGAATAAAACATCAAATTAACTAAGCAAACAGTGAAAATCCTGATGAGACGGCTCATAAGGAGCCGTCTCATCTGGATTCCCACTGATTGCAAATGTATGTCCGAATAACCACCCCCTTGCATTACGTCAGATTCTAGAAATGAAAGTCACTACCATAGCCTCCTATCATTCGTCAAATGGGCAATTTTAATTGGGGACCCGTTTACGTAACGACATCGTTTCTAGTCAGAGGCAAATTATTACAAATTTGCCTTTTCCCCTCAACTGTTGTATATTGGAATCAGCTTCCAGCCCAGATCGTACTTCTGCCCACTCTGGACCAGTTCAGTGTGGCAGTACGGGCGCATAGGGCCTACTCATCTCATCCCATAACTCAACATAACTGTTTTTATCCCTTCTTGTAGATGTACTTTTAACAAACTATCTCTACCCTTTTTCTTTTTTTCTTAAACTTAGTACCGTGACTGTAAGGCGTAATCAACCTGCACGTAATCCTCGCGAAGGGGTGTTGCAGAATCTAAAGAAAGAAAGAAAGAATTTACCTAATGTCCGAAGTTACCTGTCTTTATCCTACTTGTAGATCTTTATTTTCAGCGGTAGAATCCAATTCTGGCATCTACAATCGCGGAATAAAAGCTGTTAAATGTTGTTAAGACCGACTCGGGTCTACCTTGCTACTCGAGATCAGATTTATAATACAAAAAACAACACTTACATTTGAGTTCAAAAGCGAAGGCGTTGGAAACTATGAAGTGCAACTCTTGCGTAGAAGAGTGAATGATAACCGCAACTGCAAATGATGGATGCGTATACCGGTAACTGCAACCGCCTTGACATGCATATCAAATTCAGGACAAGTGCGTTTCTATATCGACATACAATTTTGAGAGAGGATTTCTATGACTTGCTCATTTATACCATAGACTGCGCTTTTTGATAGTTTAGAATATTAAGATATTTATTAGTACTTGATTGGTCGTCTTCGTTTAAGCATTCAACTGTAACTACCATGTTAGAATAAATCTATCTGCATATAAAAACGGGACCTTTGAGCATTGGGAAAACATAAAGCACTTAAGCATAATGCATTATTAAGGAAGGTGTTTTATTGAAATTACATTGTTTCTAATCCAGGTAAAGTTTATCAAGTTTGCTATGCTATAAACATTGTCATACCTGTGGGATTCATTTTTCTCGATTGCAATATGAAATTTTCACATCCTATGTGTGGTTATTGGGGTAGGGGGTAAACATTCCAGAAAAAGGACATCGTGAGACTGTCGTCAAATAAAGCGTGTGCATTGTAATTCGCTTTACAAAATTGATTGAGCAAAAACATATGCGGGGGATGGAGAGGGGGAGAGGGAAAAATACTCATACTCAGATACAATTGAGTAATCTTAAAATCAGTCGATTCTCACCTAAATATTCTTAACTTTAAGACAACCTTACCATAAAATATATGTGAAGACAGTTAAGCCAAGTGTATTTAATCGTTAATTAAGAAATAGATCAGCTCCAGCAGTGAATTGTTGAGTAATAATTCACTGTTTGGAGGTCAGTTGTAAAGAAGATCAAATCACGAGCGCGTAGCGCGAGTGATTTATCTTCGTACAGCTGACCGACAAACAGTCAGTTATTACTCAACAATTCACGCACTTGAGCTGATCTATTTCGATTCTAACACACAATAAACGACGAAAACACATTCGAAGTCTTCAGCTTGTTTCAACTTTCCGCCATTGCACTGAAGAACTCCCGCCAATACTTAGACTACGTCTCGTACGTTTACATGTAATTGTAACGTTTGGCGAGCGTAAAAAGGACGTTACACCGTCTAACGCCATGAATGACGTCATTTTCCAGTGACGTCAGCTATCACACACTTTAGCTGTGAATTATTGTTACCGTTGGCTCTATAGGCGAGGTGTGTTAGAATCAAAACTATATTTATAAATGTCCATGGAAAATATATATGATGAAAAAAAAGAAGCCTAGCGTACTTCCAACCTCCACCCCAACCTTCAACACTACTTAGCCTGGTCCACCACTATGATATATATTTATATGGTAACTGAAAGTATAATCAAGGACATAAAATCAATCATAAATTATATTAGCTTATTATCCAGTCCTTCGATACATGACATCTATCGACAGATATAGCCTAGAATGTGTATATGACACGATCTCCACACAGCAGCCATACATATTGAATGGGGACTTCATATTCTCATGGTAACTAGTTTGTTTTTGGTTTGCAGGAAGTTACTGACCTGGTCATGTATTTTTTCTTCGATTCCGGCTTGAGCACCCATGTTTAGTGCATTTTTCTTTCTCTTTAGCATTTTAAATCTGAATTACTTCATACTAGAGTAATTGGCAAAATGACATATAGAATTATGCATAAAATCTATGGAAGTGGGGTTTAATTTGTCCTCCTGAAAGATTATTAGTACGATTACCCAAGGTGTTAGCTCACCTGAGCCATATGCTCAATGTGAGCTTTTGTGACCGGTCGTCGTGAGTGAACTTTTTCTTTAAACGACATCTCCTTCTGAACCACTGGTACAAATTCCAAATATTTTCACAGAAATATTCCTCATAATGCTCTCTACCGCACCGCCGAACAGGATGACCGCCAAAGCTCTAGATAAGAAATATCTTAAAACGACATCTCCTCCTGAACCACTGGTCCAACTTCAAAATAATTTCACAGAATGTTTCCTCATTATGGCCTCTGCCGAAATTGCCCAAAAGGTTCCACTCCTCTGAACGAGACGGCTGTCAGAAATATATTAAAATGGCATTTCCTCCTGAACTACTGGTCCAAATTCAAAATAATTTCACAGAAATGTTCCTCATATTAGCCTCTGCCAAAATTGCCAAACGGTTCCACTCTGCCAAAACAAGTCGGCCGCCAGAGCTCTAGAAAAGAAATACATGTATATTACAACGATATCTCCTGAACCACTGGTCCAAAATATAAAAAAATAACCAAAACGTTCCTCGTAATGGCCTCTGCCAAAATTACCCAAATGGTTCTGCTCCACCAAACAGGTCGCCTGCCAGAGCTCTAGATATTAAATATCTTAAAACGACATCTCCCCCTGAACCACTGGTCTAAATTCAAAATAAATTCACGGAAATGATCCTCAAAATACCCTTTGTCAAAGTTGTCTAAATTGGTAAAGTCTGCCAAACAAGTTGGTCATCAGAGCTCTAGATAAGAAATATCTTAAAATGACATCTCCTCCAGAAGCACTGGTCCAAATTCAAAATACATGTAACTTCACAGAAAAAAAATCCTCAAAATATCATTTGCCAAAGATGTCTAAATTGGTTCGGACCGCTGAACAAGATGGCCACCAGAGCACTAGATAGAAAATATCTTAAAATGACATCTCCTCCTGAACCACTGGTCCGAATTAAAAAAAAAAAACCCTGTTATTTCACAGAGAAAAAACCCTCAAAATATCCTTTGCCAAAGTTGTCTGAATTGATTCGCTCTAGAAAAGAAACATCTTAAAACGACATCTCCTCCTGAACCACTGGTCCAAAATCAAAATAATTTCAGAGACATGTTTCTCATAATGCCCTCTGCCAAATTGCCGTTTTAAACTACATCTCTTCCTGAACTACTGGTCCAAATTCAAAATAATTTCACAGAAATGTTCCTCATTATGCCCTCTACTAAAAATGCCTAAATGGTTCTGTTCCGCCAAGCAAGATAGCCCGCCAGATTTTGATACATGAAACTAACGTTTTTGCTATGCAGTATTGGTATTATCAATAAAGAAACTAAGGTCGTTATGTGCCGTGTCGTGTCATGGTTTGTCGTTCGGTGATCAGTACCATCCTTATGATAATGAATCACTGAAGTTTTAAAAAAGTTTTCTGCTAAATTCTTCTCTCATTTCAGTTTATCCTTTGGTTGATTGGGTATTATTACCCTTTTTACCTTGTGTAAATTGAAATGTGCCATTCGTGAAAGATTGTGGAAACTTAAAACAGGCTATGTACAGACTAAAACACCATTCTTGGTGTACTTATTTCTTTATGGTGTTGACCGGCAGTTGATGCTTGAAAGTCTCTTATTGTAAGCTGGAAGCTGAAACGAAGCTGGTTCCATATGAGCCTCGCCGCGAGAAAACATGTCTCCGGGGTTTCCGACCAGGCCATGCCCAAACAAGCATGATCAGCATGCGCGTTTCCAGAAAGTCTTATCAGATGGGGATCCGAGCCGATAATGGCCCAACATTGAATGCTTGCTTGGTAGCTTTGAGATTTTCAAGGGGATACAGACCCGTATTGCTAAGGAACCATATAGCTTTTGATTTTCCTGGGAAGGTCCGGACCCCCTACCCCCCCCCCCCCCTCTGGATCCGCGCATGATAAGCTACATACAGAGACTAGCTAGAACATAGAAATTTCACTTGTACATAGCAAGTTTAGATATGACACTTTTCAAAAGGCGTAATCAAAGGCGCTGATGAGACTGCGCGGATGCGCAAGCTGGTCTGCGCCTTTGTTGTTTGCGTGTAACAAAGACATGTTTTCTCGCGTCGAGGTCCATATGAGGATGGTGTCAGGGAGAATGTGAATACGTGCTAGTTCACTATGGACCGGGAGAAGAACTCCATGCTGTGTCCTGGAGGCTCTCACTGGCACGATGGATAGAAACCAGTTTGTGCACAATCCTGTAGAACATTGCTGACTATTTGCCATCCTCCTTTCTTGGAGAGTATTACAATGCAGATTTATGTTTTTATTCATTGCTTTTTGTTGCTCCCTTTGTTTGTGGGGGTTTAACTAGTGTTAAGTTTTGCTTTGTTTTGCAGTACTTTGTGTCCTTCCTAGTTTTGCAATCATCTCGCTGGGGAAGAGAGAGCTGTTTGCTTTACTTTTGTTGTGTTCTGAATGTCCTCTCCTCGCGGTGCCGTGGATTGGGCTGTAGTATGTGATTGTGACATTTCCTGGTCATACTCACTTATTTTCTGACAACTTTGATGTCACACAGTTGATTCTTTCAGAATCGCCGTTGACACACCAGGAAACTCTTTTCCAATTTGATGATGATGCTGCGTTGCGGACGCCTGTGTGTGTGTGCCCCTTACATAGAAAGAGTACAGTAATGTGGGCCTCAAAGGGTATAATGCAGTTTCTTTCTTCCATTAATACTGACTTTAATAATTACACCAGGGATTGCTAATAATAACATCTTTTGGCCGAATTTATGACTAAATGAGGAGGGACATTAACTCCTCTGTGGTCTGGCATGTCATTCACACCCGAAGGACAGCCGCGTAGGTTTCTTTTCAAGTTGTCTTCTTGACTATATTTTACAAATGTTTGCTCGATGATAGGTCGGAACTGACTGTAACTGTCTGGGGCACTCGGCATCGTTGACTGTTTGGAGTCCAGTACCATGGGTGGTGTACTTGTGAGTGAGGTGACTCTTTTTGTTGGTGATCCTTTAAACCTCACACTTGTCAGGATTAAACTGCATGAGTCAGTGCCTTTCCCACGTCCGCAGTTTATCAAGATATTACGTGAGAAAGTATTTTCTATTTGGGGACTAGGATGCTGGGCAAGAAAATGGGGTATGAGATTCCAACCCGTCAAATGCAATGTGGTGCAATTGACAAAGAAATGGACCAAAAAGATGAATGCTGGGTACACTTTAAAGGGTACAGATCTTCAAAATGTTGGAAAAATTAAATACCTATGAGTAAACAATTACTGATGATGTGAGATTGAATACACATGTTAGCAATATTTGCACACATGCTAACTGAACCCTTGGTTTCCTTAGGCGAAACTTATATCCCTGTCCCAAAGACGTAATGGAGGTAGCTTTAAAAGAACTGGTGTGTCCAGTCCAGTTCTGTTTGGGATCAACGATGTGTTATTCTACAGGAGAATTAGAAAGCGTGCAAAAGCGCTGGCAGATTTGTAACAGGGAACTACAACAGTTACTATGAAACTGGGAGTATGTCTCGCATTTTTGGACACTTAGAATGGGAAAGAAAGTAAGAAAGAGGGCAAAAATCAGGAATCGATACAATCAAGCACCACACCTGACCCAGGATACCAATAGGTAAGTGACAACGTCACAATTAGACACCACAAGCGAGAGCCAAGAGGTCAGACCTTTCCCAGCAGGTGACCACAAGGCATCAACAAACAGACGTGCATGAAAGCATAACAAAACAATACAGAAATAACGTAAATGATCCACAAAAGAAGCACTGCTTTGGAACGGTCAGTAAAAATATTTTACTGCACGGCTTAAACCGGTTTAACGGTGCACCTAACTCACCCTTAGTTCAGATGTGGATCAAGACACACATATGTTTGGTTTGCATGAAAGACCCCTAACTTATCAATACATCATCTCCTAGAACATTCATATAAGTCAATATATAAAAAGGAGATAAAGCAAAGATAATGACTCAACAATAAATAAAACTGAATACCGGAGCAAAAGAAATCCAACAGGTAAACCCCGGTGGGCCTGACAACAGCCAAAGCACCAGGCCCCTACCATACAATACACGCATGCTATATTATGCACACTAAGTTAAGCAATTTCTTATGTTTCGGATCTTTATGTGCTCATCTTTGTGCAATATCGAACAGTTTCAGTTGCAATGGCGAGAACAGGATCTTAGGCAAATGAAACTACGAATTTACAGACGCCATCTCTTAAATAGGCATTTGGGGAGAGCAAGAATTGTAGAAGGGGTCAGTAAGCGAAACTCACATCCGTTGTAAGTAATGCTAAAATGATAAGCATGTGATTTTTCGTTTGGTGGTCTTACATCTTCCTCACGCATCACATGCCTATAAAAGCTATTGGTTATGTGACAGATGTAATAGAGATTTCATGCTGAAAAAATCAGCTGCCATCAATGACGTCAAAACGTAGTCACCATTTGATTAAACTTCTAATGTTAATTGGTGTTTCAATTGAACAGAGACTCAGTTTACAAAGATGTCATAGGCTTACAATGTAACTCATCTTATGGTTGATTAAAACCTTTTGCTGGAAAATGGTGCGACGCGTTTGCGAGATAACGGTGACGTTAGATTTTATCTTTTGCCCCTTGCTCTATAGCCATGAAGATGTTTCATTCAACACTATTTTTTCTGAATAAGTTGGAAGATATCAAACAGTTTAATTTGTCAATGTGGTTCATGAAAACTCGACTAGAAACACCGTTTAAGGGCGATAACGGAAAAGTATTGATAAAACGTCAAATTGTGAAAAATTAGTCCTTTATTTCTCTGAGAAAGTTCAGAAAACTGCAGCATTTACTATGCCTAAAAATTTTGGTTTTCAGTGACCAAACAATCGCTTGAAACTGCTGTTTTTTGCTTCCCCCCAATGATCAGAAGTACCCACGCTCTCCTCTAGTCTTAAAATTTAACGCCACATTAGCATGACCGCTGCGTTTGGTAATTCCATATTTTTTTAAAGGAAATTCTTGTCAGATTGTTCGGCGCTTGTATCTTCATGACAGCAAATGGAACTCGAGATCTGATGTGGATGGGCTCAACCATACAAAACAATTGCTAAACTTATTTTTGCATAGTATATTATACAAAGCACTGAAAGGGAAAGCCAGTTTACCAACAGATGACCTCATATGATTAGCCAGGAGTGGAAGGAATCACCACTCAATGGCATCTCAGACTCCTATTGCTAGAAAAGATATTTATAATTTTAATAAAGAGTAAGGATGAAGGCAAATATCAGGAATGGATACAATCAAATACAACACCTGATAAAGGCAACTTCTATCCAAAGGCTATAAGGGAATGGGACGCACTCCCAGAATCTGCAATTTCCTCTGCTGATATTGAGGATGATTGTGTTGCCAAGTTTACTTCTCTGGTGAGAGCTAGGGACTAATTTCTCCAACTACAGGTCCTGGTGAATGGTTGTCAGTTTTGGCGTTTTATCAGTAAACTATCCTGATCTTCCGTATCCCTTCGTGTGGCACTATTTTTCTCAATGGTAGTAATCACTCAATGTCAAATGTAAATTAGATGCCTCAATTGTATTTTACCTCAATTGTGCTTTAGAGAGTTAGTGATATGATACCGTCAACGGAATTACTATGGAATGCCATTCGAAGCAACTTGTTAGAAAAGTGACCTGTGCTTGTGATGAATTCAAGTAACATGCGTAAATTGATTCCTTCCACCCGAAGAGGTTCTTTTCTGAATAATCCAGTAGAAGGTCAAGGTTTAGGTATGAAATGCAAAGTTGAGAAAAAAAAAAGACTTTTCGCACCTGTTGACGTTGACTCTCATCATAAAGAGCAAAGCCCAGGAGATAATGTTGTACACTTTCACTACATTCACAACTGATTAACTTGTTCTATACTCATTCAGTTCTTAATTGATGAATAAGTTTGAACATATCTTTTGAAGGTAAGCCTATGAAAAGCCTTCCAGCCACCTTGGGCTCGTAAGCAAGAAACATCTACCAGTGTTTGAAATATCCTACCATTTCTGCATAAGTTTTTGTAGATCATTGATTTCTTGATGAAGACTTTATAAAGATTATATCTTGGAAATTGACTACAGGTGTGTCCAAATGCATATTTGAGGCTTGTTGTGCAGCATTTTTGCAAGCCGATCAGCAATCTCATTCCATTCATTGGTGTTATACATGTCCAGGGTGCATCCGATTACCCCAGGATACCAGAGGACATACCAAATCATTGTTATCATTTTTTCAACAAAGAAAAGCATTTTTTTATAATAAAATGCATCGTGCAGTCCATTCTAGCCATCAGTATCACATTTGATCCGTAAGAAAGTGTCAAATTAAAAAGCCGTGAAAAAACATATCATCGCATATGTAATGTATTTCGACCTGTCATGTTGGTATATGGATGAGTCAAATAAGGCTTGTCACCAGTGTGAGTTGTAAGAGAACAAATCATATTCCGTTTTATCATATTAGTTTGTGACCAGCACCAAACGGGGAGGTATGACTAAGTATTTTGTAAAGAACTAAATGAAATAAATTCATAAAGTTGTTCACCATTTGCTGACATTTTTTCTTTTTTCTCTTTTTTTTTTGCTATTTAATATTTTTCTTATTCTTTGTCTTTTTTATATTATTTCTGCATCTTTTTTTTCTTTTTATACTCTCTCTCTCTCTCTCTCTCTCTCTCTCTCTCTCTCTCTCTCTCTCTCAATACATCGTTTGAATTTCTAAATCAATCATCCGAAGTTAGGTTTTCTCAGGACGCAGCTCAATTTATTTGAATTATCTGATACCCCTCAAGATTGGCTGTAGATATGCTTAAATTGGAACAAAGAGTTTTTTCATGCATAGAGTAAGGCTTCTAAAAGATGCAGGTGAGAATTTTAAACAACAAATACCCTAAATTATGTTAGACTTTTCTTCTAAAACCAGTCTGATCTGAATGTATAGCCCAATTTGTGTCAGGCCTGGTCGGAAACTTTGATGACTTACATGCTTAGAATGTCTGCGAGGGCATATATGGCATTATGAAAATAAAGAGGAAGGCAAAGATTTGTTACTTATGATCCGTTAGGAATTCCCCAAATAAATCAGCGGGGGAGCTCTAAGATACAACAACAACTATATGGCAATTTTAAAGACTTGTTACTTATGGCTCGGTGTCCAATAAATTGAAACTTTGAAACCTGTACTTTGTAGCTGAGACTTGTTCTGAGAAGTTATAGCAGATTGATTTTGATCTTCTTTTCTTCGTAATTTCTGCCTTTAGGAGAGACACACTCGGGGATCCGGGAGAGGTCACAATTAACTGTTGGTTTTTGACAGAAGTCTGTTTCGTACATTGTTTGGGAGTTTAAAAAAATAGGGAAAATAAAAAAGCGGGGACCAACGCCCAGGAACCGGGAACAATACTTGGGACCAAAGTTTACAAGCATCAAAATAATAAGCATAAAAATTGGATCACACGTTTGTGCATCATCTAAAATGGTCCTGGCATCAAAACTGGTCCTGGCATCTATTATGGTCCTGACCAGCCTCTATATTGGTCCCGACTGGCATCTATTATGGTGCGCTAAGCAGACTCTAAAATGGTCCTGAGCGCTAAATGTAAATATATGCAAACCTAATACTTTTTCAACTTAAACGGCTTCCACCGCAAAAATAATCATATAGCCAGGACACAAGCCATTTGTGTGGGTGCGTGCGTGCGCGCTCGTGTGTGTGTGTTTTGCAGGATTTGGTTAGCCCCGCGCCCTATCTAACGCACATGCCGTTTTATTTTAAATATCGAACGCAAAAATGAAATTCCATTTGAGACAACTCCGTGTATTCATGCCTCGTGTGCACGGGCTTTAATCCGCATTGAATTAAATATGAGATAATGCAGCCCGCCAATTTGGGCCTGTGGATACCGGGGACATAGCGGGGCTTAAGTGACGGGATTAAACCTACGATATGTTCCCGCAGTGCCGTGTGTGTGCCGGGGGTTTTAATTTCCTGTTTAAATAGGGCTTGTCTAAAAGGTCCTTCTTACAGTGCACCTAAACATCTAAACCAAAAGGGATGCAACTTGGTGGTCAATTCGCATGTTCTCGGGCAGGGGCGGGTCAAGAAACTATGGTATCATTTGGAAAGGGCGAGGCCCAAGCCTGACTGATGCTTAAGTCGTCTTTTACTCACTTTTTACAGAGTGTTCCAAATGACCATTCCAAGTGAACTTCGTGGAAAATTTCCAAGGAGGGAGGGCGGGGGAGTCCAAGATTTTAGACGCTGTGGGGTAGGGATGGGGCGTGGAGGTCGTCATACTTATTCCTAAAAAAACCTATAACACTTGTAATTTTCCGGGGAGGGGGGGGGGTCCGGATCTCCCCCCCCCCCACCTCTCTAGGAATTCAGAAATCAAGAGAATCTGTAGAAACGATAGATACTCCCAAATATACGGTTGTTCAACAGCTGCAAGTTGATATCACTAATAGTGTTATGTTCTGCTCTGGACAAAATTCAAGTATATCAAAGGACGATAACTTCTAATTTATGCAAAAGAGAGTTATGGATCATTGTAGACTGTATCTCTCATCATTGAGATCTATCTACCATTGAAATTTTAAGTTGATACCTGTTATACATGTAGTTGTTGTGTTATGCTTCAGACACAATTAAGTGTGAACAATAACAAAGGGCAATAACTCCTAAATTATGCGAAGGAATGGTACGGTTCTTGTACACTGTACTTCTCCTCATCGATATATATCTACCAGTGAAGTTTCTAGTCGATACCTCTTGTATTTCTGTGTTATGCTTTGCACAATATATTTGTAAATTCTCTGAAACCACTGAGCCAACTGAAGTGTTTCATGTGACACCACCATGGGAGAGGGGAAAAGGTGGAAATCTTATTCAAAATGATTTAGGTCATGTGTTAATAGTCATTATTGTCTACCAGGGGGCGGGGGCATTTAGCAGGGATTTTACCACAAATTTGGCCCCGCAATGCAGGGCTTTTAGCAGAGCTTTGAAAATTTAAAAGTAAAAAACCCGCTATTCCCCGGCCCTGAGGGGGTGGGGGATACAAATGACTGGCGCATAACGAAACCATTAAATTTACAAACTCCGTAAACGGAAGCAAATGAAAAGAAATGAGTATAAGAACATATAAATTAGTACGAATCATGTTCTTTTACTGGGTCATATTGCAACAAATATAGCGCTTACGAATGTTAACCACCAATGCTTCATCATAAATAAAATATACTGTCCACAAAAAGTAGGGGATATTGGGGCATAAACAAGTCTAATAATTAAAATCCTAATTTGTCGCATTAATAATTTTGTATTTTCATAGAGCAACGTGTGCGCAAGTTTTCTTGCTTAATTTAAGGGCTGAAAATTGGGTAATGTGACCTTAAGGGCGTACCAAAGAAACTAGGGGTCAAGACCCAAATTTCACAAAAAAGTATCAAATTTTTTGGAACGCTTTCGATATTGCATGCTAAAGATGCATTATGGACATCTTTGTTTTTAAGATTTTTTTCGTGTACAAAATTTGTTATTTCTAGCAGATAGGGCGGTGACAAAAATGTAAAAAATGACAAAATTTACTAAAAATGTACAGATTTTAGCCTCGCATTCCAGAAATTGAGAAAAGGGAGATCAAAACAAATTCTGAACATAAAAACTATTGAATGACGGATATTCTTTTTAAAAAAGCATAGCAATTACATAATCCGTCAACGTGATATTCACGTGTGAAAATTGAAAGGCTACCCCTGGTCTAAATATGGTTGTCTCAGAAACACGCGACCAAATTAATCCTTGAAAATTTTTTTCAAATTGGCCGTGAGATGACTTTGCTAATTAATACTAGCTGTTTCAGGTTTATGACATTAGTTTGGTAAATGTTATAATTTTTTGCTATTCGATTATCCCCTACTTTTTGTGAACAGTATATATAGAGTAGAGTAGTACTGATATCTATATAGTGTGAGGGATTCAGTACTGGCCTATAACAGTAGAGACTATGGCTATAGAAACTAGCAGAGACTGGGAATACGGATACACGTACTGATCACTAGTACGTAGCAGAGACTGAATCTATGGATATAAGGACTGATCTCTAGTACTAAATAGTAGTGACTGGGACTGCGAATACCAATACTGACCTCTAGTGGCAAAAACAGGGACTCTATGTACTAGGTTTGACCTCTATTGGCAAAACCTGGGACTATGGATACTTATAATGATCGTCTGTAGCAGTGATTGCAACAAGGAATTGATACTCTGTAGAAGTGACTACAACCATGGTTAATAGTACAGTCCATTTGTAGCTGAGAGGCGGACTCTGGATACTAGTACTAGCATTTAGTCGAATGGAAGGGACTCTAGATTCTAGGAATGCTAGTTAGTGACAATGACAGGTACTCTAGACACTTTTGCAGACAACTTGTGGCAATGACAGGGACTCTGGAACTTTTTACGGACCTCTAATGACAATGTATGCGACTCTGGGCAATTTAATTGACCTCTAGTCGCATTGACTGGGATTCTGGATACTTGAACTGATCTCCAGTGGCAATTGCTGGGACTCTGGATACCAGTACTGAACTCTAGTGGCAATGAAAGGGACTCTGGATTTCTAACTGACCTCTAGTGGCAACGACTGAGACACTGGATGCTAGTACAGCCCTCTAGTGGCAATGACAGGGACTCATGATACTAGTACTGACCTCTTGTAGCAGAAACTAGGGATAAAGATACTAGTACCCACCCCAAGGGTGGCAATGAAGGAGACTCTAGATAATAGTACTGGCATCTAGTGACAATGATAGGGACTTTGGATACTCTTACTGACCTCTATTGGCAATGACAAGGCCTCTTGGTGCTTATACTAAACTCTTGTGGCAATGACTGGGACTCTGGATACTTTTACTGACCTCTAGAGGCAATGACTGGGTTCTGGATACTTTTACTAACATTAAAAGGCAATGACTGGGATTCTGGATACGTATAATGACCTTTAGTGCCAAAAGACGGGAGTCTGCATACTTTTACTGACCTCTAGTGGATATTGACAGGGACTCTGGATACTCTATTGACCTTAAAAGGAAATGAATGGAACTCTGGATACTACTACTGGCCTCTAGTGGCGAAGAAAGAACTTTGGATACTAGTTCTGATCTCACTGGCAATGACAGGGACTCTGGATACAACTACTGATCTCTAGTGGCAATTACCGGGACTCTGGATAGTTTTACTGACCTCTCTTAACAATGAGAGGGACCCTTAATATTTTTACTGACAAGTTTTGGCAAACACAGGGGTTCTTAATACTTTAAATGACATCAATTTGCATTGGCTGGGACTCTAGATACAAGAACTGACCTTTAGTGACAATGACTTGGACTCTTGTTATTTGTTCTGACATCTACTGGCAATGGCATAGACTCTGGATACCTGTTTTGATCTCTCATGACAATGACAGGGATTGTGCATACTTTGACTGACCTCTAGTGGCAATGACTGGGACTTTGATACTGGTACTGATCGCTAGTTGCAATGACTTGGATTTTGAATACTTTTACTGACCTCTTGTGACAAAGGCTGCGACTATGGTTACTTTACTGACCTCCAGAGGCAATAACTGGGTATCTGGGTATTTTACTGACATCTAGTAACAATGACAGGGACCCTAAATACTTTTACTGACATCTTGTGACAATGATGTCGACTTTGGATGCTTTTGCTGACCACTATTGGATATGATAAGGACTCTAGATACTAGAACTGATTCTAGTGCCTGCATACTGGTACGAACCTCTATTGGCAAGTACAGGGACTCCAGCTACTTGTACTGACCTCTAGTGGCAAAGACAGGGACTCCAGATACTAATACGTACATCTAAAGACAAAAGCAGAAACTCTGGATACATATATTGACAACTATAGGCAATGACTGGGACTATGGATACTTTTATTGACCTCTAGTGTCGATGACTGGGACTTTGCCTAGGACTCAGCATACTAAGACTGACCTTTAGTGGCAAGGATAGGGACCCTGGATACTTAAACTGACTTCTGGTGGCAATGACTGGGAACTTGGATATTGACCCAGACCTCTAGTGGCAATGACTGGGACTTTGAGTACTGACTTTAAGTGGCAATTGCTGGAACTCTGGATACTTTTATTGATCTCTAGTGTCAAAAACAGGGACTTTATTTACCTGTAGTTGCAATACCTACTTTAACTGGCCTCTAGTGACAATGACTGGAACCCATTTTTCTAGTAGCAATCTTAAGTACTCTGGATACTTTAACTGACCTCTATTGTCAATGTCTGGGACTTTGAAAACAAGTACTGACCTCTAGTGGCAATTGCTGGGGCTCTTGATACTTTTATTGATCTCAAGTGGCAAGAACAAGGATTTTGTATGACTTTTATATACCTCTAGTTGCAATGTCTAGGGCTAAGGATACTTTAACTGACCTCTAGTGGCAATGACTGGCACCCTGGATACTGACCCTGGCAATTACAGGGACTCTGGATACTTTAATGACATCTAATGGCAATGACTGGGACTACTGGACACTTTATCTGGCCTCCTTTAGGAATAACTGGGACTATGGATACCAGAATTGACATTTAATGGCTATGAAGGACTCTGGATATTTTTACTGACCTCTAGTATCAAGAACCAGATTCTGGATACAAGCACTGACCTCTAGTGGCAATGACAGGGATTCTGGATACTAGAACTGAACTCAAGTGGCAATGACATGGATTCTCGTTACTTTTAATGATAATTGGTGACAATGACATAGGCTCTGGATACAAATACTGACCTCTAGTGGATATGTCTAGGACTCTGAATGCTAGTACTAGCCTTTAAGTGAAGGGGCAGAGACTCTTGATACTTTTGTTGACCTCTAGTGTCAATGACTTGGACTTTGCCTAGGACTCAGCATTCTAAGACTGACCTATAGATGCAGAAAAGGGATCCTCGATACTTTTACTGGCCTCTAGTGGCAATGAATGGGACCCTTGATACTGACCCTGGTCTTAAGTGGAAATAACAGAGGTCTGGATACTTTTACTGAACTCTAGTTGCATTGCCAGGGACTTTGGGCATTTAACTGACCTCCGGTAGCAATGACTGGGACTCTAAAATTAGTACATAGACTCTGGATACTTTTACTGACATTAAGTGTGAATGAAAGGGACTCTAGATACAAGTACTGACTTCATGTTGCAATATCCAGGACTCTGGATGATAGTACTGATCTCTAGTGGCAATGACTGGGAGTCTAAATACTAGCACTGATCTCTAGTGGCTGTGACAGGGACTCTGGATACTAGTTCTGATCTCTAGTGGCAATGTCTAGGACTCTGGATGCTAGTTCTTATCTCTAGTGGCAATGACAGGGACCATGGATACCATTACAGACCTCTTGTAGCCATGGTTGGGTCTATTGATATTAGTACTGACCTCTGGTAGCAGAGACATTGACTATGATACATAGCAGAGACTGGGGCTATGGATTAAAATACTGACCTCTAGTAGCAACTACTAGGACACTGGATAAAATCACTGGGCTCTAGTGGTTGAGTCTGGGACTATGGGTGCCTATTTTTCCTCTGGCAGCAGAGTTTGAAACTATGGGTGCTAGAAATGACATTTATTAGGAGTGGCTTGGATAATGATTATTAGTACTGACCTCTAGTAGCAGAGACCATGACTATGGTTACTAGTGCTGACCTGTAATAGCAGTGACTGTAACTAAGGTACTAGTACTGACTTCCAGTGGTAATGACTAATATTGACCTCCTATGGGAGAGACAGGGCCTCTGAATACAGTAGTGCAGGGTCTTAGTAGCAGAAATTGGGACTTTGGATAATTTACCTGACCTCTAATAGTAGTGACAGGGACCGTAGATACTAATACTGGCCGGTAGTTGCAGAGTTATGGACTCTGGATACTAGTACCGACCTCTAGTTGCAGAGACAGGGTTTTTGTATAGCATTACTGACCTCTAGAAGCAGATTCGTGACCTATAGTTACTATTATGGACCTCTGGTTGCAGAGGCTGGGAATCTGGATAACAGTACTGACCTCTAGTGGCACAGATAGTGACTCTGGATAGCAGTTATGATCTCTTGTGGCAATGAGTGAGACTGTGGATAGTAATACTGACCTCTGGTTGCAGAAACAGGGACTCTGGGATGTAGTTTTGACCTCTACTGGCAGATAATATAGTACTGATATTTTGCTAAAACAGAAACTCTTGACAGCAGTACTGCCTCTAGCAGCAATGAGTGTGACTCTGGCAAGTAGATCTGGCTTCTGGTGGCAGAGACATTGCTTCTGTATAGTAATACTTACCCTAAGCCTCTGGATAGAAAAACTGACTTCTAGTGGCTCTAGTTGATTTCAGCTACCTTGAGCCTTAGGTTCATAAGTGAGATAACATTACTATGAAACCCTTGATTTTAATTATAAATCCTCTATGAAAAGAGGTTGCATATTTGATTTGGGATGTCTGTCATTCTGTCCATCCATCCATCGTAATTTCGTTCAGTTTAATATCTTGAGAACAAATTGATAGAAGTTTTTATCAAATTGTGTATTACATTTATATAGACAATATCCAGATTGGGTTTGCTACACATTACTTTCGAAAAATTGTAACAGAGTTATGTCCCTTGACTGCTGTCAGAATTTCACCTAGAATTCATTTTCCGCTCAGATTGATTGGATTTGACCAAATTTTGCATGTCCATTGATTTTAACAAGATGTAGGTTGGGATTGTTATTTATCATTTTTTCGTAAATTTATAACGGAGATATGGCCATTTATTGACTTCACCTTTCCGTTTTCACTCAATATCTTAAGAACAAATTAATAGAATTTTACCAAATATGGTATATGCAATGATATTAGCATGATCTAGATTGAGATTGTTATACATCATGATTTTTCTCTAATTTGTAACAGAGTTATGGCCCTTAATTGATGTTAGATTTTTGTCTCCGCTCAATATTGCAAGAACTCATAAATAGAATTTTACCAATTTTTTTGTGTGAATTGATATTGACAAGATCTAGGTTGAGATTGTAACCCGTCATAGTTCGCAAATTTGTAATAGAGTTATGACCCTTGCTTTTGTTTCCCCTCAATACATTGAGAACAAATTGGAACTAGAATGCACAGTCGATGGGGTGCCATCGCAAATCCCCCCTGGGCACCCAACGCCCAAAAGTCCCACCCCTGGGGCATGACCAAGGCGACATGATGCAAATCCCGTTTGATATGTTTTGTATCTTTTATTTGTGAGAACACACACACAGTTTGGTATAAAAAATCTTTGAAATTGACTTTGTAATTGATAATAAATGATATTTGACCTTTTGGCCCCTCCCTAGGGCCCATGGGGCGGTGCCAAAAACAGTTTGATGTTGCTCGCCCCATTTGTGTGAGTAACTTACGCACCAAATTTGGTTGAATTTCGTCTAATGGTTTAGGAGGAGATAGCATAACGGAGAGACGGACGGATAGACGGAGGCGATTACAATATCTCCTCGCTTTTTTAAAAAAAGCGTGGGGATAATTACACCAAATGTTTATATATATATTTATATTGACAACATCTATATTGGGAATGTTACCTGCCAGTTTTTCAAATTTATGACAGTTATGGCCCTTAATTGAAGTCTTAATTTCGTTTCTGCTCAATATTTACAGAAAACATGCACAGAACTTGGCGAAATTTTGCATATGCTTTGATACAGACAAGCTGTGATTGTTACCTGTCAGTTTTCTCCAACTTGTAACTTATGGCCCTTGAGTGATGCGGGTCAGAATTCCGTTTCTACTCGATATCGTGAGAACAAATGGATGGGATTTTACCCAATTTTATATATACTCAACTACAAAAGAAACCCATCAGTTACTTTTTGGGGCAATTATGGAAAAATAATTCAGAAATGAAAATATAATTTATACCATATTCTTTAACAATCAATTATGCATCAAAATATTGTATAATGTAACAGTTTTACTTTAACCCGTTCATGCTGTACGCCAGTGTATAGACAAGGGGTCATTTCTGAAAATGACAAGTGTCGAGTTCTCGTCTAAATCAGTTCACTTCGTCCAATAACCGGTATGTCCCTCTCTGACGAGGCCATCGACTGTGTGTATAAGCCAAAACAAACCGCGTTTGTTTATTAAGCACGGATCTCAATCCGATAGAGCAGATGTGGGATGAGCTCTGGCGATGCATCCGGGATCGTTCAGTGCAACCTTGGAATCTTCAACAGCTTCAGGTTGCTCTCCATTAAGAATGGGCGTTGATTCCCAAAAATGTTGAATGACGCTACGTGCTTTCAATTAAACCTCGTAATGATGCAGTTATTGCTGCATGAGAGAGTCATGCCCGTTTTTGACGAATTTAATTAAAGTAAACTGAATTGGACGAGAACGAGATATTCATTCTCAAGTGAAAAACTTGTCATTTTTTAAAACGACCCCTTGTCTATACACTGGGGTACAGCATGAACGGATTTAAGTAAAACTGTTACATTACTCAATGAATTGTTGCAGAACTGATTGTTAAGGAATATGGTATGAATATATTTTCAATTCGTCATTCTGTTTTCAATAATTGCCCAGAGAGGTGACTGATGGGTTTCTTTTGTAGTTAAGTATATGTATTTATATTGGCAAATTCTTGGATGGAATTTTACCGGTCGGTTTACATAAATTTGTAACAGAGTTATGATCCTTGATTGATATCTTTACAACATGAAATGCATTATAGCGCGGCTATAGTCAGATTTTCTGAATTCATTATCGCAGAGGCGTGTTGGCCAATCTTGTTCACATTTTATGTGTATCGTCAAAAGGGGAGCGGACAGCTGAACACTATTTGGGGACGGCTTTGGGCAAAAATGGATTTCTATAGAAAATGGTAGCTCCAAGCTAACCCATTCATTATTTATCGCACCTTTGAAAAGCAACATTCATTCGCCATGAGTTGGCATACGCCCATTCTGATCAGGGTCTTCTCTTTTTTGTATGAGGAAACCTTGTGTTTTAGCATCTCTCTGAGCATTGGACGCACAGCGAAGACCCAGCGCACACAACAGATGCCCAAGGCATGCTGATCTGAGTATTCGCTTTGTGCACATGGTTTTCTGATTCATTTGTACAGATGCGGTTCAGTTTATTTGAATATTTTGAGTTAAACAATACCCCATTTGGTCAGCTCGTATATTGTTCAGTTATTCGATTGTCCCATTTTCCAAAGGACCATATTTCTGGGAAAATATGTATAAAATTGGGAAAATTTTAATATGGTTGGTTGGATATTTTCCGGGCCAAAAATTTTATTGAGGGAAAGGTCTTTTATACGAGGAGAATAGGTTATTTCTCGGACCCTGTATTGATAATTTAGGATCGGTTGTCATTATACGGGGTGGCGGGATTCTGTATTATACTACCGGAAAATTCACACAAAACCTGAACTGCACCAACGCCAAAACAACAGTAAAAAAGAATCGAAAACATCACCATCTTGTTCCTTGAAATAAACAACGAAACAACAAAAAAATGGAATTTAAAATGGAGAGTATAGTGACCTATGCGACATATGAACTGATAAACGTTTTCTGCTTTTTATTTTGTTTACACTATATTATCACTTTCACACAACAGCTGTCTTCAACTCTTTCAGCAGGAAACCTGATTTAAGGGGTTTCAGACCAGGTAAAATTCAAACCAGACTGCTCGTCTACGTCTTTAGGATCGCCGGTACAACACTATATAAACAGCAAAAATACGTATATGCTGATCAGATCACACAGCGAGGAAGCGCAATAACTGTGCATTCAAACGGACACACTGTCGTGATCCGACTGTGCGGATGTCCCATATTTTTGTTCTGATGTTTCACTAGATGCACATTGTCAGTTTGTTGGTTTTATGAGTGGTCAATTAGTAAATAAAAGTGAAACAATAATCTCATGCACACATACCTACTTAAACATTTCTGCGCAGTTTTAGATGCCAGGACCATTTTAGACGCAGGACCACTTTAGATGATGCACATGAATATAACGGGGATCATTTTAGAGTCTGCTTAGCGTGCCATAATAGATGCCAGCCGGCACCAATTTAGAGGCAATTTGGGACCAAAATAGATGCCAGGACCATTTTAGATGCAGGACCACTTTAGATGATGCACACACGTTTGTGCATCATCTAAAGTGGTCCTGCATCTAAAATGGTCCTGGCATCTATTTTGGTCCCAAATTGCCTCTAAATTGGTCCCGGCTGGCATCTATTATGGCACGCTAAGCAGACTCTAAAATGATCCCCGTTATATTCATATGCATCATCTAAAGTGGTCCTGCATCTAAAATGGTCCTGGCATCTAAATTGTGTCCTGACTACTATGACTCCCACATGTATAGATACTTCCATATGACTGTTTTTGTTTGTTTGTATTGGCCTTAACCATTTATTGCAAATTGTTTGTGCTAAATAAATCATTTGTCATTTGTCAAAAACTGCGCAGAAATGCTTAAGTAGGTATGTGTGCATGAGATTATTGTTTCACTTTTATTTACTAGATAAAACCAACAAACTGACAGTGTGCATCAAGTGAATCATCAGAATAAAAAGACGGGGCAACCGCACAGTCTGGTCACGACAGTGTGCTCGTTTGAATGCACAGTTATTGCGTTTCCTCGCTGTGTGATCTGATTAGCACATAAGTATTTTCGCTTTTTAGATGGTGTTGTACCGGCGATTACTAGTAAACCTCAAGACGTAGACGAGCAGTCTGGTTTGAATTTTACCTGGTCTGAAACCCCGAAATCAGGTTTCCTGCTGCAAGAATTGAAGATAAGATCATCAGAGTATTCGCTGTGTGAAAGTGATATTATAATGTAAACAAAATGAAAAGCAGAAAACGTTTATCAGTTCATATGTCGCGTTGGTCACTACCCTCTCCATTTTGATTTCCATTTATTGTTGTTTCATTGTTGATTTCAAGGAACAAGATGGCTAAGTTTTCGATTCTTTTTCTATTGTTGTTTTTGGCGTTGGTGCAGTTCAGGTTTTTGTGTGAATTTTCCAGTAGTATAATATAGTATCCCACCACCCCGTAAAATAACCACGGAGCTTAAATTAGCAATATGGGTCAATATGGGTCCGTGAAATAACCTTTTGTTCTCATATAGAAGACCTTTCCCCGATCAAATTTCTGGTCAGGAAAATATCCAACCCACCTTATTAGAAATTTCCCAATTTTATACATATTTTCCCGGAAATATGGTTCTTTGGAAAATGGGGCAAAGTGACAACTGACCAATATACGAGCTGACCAAATGGGATATTAAAATATTCAAATGTAAGACTGAGCTGAGTACACTTTAGATCAGCTGAACCACATCTGTACAAAAGCATCAGAAAACCATGTGCACAAAGCGAATACTCAGATCAGCATGGACATATGTTGTGTGCGCTGGGTCTTCGCTGTGTGTTCAATGCTCGGAGAGATTCAAAAACACAATATTTTCTCACACACAAAAGAGCAGACCCTTATCAGAATGGGCGTATACCAACTCATGGCGAATGAATGTTGTTTTTAAAAAGGTGCGATAAAAATGAATGGCCTGGCCCTATCATTTTCTATAGAAATCCATTTTTGCTCAAAGTTGTCCCCAAATATTCAGCTGTCCGCTACCTTTTTGACGATACACATAAAATTTGAACAAGATCGGCTTACATGCCTCTGCAATATCAAGTTCAGAAAATCTGACTATAGCCCCGCTTAGTGCACTTCACGTTGTAAAAAGATTAATCAAGGCCCATAACTTTGTTACAAATTTATGAAAATCGACCGGTAAAATTCCATCCAAGATCTTGCCAATATAAATACATATATAAAATTGTGTGAAATTTCATCCATTTGTTCTCACGATATCGAGTGGAAACGGAATTCTGACATCACTCAAGGGCCATAAGTTACAAGTTGGAGAAAACTGACATGTAACAATCACAGCTTGTCTGTATTAAAAGCATATGTAAAGTTTCGCCAAGTTCTGTCCATGTATTCTGTAAATTACAAATTTGCGAAATATGACGTGTTACAATCTCAACCCAGACCTTGTGAATATCAATTCACACACAAAATTTGGTAAAATTCTATCTATGAGGTCTTACAATATTGAGCGGAAACAAACATCTGACATCAATTAAGGGCCATAACGCTATTACAAATTAGAGAAAAATCATGATGCATAAGAATCTTAATCTAGATCATGCCAATATCACTGCATATACCAAATTTGGTAAAATTTTATCAATTTGTTCTTAAGATATTAAGCGAAAACGAAAAGGTGAAGTCAATCAAAGGTCATAACTCAAATTTGCGAAAAATGACAAATAACAATCCCAACCTACATCTTGTCGATATCAATGGACATACAAAATTTGGTCAAATTCTAACAATCTGAGCGGAAAATTAATTCGAGATGAAATTCTGACAGCAGTCAAGGGATATCACTCTGATATAATTTTTTGAATAAACATGTGTAACAAACCCAATCTGGATATTGTCTGTAAAAATGTAAAACACAATTTGATAAAAAAAACATCTATCAATTTGTTCTCAATAAATAAAACTGAACGAAATTACGATGAAATGACGAACGGATGAATAAACAAAATGACAGACATCTCAATATACTAAACTGAACGAAAATACGATAGAATGACGAACGGATGGATGGACAGAATGACAGACTTCCCAAATCAATTATGCACCCCTTTTCAACGAAGGTCTATAATTAAAATCAAGGGTATCCAAGTAATGTAATCTCACTTATAAGCCTTCGACTCAAGGTACCTTAAAATCAACTAGGGCAACTAGAGGTAAGTTTTTCTATCCAGAGGCTTAGGGTTAGTACTACTATGCAGAAGCAATGCCTCTTCCACCAGAGATCAGTTCTACTTGCCAGAGTCACATTCATTGCTGCTAGAGGCACTACTGCTATAAAGAGTTCCTGTTGTTTTACCAAAATATCAGTAGTATATTATCTGCCGGTAGAGGTCAGAAGTACATCCCAGAGTCCCTGTTACTGCAACCAGAGGTCAGTATTACTATCTACAGTCTCACTCATTGCCACTAGAGATCATTACTGCTATCCAGAGTCACTATCTTTTACACTTAAGGTCAGTACTGTTATCCAGATTCCCTGTCTCTGTCACCGGAGGTCAATAATAGTAACTATATGTCACGAATCTGCTACTAGAGGTCAGTACTGCTATACAGAGACCCTGTCTCTGCAACTAGAGGTCAGTACTAGTATCCAGAGTCCAGTACTCTGCAACTACCGGCCAGTATTAGTATCTAAGGTTCCAGTCAGTGATATTAGAGGCCAGGTAAATTATCAAGAGTCGCAGTTTCTGATACTAGAAGCCAGTATTACTATATTCAGAGGCCCTGTCTCTCACATAGGAAAGTAAGTAAAGGTGCAAAGATCAGGAATCGATACAATCAAGTACCACACCTGACCCAGGATACCAATGGGAAAGTGACAAACTAACAGTTAGACACCACAAACGAGAGCCAAGAGGTCAGCCCTTTCCCAGCAGGTGACCACAAAGCACATATAAACAGACTCACACAAAGACATAGCAAACATAAGACAGAAAAAACATGAAAGATCCACAAAAGAAGTACCGCCTTTGAACGGTCAGTGAAATATTTTACTGGAGGGGTTTAACCGGTTAAACGGCGCCAATATTAGAGTCATTGCCACTGGAGGTTAGTACTAGTACCTTAGTTACAGTCACTGCTATTACAGGTCAGCACTAGTAACCATAGTCACGGTCTCTGCTACTAGAGGTCGTACTGGTATCCATAGTCTCAGTCTCTGCTACTAGAGGGTAGCACTAATAATCAGTTTCCCAGTCACTCCTAATAGACGTCAGTTCAAGTTCCCATAGTCGCAACCTCTGTTACTAAAGGGTAAAACAAGCATACATAGTCCCAGACTATGGCCAGTGATAGTATCCAGAGTCCTAGTAGTTGCTACTAGAGGTCAGTACTTTAATCCATAGTCACAGTCTCTACTATATGGTGGGTACTAGTATCCTAGTCAATGTCTCTGCTACAAGAGGTCAGTACATGTACTAATATCAATAGACCCAGCCATGGCTACTAGAGGTATGTAATGGTATCCAGCGTCCTTGTCATTGCCACTAGAGGTCAGAACTAGCATCCAGAGTTCTAGACACCGCCACTAGAGATCAGTACTCGTAACCAGAGTCCCTGTCACTGCCACTAGAGATCACTGCTTGTATTTAGACTCCCAGTCATTGCCACTAGAGGTCTGTACTATCATCTTGAGTCCTAGATATTGCCACTAGAGGTCAGTACTGCTATCTAGAGTCCCTGTCATTGACACTTAATATCAGTACAAGTATCCAGAGTCCCGGTCATTGCAACTAGAGATCACTGCTAGTACTTAGACTCCCAGTCATTGCCACTAGATGTCAGTACTATCATCTTGAGTCCTAGATATTGCCACTAGAGGTCAGTACTGGTATCTAGAGTCTCTGTCATTGACACGAAATATCAGTACAATTATCCAGAGTCCCTGTCATTGCAACTAGAGATCAGTATTAGTATCCAGAGTCCTAGATATTGCCAATAGATGTCAGTACTTGTATCCAGAGCCCATGTCATTGCAACTAGAGGTCAAAATATATCTGGAGTCCACTCCATTGCAACTAGAGGTAAGTACTAATTTTAGAATCCCAGTCATTGCTACAGGAGGTCACTTACAATACCCTGAGTCCCTGGCAATGTGACTAGAGGTCAGTAAAAGTATCAAGAGTCTCTATCATTTCCTTTAAAGACAAGGGTCAGTATCAAGAGTTCCAGTCATTGCCACTAGAGGTCAGTAAAAGTACTGACAATCCTTTTTCTGCATTTAGAGGTCGGTCCTAATATCCAGAGTCCTAGACATGTCATCTAGAGTTCAGTAAAAGTATCCAGAGTCTCCGTCATTGCCACTAAATATCAGTCAAAGTATCCAGAGGCCCTGTCCTTGCCACTAGAGATCAATTGCCAATAAAAGCCAGTACTAGCATCCAGAGTCCTAGACATTGACACTAGTTGTCAGTACTTGTATCCAGAGTCCTTGTCATTGTCACTAAATAACAGTAAAAGTATCGAAAGTCCCTGTCATTGCCACAAGAGTTCAGTACTAGTATCCAGAGTCCCTGCCATAGCCGCTAGAGGCCAGTACTTGTATCCAGAGTCCCGTTCTTGATACTAGGCGTAAATAAAATTATCCAGAGTCCCTATCATTACCACTAGATGTTAATTCTACTATCCAAAGTTCCAATTATTGCCAAACGAGGTCAATTGAAGTTTCCAGAGTCCCTGTAAATGCAACTAGAGGTCAGTTAAATATCCAGAGTCCATGTCACTTCCACTAGAGATCAGTCCTAGTATCCAGAGTCCCTACCATTGCAACAAGAGATCATTACCAGTATCTGGGGTCCCAGTTATTGCCAACACAATTCATTTAAAGTATTCAGAGTCCCTGCCCTTGCCACTCAAGGTCAGTACTAGCATCCAGAGGACTAGACATTGACACTAGAGGTCAGTACTTTTATCAAGAGTCCCTGTCATTGTCACTAAATATCAGTAAAGTATCGAAATTCCCTGTCATTGCCACAAAAGGTCAGTTCTAGTATCAAGAATCCCTGTAATTGCCACTAGATGTCAGAACGTGTATCCAGAGTCCGGTTCTTGATACTAGAGGTTAGTAAAATATTGGAGTCCTTTTTATTACCACTAGATGTCAATTCTAGTATCCAGTCCCAGGTATTTCCAAAGGAGACCAGTTAAAGTATCAGAGACCCTATAAATGAGACTAGAGGTCAGTAAAGTATTCAAAGTCCCAGTCATTGTCATTAGAGGTCAGTGCAAATTGCCAGAGTCCCTGTAATTGCCTCTACAGATCAGTTAAATTATCCAGAGTCCCAGTCTATCCCAAAAGTTGTAAGTAAAAATATCCAGACTTCCTGTTTTTGCCATTAGATGTCAGTACTAGTATCCAGAGTCCCTGTCGTTGCCACAAGAGGTCAGTACTGGTATCTTAATATCCAGATACCCTATTATTGCCACTAGAGGTCAGTAAAGTATCCAGAGTCGCATTTGAAGGCACCAGAGGTCAGTAAAAGTATTCAGAATCCAAATCATTGCAACTAGAGGTCAGTACCAGTATCAAAGTTCTAGTCATTGCCGCTAGATGTCAGTCAAAATATGCACAGTCCCTGTCATTGCCATTAGAGATCAAAACGGATATCAAGAGTCCCTGCCATTGCCAGTGGATCTCAGTACAAGTATCAAGAGTCCAAGGCATTGCCACTAGAGGTCAGTTCTTGTATCTAGAGTCCCAGCCAATGCTAATTGATGTTATTTGAAGTATTAAGAGTCCCTGTGCTTGACAATAATTGTCAGTAAAATATTTAGAGTCCCTCTCGTTGTTACGAGAGTTCAGTTAAACTATCCAGAGTCACTGTCATTGCCACTAGAGATCAGTAGTTGTATCCAGAGTCCCTGTCATTGCCAGTGGGATTGGTACTAGTATCCAAAGTTATTACTTTGCCACTAGAGGTCAGTAGTAGTATCCAGAGTCCCAGTCATTTCCACTTAAGGTCAGTTAAAGTATCCATAGTCCCTGTCAATATTCACTAGAAGTCAGCAAAAGTATCCAGAGTACCTATCTTTGACACTTGAGGTCAGTATACGTATCCAGAGTCCCAGTCATTGCCATTCGAGGTTAGTAAAAGTATCCAGAGTCCCAGTCATTGCCTCTAGAGGTCAGTAAAAGTATCCAGAGTCAATAGTTTAGTATGAGTATCAAGAGGCCTTGTCATTGCCAATAGAGGTCAGTAAGAGTATCCAAAATCCCTATCATTGTCACTAGATGCCAGTACTATTATCCAGAGTCCCCTTCATTGCCACTTAGGGTCGGGGAATAGTGTGGCTTTTGACTTTTCAATTTTCAAAGCCCTGCTAAAAGCCCTGCACTGCAGGGGCAAATTTGTTGTACAATTCCTGGTAAAATCCTTGCTAAATGCCCCCCACCCCCGGGGATTTTACAATGATGACTAACATTAAATGACCTTAATCATTTGAATAAGCATTCCAGCTTTTCCCTATCCCATGGTGGTGCCACATGAATATCTTCAGTTAGCCCAGTGGTTTCAGAGAATTTACGAATATATTGTCCAGAGCATAACACAGAAACTACAAGAGGTATCAACTTGAAACTTCACTGGTAGATAGATCTTGATAAAGTACAGTGTATAAGAACCATACCTCTCTTTCGCATAATTTAGGAGTTATTATCCTTTGTTAATTTTCACACTTAAATTGGGTCCGGAACATAACACAACAACTATAACAGGTATCAACTTGTAAACACTATTGGTGATATCAACTTGCAGCTATTGAGCTACCGTATATTTTGGAGTATCAATTGTTTCTATCGATTCTCTTGATTTCTGAATCCATAGAGAGAGGGGGGGGGGGGTCACGAGATCTGGACCCCCTCCCCCCCCCCCCCCCCGAAAATTACAAGTGCTATAGGTTTCTTTAGGAATAAGTATGAGGACCTCCACACCCCATCCCTAACCCACAGCGCCTAAAAAAACTTGGATTTCCCAACACTCCCTCCTTGGAAATTTTAGTTCCCTTGGAATTTTCAATTGGAACACTCTGTAAAAGTAAGTAAAAGACGACTAAGACATCAGTCAGGCTTTAGTTTCCCCTTACCTCACTGATACGATAATTTCTTGATCCGCACCTGCCCGAGAACATGGGAATTAACCACCAAGTTGCACCCCTTTTTGCAAAAGTTAGATGTTTAGGTGCGCTGTTAAGAGAACCTTTTAGACAAGCCCTATTTAAACGGGAAATTAAAACCTCGGCACACCCACAGCACTACGGGGACATACCGTAGGTTTAATTCCGGCACTTAAGCCCTGCAATTGCCCCGGTATCCAGGGTCGCAGGGGGTCGGGGCTGCATTATATCATAAACATCGAACACTTTTTATTCAATGCGGATTAAAGCCCGTCCGCACGAGGCACGAACACACGGAGTTGTCTCAAATGGAATTTCATTTTGGCGTTCAATATTTTAGATAAAACGGCATGCGCGTTAGAAAACAAATCCTGAAACACACACGCACGCAAATGGCTTGTGTCCTGGCTATGTGATTATTTTTGCGGTGGAAACCGTTTAAGTTGAAAAAGTATTAGGTTTGCATATATTTACATTTAGCGCTCAGGACCATTTTAGAGTCTGCTAAGCGTACCATAATAGATGCCAGTCGGGACCAATATAGAGGCTGGTCAAGACCATAATAGAGGCCAGGACCAGTTTAGATGCCAGGACCACTTTAGATGATGCACACACGTTCATTATAGGGTCTTCTTAAAAACAGATAGAAAATCATCTTATGACTCTTGAGTTTTTTTAATTAATAGCCAAAATACCGGTCCCTGTCAACCATTTTAGATCTTGGACCTATAATTAAGAAATTTTCAGGTTGATATTTGCATTTTAAATACCGTCTTGATTTTTGCAAACTTTGGCCCGGACTTTGGTCCCGTATCCCGGCCGTCCGTCCCGGCTTTTATACTTTCCCCAAAAAATAATTCCCTATCAAGTAATCGAGTAGACCTAAATTCCACTTCCGTGTACACGTTTTGGAAATCGAAGATCTTGAATTTTCCTTTTCAACAAGCTTTTCTGACATGAAATGTTTGTCAATATCATAGAGATGTATTAAATCGTGTAACAGCGCACCTTGATCCTTCTGAGAAGAGGGTTTCTTGCTGAAACTAACACTATGGCGGTTTGTTTTGTTGTTTAGTTTTTCTCAAAACTTTTGACATTTGTTGCATTTTTCTCTCACTTTTTAGCCTATTGCTAATTTAACTGGCTTTATCACACTTATAGGCTGAATCTGATCCAGTTATGATCAGTAATTTCAAGTCTTGAATTGGTAAGCCAATTGGGTAATTCAGATGACCTAATAGCTAATTTAATACCGAGTTTTCCCAACTTGTTCCGATTAAATCCAAGCCCGCCGGAATCGAAAAATATCTGGACAATCAAAATAACTTCCCACCAACATGAGGTATATATTGAAATAAGCATTGCAGATACCCAATGTTGACAAGTGAAAGCGTGAGAAACTATGTAGTTTTCGGTTATATTAGGAATTTCTATCGCTAGATTGACTTGATAGCTCGATGCCACATTACAAATGATGTTTTTGACAAGATTTTGAGTCATTCTTCAAATGGTGAAATGTAAACATAAACACCGACTCCATCAGTGACACCGGTGCTGTGACATACTCAATAATACATCAATGTATACAACCACGGGCTGCTGTTTGAAAAACATAAAAATTGGTTTTCAAGGTAACAATGAACAAAAAGCTGCGCTACGTGGCCCCTTAAAACTAATCCTCACTTTGTATGCAATATATACAAACCTGTTAGCTTACAAAACAGAATTTCTTTTGGTGTTTTGATACTGACCTCGAGCACATGGCTGCTCGGTCTCGTGCCTTGAGGTAACAGAAGTAATTTCAATTAGAGAGTCCCGATGGAAATCCGGAAAAGTACGGAAGACCTATGACGTCAGCTATTATCCCCTAACCTTGGAATTTAGAAATCACCACGAGGAGGGCAGTGGTAGAGTGTTAGACCTTGGATAAAAGGTTTTTTTGTTCTGTTTTTTACTAAAGAGGATATGGAGAATATGCCAGGTAAAGGCCAGTCGTCGCATCGGGTTATGCCCACAATTAATATATCGCTCAATGGTGTCGTCAGTCATGTGAAAAGGTTGAATCCAAGGAAAGCATGTGGACCGGACAAAATGCCTATTTTAGTTCTGAATGAAACTTCCAATAAAATAGCAATATATTTTTCAAAAATTGCTAAACACTGGAGAAATACTAACGGACTGGAAAAATGCCAACATCGTACCTATCTTCAAGAAAGGTGATAGAACCAAACCCGCCAATTATCGACCAGTTAGCTTAACCGGCGTTGTTTCTAAAATGTTGGAACACATTGTTGTGGCTCAAATTATGGACCATTTAGATCGTAACGATATTTAACATGAAAATCAACATGGATTTCGTGCTCACCGATCGTGTGAATCTCAACTTTTGCTCACTACAGATGACATCAATAGAAGTATCAACCAGGGACGTGAGGACGACATGGGAATTCTAGATTTTGCGAAGGCATTCGACAAAGTGTCACATCGAAGACTTGCCCTAAAGATGTCATAGTATGGCATCAGGAATGGAACTTTGAACTGGATCACAGAATTCTTAGGCGGGTGTCAACAACAGGTTAACTTTTGAACCCGCTGAAGTAACTTCCGGTGTTCCCCAGGGCACTGTTCTAGGGCCGACATTGTTTTTAATATACATCAATGACATTGCTGATAACATAAATTCAACCATTAGACTTTTTGCGGATGATTTCAGGGCTTCTGTTAAGCGGGCGTACGCCATATATTACGTCCAAAAATCGGCTGCGTACGACGAAATTACACACCAAAGACGTACCGTGGACTTCTGAAAATTCCTTAGTACGGCTAATAATGGTTATTGAGACGTCCTGTCTGCAGAAAAAAACCCGCCTACATTTACCAACTTACGTGACTTATGTCCCGCCTTCGTTTTGGAAACTCATTTCTTTTGTTTACTGACCATGCTAGGACGTCCCACTTGACTGATTTCAAGAGTTTAATTGACATGTAGGCTTTAGTCGGACGCGTAATTATTAAAGCGTGTCATCCAACAGGTGTGAAAATATCAACACATCTTGACAACGGCCTTAGAAACCATTCCCGCGAGACGGACATCCAATCCCTGAGCAATAACTGAGAGCAATAAAGCGAAACGGCCAATCAGTATCCATTTTGTATGACAGTTGAGAAATCTTTGAAATACAGAAAGTGCCAACGTGACACTTTGCAGGCTTGTGTAATGAAATTTATAAACTCTACACGTATGCGTCGTAATTAATTGTTTTGTTGAGCCTGAGCATGCGAGAATTTAGCACTTGAACGCTCCTTCTACACAGGCACTACACCAACGAACATACAATATATTAAAAACGAATGTCATGTTGTTGTTTTTGTTGTTGCAATTTTTAGCTGTACAAGCACAAGCTTTTAAAAAATAATTGTTACACAATCAAGTACAAGCTTTTAAAATGATAATTGCTACACAACACTCCCAAACAAATTCCTATCTATCTATCTATCTATCTATCTATCTATCTATCTATCTATCTATCTATCTATCTATCTATCTATCTATCTATCTATCTATCTATCTATCTATCTATCTATCTATCTATCTATTTATCTCTCTCTCTCTCTCTCTCTCTCTCTCTCTGTTGATAAATGTGCAATCATGAACTTTGGAACCTTAAGGAATATTTCTAAATTTGATTACAAAATGAGAAATCAATCACTTCAAGTTGTAAAACACCTTTCATATTTGGGAGTGGAGCTATCGGATAACATGAAATATAACCTACATATAGACAGTATCACCTCTAAGGCATCTCGTGTGCTTGGATTTGTTTAAAGAAATTTAAGACATTGTCCTAAAGTGGTAAAAGAGAGAGCATATCCGTCTTTAGTGCGGCCAAAGCTTGAATGCAGTTCAACAACCTGGAACCCTCAACAATTCACTCAGAAGAGACAAATTGAACAAGTGCAGAGAAATGCTGCTCGTTTTGTATCAAACAAACCGTTTAATTACCAAAATCCTACTAGTGTTACCTCTAAGTACCAGCAGTTAAATTGGCCAACCCTTGAAGCTCGACGTCGACCATCTGACCTTGTCTTAATATATAAAGTTGTTCATAACTTGGTTGCTGTACCGATTATGTACCATCCACCTAGATCGCCAAGGTATATGGAATGTGTTAGTTTTATTACATATCACTGTCGTGTGAATGTGTACCAACATTCATTTTTCCCACAAACTGTTATATTGTGGAATCAGTTACCAGAGTATACAATAAACCTGGAGAGCTTGGATTGCTTCAAGTTAGCTGTTCAACCACCAACGCCTATGTAAACCAGCAGGACATTGTAAAGTGTAAATACATTTGGTTATTAATCTTCACCGAGTTCATCTTATTTGAACCGTCTTACATCGCACATGCACAATTTTAAACCCTTGTCGATGATGTCTACCTAGCGGATTTGGACAAGTATCCTCATTGAAGTTGAAGTTGAAGGTAGCTAATTGGAGACTCACAGAGGCAGTATCCTAAAGAAAGACACGTTTTCCTCTGTATAGTGTTATCTACAATATTTACTATATTAACACCTTGAATATTATCTTTAGTCTGTATTTCTGTTTGAGAGTAGCACAACCTCTGGATCCTCTGGAGTCTCTTGCAGCAGTGCACTAAAGACATGCCTCAGGCCTGGAACATTCCTTCACCATAGAGGTATCTGTATTGATGCAATAGCCCAGACTGGTACCCAGCTTATCATACAATAGCCCAGACTGGTTCCTAGCTTGTCATCCAGATGAACCACACCACACACACTACCAGCAAAGTCTTAGGGGCTTACTATATGCCAAAATACCACATCTGCTTAAAGACATTTAGCTCTCTTTAACAGCGGGTCCAATTTTAAAATGATTTTAATACAAGTGTACCCAGTGTTGTCCCTTACCAAATTTGATGCAAAGACAGCATTCTAAGAGTTAAATGTTTCTAAAAGAAAAGTATTGCTTTTGTAGTACCATTTTGAATAAACATCTTTGTCAGAGGTTTGGGCCTGCATGGGTCCAATGAAATTGAGTAAATACCAAAGCTTTTTCTGAAATTGATGGAAATTAATTTTGAAGACATTTCAAAACACTTTAATGATTCTGTGATCTCTATTCACAAGGCCTTGAATTGCAGACCAGTTTAACCCATCTCATGCTAAACCCAGATATATTCTGTTTGAAAGACAGTTTAGGCCCAATTCAGCTGGCTTCTGAGAAGCCAGCTGATCAGAAACCACACTATTTTCCTCTCTGCTCCCAAATACATTATGCTGATATCAGGAATATTGCAAATTGATTAGATAAAAATTAGGAAGGAGTGCAAATTAATACATGGAAATATCCAGCATGGTAAGGGTTAAATCTCCATTTTTCTGTCTTTCATCATAGGGCCAGTTAACAAGGTTGGGCGGTCGAAACCACCCCAGGTTTTAACCACTGGTTTTAACCGGTTAAAATCGCCCCGGTCAATATGCCAAAAAGTGGTCAATACTTGTCAATACGAATCTGAGTGGTAGATTGAAAATTTTAAGTGGTCGTTTTAGTGGTGGATTGAGATAGTAGGTCATGTTTCATGTTCTACTTATTGAAAACAACAACAACAACAAAAAACTGTTTCGTCCCTTGTCACTTTTCACAGTGAGATTTACAGTGAGATTTCAATCTCATTACGTCAGCACTGACTTCTGCATTACAGCCCAGTCACCTAACACTAGTCTTTTTTCATCATCAAGGGTAGAATAGAATAACCATACATGGTCTTTTTGCATCATTTTGAGACAACTTATATGAATTTATGACATTGGTTAAATTATTAACTTAACTGATAAACAGCAGATAACTTACGACCACACTTTCACACCTCTATATTAACACAGATGTCACTGAATTAGCCACTGCATTTTAAGCTCAGTGATTGGATCGGTCTTATAAACTGGACACACCTTCTTCAGTCAGAGACATGTCCAGTATTTTGACAATTCTGTTTGTTGGGGTAATAAAAGTTAAAATCAAATCCTTGATATATTGTTCAACATTTAGTGTTTTCTTTACAAAATTCACACCTTTGTCTTTTCAGGGAAGAAACCAAACTCAATTTGCATTTTAACTAATTAATAGAGCATGACTTTTTTGTACATGATGACCTCTTTTATGATCAATTTGAAGTATTGATTGATTTTTTATTCTTTCTTTCATTTAATAAGTCACTGATTAAATATTTTTTATGGCTATGAAAAAGCTAGTTTATTTATTTTCATCACTTGCATTTGTTTTACTTTTTTTTATGTGGTTAATAGGAAATAAGTTCAAGTCTTTAGTCTGAGCTGAAAGTTGGAGTAATAATTCAGTTTGATTGAGACTAAAGATCTAAAAAAATTGACATTTCATTTTTGTTTGTTTTACGCCCTATTTAGTGCACGGACTTATGTCGTGTTTTTAGGTCCCGTGGGATTTTTTTGAAGAAAGCAAACAACTAATATATTTTGTTTTGGAGATGTATTGTGAAGACGAAAATGGTTGTTGGCAGCCCTGGAATCGTGGCAGACACCAGTTATTACGTCATCAATATGGTACCTGTCAAAAGCTTAATTTGAGGAAAATTCATCATTATTGTAAGCAAAAGAGATTTCGTTATAGGTCCTATGTCAGTCAAAAGTTGATATTGCATAAAAGACACACAAAAAACAGTATTTAGTACACAAATGATACATTTATATCAATATTTGTGTATATTTTAACGCATTTCTATTGAAATAACCTAGGCATTTGTCTCGAAAAAGCTTGGAGTTCTGCAAATAATGAGTTGGACAGTGCCATTCTTTGGAACAAAATTTGGATAAATAAAAGGATATATTAAACTTTGTAAGTTGTGCTTTTATCCAAGAGAAACTATTATAGGTGCGTTCATCTGCGAGCTCAACAGTATTAGATAAAATATGGGCATAATCAAAGCACTGAGACAACTAAGTCACTAAAAACACAAACACATTTTTCAATTGAAAATTGTCATTATATTGCTGTTAAATGTATAATGTGTAATAATATACTGCATAATGAGAAAGAATGACAAACACAATAACAATCAGTTTCTTGTCAGATCTTAGAGGCTATTTTTGCAGTTGCATATATATCAACAATGAAAATGCAATGTACGTAAGTGCCTGTCATTACAGACAAGCGCAATGTCCATGAAGGTAAAGCCATCTGATAATCAGTATTATTATTGTGGTTCATTATACCCCGCCACTAAAGTGTGGCGAGGTATTATGTTATACCCTTCGGTGTCTGTCCGTCCGTCCGCACCATTTCCGATCGATAACTTGAGTATTTATTCACGGAATTTTTTCAAATTTTGCATACATATTGTTATCGGCGATGAGTGGTATGGGATTGTTAATGGGCAAAATCCGTCCATTTTTAACGGAGTTACTGCCCTTTTTCGTATTGGAAAAATGGTTTCTGGCCTGTTATTCCTTTACTATTCATGATATCTGAATGAAACTTCACAGATATGTTGCACATCAAAGGTTACATATTGTGACTAAGGACCGTCACTCTGACCTTCCCAGTTTGTGAGTTATCCGCCCTTGATAGGTCTGAAAAAAGGTTTTTGACCTATTGTTCCTTTACTATGTGGAATATCTGAATATAACTTCACAGATATGTTTCACATAAAAGGTAACATAATGTGACTAAGAACCGTCACTCTTACCTTTCCCGTTTGTGAGTTATCCGCCCTTGATTGAATTAAAAAATGTTTTTTACCCGTAGTTCCTTTACTATGTGGAATATTTAAATGAAACTTTACAGATATGTTTCACATCAAAGGTTACATACTGTGACAAAGAACCATCACTCTTACCTTTCCAGTTCATGAGTTATCTGCCCTTGATTGATCTGAAAAATGGTTTTTGACCTGTAGTTCATTTACTATATGGAATATCTGAATGAAACATCACAGATATGTTGATCATCAAAGGTTACATATTTTTAGTAAGGACCGTCACCCTTACCTTTCCAGTTCATGAGTTATCCGCCCTTGATTGATCTGAAAAATGGTTTTTGACCTGTAGTTCATTTACTATATGGAATATCTGAATGAAACTTCACAGATGTGTTGAACATCAAAGGTTACATATTTTTAGTAAGGACTGTCACCCTTACCTTTCCAGTTCATGAGTTATCCGCCCTTGATTGATCTGAAAAATGGTTTTTGACCTGTAGTTCATTTACTATATGGAGTATCTGAATGAAACTTCACAGATATGTTGACCATCAAAGGTTACATATTGTGACTAAGGACGTCATATCACTGTCTATCTCAGTTCTGTTGCTATTTAGGCATTATATATCTCACAAAATAACTTTTGGTGCCCCCAGCAGTGGCGGGGTATTACGCAGTGCTTGCGGTGCTTTTATTACATTTGCAACGAGGAAAAGCAAGGCTTCACACTTTTCAATAAATCTCTTTTGTTCCCTATCGTTCCTATAGTAAAATTGGTAAAAATATGGATACTCTTGGAAAATTAAGCACATATATTTATAAAAAAAAATCGATATTTCCAATTGAAACTTTGTGTAATTGCACCTATGATTTTGTCATCTAACTTGATTTGAGTCAGAGTTTTCAGTTGTTTTAGATATTTTTGAAATTAACAACTAAACATTATGTCTTTGAAAAAAAATGGCATGGGGGGTAACTTATATTGACCAGATTATTTTGAGCATGTTTTTATTACAAACGTCATACCACAATATTCGTGCTGCTAATGGCGTTAGAAGTCCTCCTCTTGAATCACATGAAGTACTTGAGAAGGAATTTGAGTCAAATCCCCAAGTGAAACCTACGCATAAAGCTATCAGGCAGTATATGCATATGGTTGGAGTTATGTGTTTGTATATTAGATATGCACAGACTGCCAATTAAGCATTGCATCTCTCTGCTTTAGCGGAATTTGTCAAGTACTTTTTCGCACTGGACAAGCTCAATTATGCCAGGATATTTCCCATATATCTAACAGAGATGTCACAGCTTGAAAAAACATATCCAGAAATATGGTCAGAATTCAGCAATGGAAGTCGGGCTGCAATTAAAAACATCATTCCCTTTTGTGCTATAGGACCAGATAATGCTTTTGAACAAATCAACAGATGGGGAAAGTGACTAGAGGCCTTGTAGGCATAACACTAAATAAAAATGCAAGAAATCGATTCTTCCGATCTCAGCCGATCTTGTAAGCCAAGGAAATGACTAGAGAATCAGAGGTAGCAAGAAAACGCCGCTATGAGCTGTCTGAAAATGCAAACAAAGAATGCTTGTTAGCATCATAGAAGGATTTATAAATCCATTTAGCTATTTAGCAATGATATAATAAATCTGGTTACAAAAGTTGTAATGCTAGAGAAAATCATACAATATATATGCCTTATTGAAGTTGGAGTTTCAATGTACATATAGCAATATCAAACAAAGTTTTAGAATTAAAAGCAGAAAGAGGGTTATTTGCGAGAATTGCCGCAAACTCTCGCCCTGATATGCATCTTCATGAGTGCTTAAGTAATTATGAGATGTCAATAGTGCCAAGATTACTGTTTGCTGCAGACAAAACAATGCTGTACTGCCTTGCCAAGATTAAATTAATGGACATATTAAGAAAAAATGTCTAGTGCAGATACTTGCACTAGACATGATGTTGCACCTCCTGATATACAGCAACCAAACAAATGTATTACGATGATTTATACAATGGCTGACATTCAGAAAATGGACAAACCTAGCTGGATTAAGACGTGCAAAGATCTGTCAGCTCATTTCATTGCATTTATATAAAGAAAATATGATGAACTACTTAATTCTGTATGATAGGTATGATATTCCAAAAATCATTTAAGTCAGCAACAAGGCATTTGTGGCTTGGTGATTCTTTCCCTGTGGCATATCACAGCACAGACACTACACCATTTCAAATGCTCCACTGAAGAAACCGTTATCCCACACAGCAACAAAGGATGAGCTCACAGTATTTTTGCAAAAAGAATTGCTGAAATTCTCAAAAGAGAACAAGTTGTATACAGTTGCATGGCAACATAAAGCAGATGCATCACATAGGGGTGGGATGTAAACCATCTCAGCAGAGGTAACGAAGAAACCGATACTCCATGCCATTGATGCAAGTCAAAATGGTGCAACAGAATGGACATTTCTAACTGGACACAGATGTATTTGTTCTTTGCTTAAGAGTATACCCAGAATTTTCAAGGGAGGCTTTTTTTCGTGACAGGCATCGCAAACAGACAGAGGAAAATTCAAATTAGGCCTATCTATTTAACTCTTTGGGACTTGAACGCTCACTCTCTCCCTGGTCTACATTCATTTTCTGGTGCTGATATCACTAGAACAGTAGCATGAAAAGGAAATTAATCTTTTTGGAAAGCATTTATGGATTGTGATATGGGAATTAAACCGGTACTTGCTGATCTTGGCAAGCGGGCAGTTCTTGAAGACCACATTGCAAGACAACATGAACACTATGTTTGTCTGCTTTTACAGTCAGACACAACCTTAGTTACTGTCAATGAGTTTAGATGGTGGATTTTTCAACGTAAGCAAGCGGAGGCTGACAGGCTACCACCAACAAAGGCAGCTCTAGTTTAGGCTATCAAAAGAGCACCTTTTCAACGTATTGTCTGGTTTCAACGTATTGACATTGTTACTAATCTGAAGATACCATCAGAGTATGGATGGAGAGAGGAAGCTGAGGGATTCTCTCCTGTAATGACTACCATGGATCCAGCTCCTGAGGTAATATTATAACTAGTAAAATGTGGCTGTACATAAAAAACAAAGTGCGCAATATTAAGATGCAACTGCAAAAGCAACAAACTGTTTTGTACTGAATTGTATTCTTGTGGAACTGAGGACAAATCTTGTATCAAGCTTATTCTAGATGATCAAAGCATTGATGAGTCTTTTACTGATGATATATACCAAATATTTTTCCATACATATCACCAGCGTATATTAATATTGCATTGACACTAATAGATAGCCCTCTGAACATTATGTTGTCTCAGTTTTAAATATTGACCCTCTTTAAAATAATATTAGGCAAGGTAGGTTTTCAATGAAACAAAGCATGGCTGCCATTTTGATGACGTCATAACTAGGCTCTGCCATATTTTAGAGGTGAGTAGATATCACTGATCACATTAAACAAATTGATTTTTCAGTTTTCAAAATGACCCAGTATTAATAATAGTATAATACAAAGTAGATTTTCGTTCAAATTCAAGATGTCGGCCATTTTGGTGACGTCATCATTTAGCTTAGCCATTTTGTTTTGGTGTGAGTAGATGGCACTTATCATTTTAGACATTTTGATGCCTAAAAAATTGAAATCGACCCACTATTATGGATATTATGAAGCAACGTAGATTTGTACTAAAATTCAAGATGGCCGCCATTTTGATGACGTCATAATCTGCCTCTGCCACATTTTCAGAAGTGCCAACAACCGGTTTTGCATTGCCTAAGGTATAACAATCAAAGTTATCATAGTGGTTTGCTTTCTTCAAAAAAATCCCACGGGAGTACACATGTCCAAGAACTAATTTAATTATTAATACATTTTTAAAAGCAATAGCAACTCATGAAACACATTTTCAATTAAGCCTGTATTATCTTATATTGAAACTATTTTAAGTCTGTTTATAGAGTCCAGTAAAATGGGATAACTTATGCTAAGTAGCTTCACATCAACCATGTTTTTTTCAATCGACCAATTGACCACCAATCGACCAGTAATGACCGGTTAAAACCAGTAATGACCACTGGTCTGGTCAATATGCATATTGACCGGTCAATTGCCAACCTTGCCAGTCAAGCAAATATTTTTAGGGTAAAAATGCCATTATTTTCTTACTCATCAGTTTAAACAGTGACCTATATAAGAGTGACTAGAAACTCCAATGAAATACCAATACTCAACTCAAATAACACTGTCGTGTATCTTACACAGGTAAATGAGGGAAACTCGATATCATTTATCTACTCTATTGACTTTTACCGCTGTTTTGGAATACACAGCGTAATTTCTCTATTGTTTACCTAAATTTTTAACACCTTTATAAACACCGAAATTATATAATAACGATAATTATGAATCATTGGACATCTTAGTTTATGAATATTGATAAATCGAGACACAGATATAGCCATGTTTGAAGCATTATTCGTCAGAGTGAAAGAGGTATTTTTGAAGCCATTTTTGCAGATTTCCGCAACTTTCTTAAAATCGGCTGATATTTACACGGTCATAACTCAATCGGATTAGTTTTTACATTGCAGAAACAAAGCATTTAGCAATATTTCATATATGTTTTTTCGTTTGTTATAAACAATATTTTCCAATAAGCGATATTTACGACGAAGTACGTACTTTAAAGTACCTATAAATGCAGCGGTCTCACAAGCTGCATCGCCATTTTGAGTGTGTACGATAAAAGGAGCACCAGACGTTAGTCACGTGACACATGCCACGACATACCTATATGGCTGAAAAATGAAGTGTCCAGTCACTCTTATATAGGTCACTGGTTTTAACAAGTGTTTTGGGTGCTCAAAAGAACCGTCTCATCGAGACGGTTCTTTTGAGTACCCACAACATATGTTTTGGTTGAGAAATAAGAAAAATAATTTTCTGTTATGCACTCTTATCTGGGGGCCTGTTCATTTCAAAGAAACGCTTAATGGTTGTTTGCAGCTGTTTGTCAGTCAGTGACAGGTTATCATGGTAAGTCTTCAAGAGTATCTTGACAAAGTGATGAACTACATGGTGTACAGATACCATTCATTAGGCTAAAGGTCCTTTCAACAAACATTTATAGCTGTGCTTCATATTTTAGCAGATAGCAGTTTCTTACAGGTACAAATAAATCCAATTTGTTGATAGGACGTAAAGAATCAAATCAAACAAACAAACAAATAAATCCAAGTGTGTTGATTATTTTGATGCTGGGTAGTTACCCTTAGAAACAGGGTTTGTTTAAAACAAGGATCTGTTCCTACCTGGAGCATCAGATAAGTGACACAAGATGCCAGTGCATGATATCGGTTTTGGAATTAAAACGAGACAGATAAAAATTTAACATGCCCATATTTTTGTTTTGTATAATAGTGCAGTTTAAGAAAGAAATCGGCAATCTCAAAATGCACATGTTCACAGTGGTAGAGTGCTTGACTTGAGATCGAGGGGTTGAGGGTTCAAGACTCACTAGAGGCACTGCATTGTGTCCTTGAGCAAGACACTTTATCCTCTGCTTAGTACTGGCACAACCCAGGAAGACCTGTCCCAACATGTCTGAAAAAATGTTGACTGTGACATAGAGAAACAAATCATCTTTGTCTGGGGAGCAGGAGACCGTGAATTAAACCACTCCAGTCATGACATTCAGCCGGCTAAATACAGAATATCATAATATCAAGGTTGATTATCGGCAATAGGATTTTACGAATCATGATGCTAGTATCATGCTACGGTATGTGATTTTTAGGTTTGACCCTGGCATTTCAGCACAAATTTTACAAATGAAACATGTAGTTTGTCGGAGGATTATGATTTGGGAATTTTGACTGTAGATTGGGAAAAAAGACATGAATGGGGCCGATATTTGGCCCCAAATATTACCAAACGAATGCCCTAGGACTGTAAGTACATCTTATGATGTTGCCTCTAAAAGTGATATAGCACCATAATGAAATTGATAAACCTCTAGTGGTATACATACACATATTAAGTAATGTTATGAAATGACCGCCATAACAGTGCATATTTATTTTGCAATATCTTGGCATTTTCATGTCAAAAACCTTCATTTCAAAATAGCTAAAGTGTCAAATGATAAATAGAATCTAACTTACATTGTACATGCTCCATTATTATTGAACTTATTATAAATTAAGCTTGTTGCAAAAAAGTGATAAAATGCTGGGCAAGCCTCACCTATTTATCTGTTTTTATACCCGCTTTTTCATTAGAAAAATATGGTATATTAATTTTGTACAAAAGTTGGTCTGTCGTCCGTCACATTTCTTGTAATTGTGACTTCTCCTAAACCGTTAGTTGTAGCAACTTCAAACTTTGCAGATGCATAGATCACATGATGTAGAGGGTATTGGGGGATGTATTGTGTGACCCCAAGGTCAAAGGTCAAATAATGTAGTTTCTTGTAAATGCATATCCTCCTAAACTGTTGGACTAAGCAACTTCAAACTTTGCAGGTGCATAGTCCATACATGTATGATGTGGAGGGAACTGGGTAACATTTTGTGTGACCTCGAACCCAAGGTAAAGGTCAAAGGTAAAAAAGCGGGTAATTGCCATGGTGTACCATTGACCGCTGCTCTAGTCCTCAATTTGTTTAATGAATTCAATAATACATGAGCTCTTGTGTAAGATCCTCTATATATACTTTCCTCATCTTTCACGATTGTATTTTGCAGGACTCCAGTACATTGGAAGACACTCCAAGGTCTGGGAAATCAACACCTACTTCAAAGGTATTAAATGAAACTTTGTAAACTTTAATTGAGGGAATATTTGAATGCTCAGTAACAGAAAAAGACCCTTATGGCATTGCAGATAAGACAGCAGAGATAGAGGTCAGCCTGCACATCCATGCTGGGCTGATGAGTGTTTTTTGTCTGCAAATAATACTCTACACAACACATTTTTTCTTAAGCTTGTTTAACCCATATAAGCCAAGCGTTATCGTGGATTGACCTTTGCAAACAGTTTTGAACCAGGATATGGTCCAACAGACCTCAGACCTGATTTGGGTCCAAAATGTTTGATATTCTTACTGTATTCTTGGAAGATTGTTTTAAAAATGTTTATATTGAAAAAAAAATCATACAAAATTATGAAACTTTAAAAGCTTGCCAAGAGTCAAATGAGATCTTTTATCAAAAATTAAAGTTAATTTTTAGCAATGTGATAAGTTTATACCAGTGACCATTTTTGTGACTGTCAACATACTAGGTAACTCTTTTCTTGCTAGTAGTGCAAACAGTTTGGACCCAGATCAGGATCAACAGATCAGTCATGATCAGGATCCATACTGTTTGACTCTGATAGGAATTCAGAAAACATAATTTTTTGAAAAAAGTCAGCAAGAGACAAGAAAAACATGAAAAAAAAACAGCATGCAAAGAGTTATTATACCCGCTATTTCGTTAGAAAAATAGGGTATATTAATTTCATACCAAAGTCGGTCCGTTGTCCGTCTGTCCGTCCGTGCGTCCGTACTTCTGTCCGTCCGTCCGTCACATTTCTTGTAATTGTACCTTCTCCTAAACCGTTGGAGGTAGCAACTTCAAACTTTGTAGATGCATAGATCACATGATGTAGAGGGTACTGGGTGACGTTTCGTGTGATCTTGACCCCATGGTCAAGTTCAAAGGTCAAATAATGTATTTTCTTGCAAACGCACCTCCTCATAAACTTTTGATAGTAGCAACTTCAAATTTTGCCTGTGCATAGGTCTCATGATGTCAAGGGTACTAGCCAACACTTCATGTGACCTTGACCTTGGGGTCAAGGTCAAATAATGTATTTTCTTGTAAAAGCATCTTCTCTCATACCATTGGACATAGCAACTCCAAAGTTGACAGGTGCATAAATCACATGATGTGGATGGTACTGGGCTACATTTTGTGTGACCTTGACCCCAAGGTCAAGGTCATATAATGTACTTTCTTGTAAATCCATCTTCTCCTAAACTGTTGAGCAAAGGAACTTCAAATTTTGCAGGTACATAGATCATATGATTTGGAGGGTACTGGACAACATTTTGTGTGACCTTGACCACTACTAGGTCAAGGTCATATAATGTATTTTCTTGTAAATGCATATCCTCCTTAACCATTGGACATAGCCACTTCAAACTTCACAGGTGCATAGGTCACATTATGTAGAAGGTACTGAGCTACATTTTGTGTGACCTTGACCCAAGGTAAAGGCTATAGGTAAAAACGCGGGTATTTGCGATGGTGTACCATCGACTGCTGCTCTATTTAATTATGTTTAGGATACCAAATGTTTATTTGAGAAATAAGTGGTCATTTAGGAGGGCCATGATGCCTATAAACATACATGGGTGAAAGTTTTCAGGATTAATCCTGAATTCAGGATTTTGAGGCTGACTTTCCATTGAAAGTCAGCCTCAAAATGCTGAATCAAGATTATAATAGCTTATCTGATTTTTAGATTATCTAACCACAATTAACCATTTAATAATGAAATTATTCATTTTTATAGGTATCTAGCAAGTTTAAAATTTTTTTATTCTTTCTTTCATTTAATAAGTCACTGATTAAATATTTTTTATGGCTATGAAAAAGCTAGTTTATTTATTTTCATCACTTGCATTTGTTTTACTTTTTTTTATGTGGTTAATAGGAAATAAGTTCAAGTCTTTAGTCTGAGCTGAAAGTTGGAGTAATAATTCAGTTTGATTGAGACTAAAGATCTAAAAAAATTGACATTTCATTTTTGTTTGTTTTACGCCCTATTTAGTGCACGGACTTATGTCGTGTTTTTAGGTCCCGTGGGATTTTTTTGAAGAAAGCAAACAACTAATATATTTTGTTTTGGAGATGTATTGTGAAGACGAAAATGGTTGTTGGCAGCCCTGGAATCGTGGCAGACACCAGTTATTACGTCATCAATATGGTACCTGTCAAAAGCTTAATTTGAGGAAAATTCATCATTATTGTAAGCAAAAGAGATTTCGTTATAGGTCCTATGTCAGTCAAAAGTTGATATTGCATAAAAGACACACAAAAAACAGTATTTAGTACACAAATGATACATTTATATCAATATTTGTGTATATTTTAACGCATTTCTATTGAAATAACCTAGGCATTTGTCTCGAAAAAGCTTGGAGTTCTGCAAATAATGAGTTGGACAGTGCCATTCTTTGGAACAAAATTTGGATAAATAAAAGGATATATTAAACTTTGTAAGTTGTGCTTTTATCCAAGAGAAACTATTATAGGTGCGTTCATCTGCGAGCTCAACAGTATTAGATAAAATATGGGCATAATCAAAGCACTGAGACAACTAAGTCACTAAAAACACAAACACATTTTTCAATTGAAAATTGTCATTATATTGCTGTTAAATGTATAATGTGTAATAATATACTGCATAATGAGAAAGAATGACAAACACAATAACAATCAGTTTCTTGTCAGATCTTAGAGGCTATTTTTGCAGTTGCATATATATCAACAATGAAAATGCAATGTACGTAAGTGCCTGTCATTACAGACAAGCGCAATGTCCATGAAGGTAAAGCCATCTGATAATCAGTATTATTATTGTGGTTCATTATACCCCGCCACTAAAGTGTGGCGAGGTATTATGTTATACCCTTCGGTGTCTGTCCGTCCGTCCGCACCATTTCCGATCGATAACTTGAGTATTTATTCACGGAATTTTTTCAAATTTTGCATACATATTGTTATCGGCGATGAGTGGTATGGGATTGTTAATGGGCAAAATCCGTCCATTTTTAACGGAGTTACTGCCCTTTTTTGTATTGGAAAAATGGTTTCTGGCCTGTTATTCCTTTACTATTCATGATATCTGAATGAAACTTCACAGATATGTTGCACATCAAAGGTTACATATTGTGACTAAGGACCGTCACTCTGACCTTCCCAGTTTGTGAGTTATCCGCCCTTGATAGGTCTGAAAAAAGGTTTTTGACCTATTGTTCCTTTACTATGTGGAATATCTGAATATAACTTCAAAGATATGTTTCACATAAAAGGTAACATAATGTGACTAAGATCCGTCACTCTTACCTTTCCCGTTTGTGAGTTATCCGCCCTTGATTGAATTAAAAAATGTTTTTTACCCGTAGTTCCTTTACTATGTGGAATATTTAAATGAAACTTTACAGATATGTTTCACATCAAAGGTTACATACTGTGACAAAGAACCATCACTCTTACCTTTCCAGTTCATGAGTTATCTGCCCTTGATTGATCTGAAAAATGGTTTTTGACCTGTAGTTCATTTACTATATGGAATATCTGAATGAAACATCACAGATATGTTGATCATCAAAGGTTACATATTTTTAGTAAGGACCGTCACCCTTACCTTTCCAGTTCATGAGTTATCCGCCCTTGATTGATCTGAAAAATGGTTTTTGACCTGTAGTTCATTTACTATATGGAATATCTGAATGAAACTTCACAGATGTGTTGAACATCAAAGGTTACATATTTTTAGTAAGGACTGTCACCCTTACCTTTCCAGTTCATGAGTTATCCGCAACTGCAAAAGCAACAAACTGTTTTGTACTGAATTGTATTCTTGTGGAACTGAGGACAAATCTTGTATCAAGCTTATTCTAGATGATCAAAGCATTGATGAGTCTTTTACTGATGATATATACCAAATATTTTTCCATACATATCACCAGCGTATATTAATATTGCATTGACACTAATAGATAGCCCTCTGAACATTATGTTGTCTCAGTTTTAAATATTGACCCTCTTTAAAATAATATTAGGCAAGGTAGGTTTTCAATGAAACAAAGCATGGCTGCCATTTTGATGACGTCATAACTAGGCTCTGCCATATTTTAGAGGTGAGTAGATATCACTGATCACATTAAACAAATTGATTTTTCAGTTTTCAAAATGACCCAGTATTAATAATAGTATAATACAAAGTAGATTTTCGTTCAAATTCAAGATGTCGGCCATTTTGGTGACGTCATCATTTAGCTTAGCCATTTTGTTTTGGTGTGAGTAGATGGCACTTATCATTTTAGACATTTTGATGCCTAAAAAATTGAAATCGACCCACTATTATGGATATTATGAAGCAACGTAGATTTGTACTAAAATTCAAGATGGCCGCCATTTTGATGACGTCATAATCTGCCTCTGCCACATTTTCAGAAGTGCCAACAACCGGTTTTGCATTGCCTAAGGTATAACAATCAAAGTTATCATAGTGGTTTGCTTTCTTCAAAAAAATCCCACGGGAGTACACATGTCCAAGAACTAATTTAATTATTAATACATTTTTAAAAGCAATAGCAACTCATGAAACACATTTTCAATTAAGCCTGTATTATCTTATATTGAAACTATTTTAAGTCTGTTTATAGAGTCCAGTAAAATGGGATAACTTATGCTAAGTAGCTTCACATCAACCATGTTTTTTTCAATCGACCAATTGACCACCAATCGACCAGTAATGACCGGTTAAAACCAGTAATGACCACTGGTCTGGTCAATATGCATATTGACCGGTCAATTGCCAACCTTGCCAGTCAAGCAAATATTTTTAGGGTAAAAATGCCATTATTTTCTTACTCATCAGTTTAAACAGTGACCTATATAAGAGTGACTAGAAACTCCAATGAAATACCAATACTCAACTCAAATAACACTGTCGTGTATCTTACACAGGTAAATGAGGGAAACTCGATATCATTTATCTACTCTATTGACTTTTACCGCTGTTTTGGAATACACAGCGTAATTTCTCTATTGTTTACCTAAATTTTTAACACCTTTATAAACACCGAAATTATATAATAACGATAATTATGAATCATTGGACATCTTAGTTTATGAATATTGATAAATCGAGACACAGATATAGCCATGTTTGAAGCATTATTCGTCAGAGTGAAAGAGGTATTTTTGAAGCCATTTTTGCAGATTTCCGCAACTTTCTTAAAATCGGCTGATATTTACACGGTCATAACTCAATCGGATTAGTTTTTACATTGCAGAAACAAAGCATTTAGCAATATTTCATATATGTTTTTTCGTTTGTTATAAACAATATTTTCCAATAAGCGATATTTACGACGAAGTACGTACTTTAAAGTACCTATAAATGCAGCGGTCTCACAAGCTGCATCGCCATTTTGAGTGTGTACGATAAAAGGAGCACCAGACGTTAGTCACGTGACACATGCCACGACATACCTATATGGCTGAAAAATGAAGTGTCCAGTCACTCTTATATAGGTCACTGGTTTTAACAAGTGTTTTGGGTGCTCAAAAGAACCGTCTCATCGAGACGGTTCTTTTGAGTACCCACAACATATGTTTTGGTTGAGAAATAAGAAAAATAATTTTCTGTTATGCACTCTTATCTGGGGGCCTGTTCATTTCAAAGAAACGCTTAATGGTTGTTTGCAGCTGTTTGTCAGTCAGTGACAGGTTATCATGGTAAGTCTTCAAGAGTATCTTGACAAAGTGATGACCTACATGGTGTACAGATACCATTCATTAGGCTAAAGGTCCTTTCAACAAACATTTATAGCTGTGCTTCATATTTTAGCAGATAGCAGTTTCTTACAGGTACAAATAAATCCAATTTGTTGATAGGACGTAAAGAATCAAATCAAACAAACAAACAAATAAATCCAAGTGTGTTGATTATTTTGATGCTGGATAGTTACCCTTAGAAACAGGGTTTGTTTAAAACAAGGATCTGTTCCTACCTGGAGCATCAGATAAGTGACACAAGATGCCAGTGCATGATATCGGTTTAGGAATTAAAACGAGACAGATAAAAATTTAACATGCCCATATTTTTGTTTTGTATAATAGTGCAGTTTAAGAAAGAAATCGGCAATCTCAAAATGCACATGTTCACAGTGGTAGAGTGCTTGACTTGAGATCGAGGGGTTGAGGGTTCAAGACTCACTAGAGGCACTGCATTGTGTCCTTGAGCAAGACACTTTATCCTCTGCTTAGTACTGGCACAACCCAGGAAGACCTGTCCCAACATGTCTGAAAAAATGTTGACTGTGACATAGAGAAACAAATCATCTTTGTCTGGGGAGCAGGAGACCGTGAATTAAACCACTCCAGTCATGACATTCAGCCGGCTAAATACAGAATATCATAATATCAAGGTTGATTATCGGCAATAGGATTTTACGAATCATGATGCTAGTATCATGCTACGGTATGTGATTTTTAGGTTTGACCCTGGCATTTCAGCACAAATTTTACAAATGAAACATGTAGTTTGTCGGAGGATTATGATTTGGGAATTTTGACTGTAGATTGGGAAAAAAGACATGAATGGGGCCGATATTTGGCCCCAAATATTACCAAACGAATGCCCTAGGACTGTAAGTACATCTTCTGATGTTGCCTCTAAAAGTGATATAGCACCATAATGAAATTGATAAACCTCTAGTGGTATACATACACATATTAAGTAATGTTATGAAATGACCGCCATAACAGTGCATATTTATTTTGCATTATCTTGGCATTTTCATGTCAAAAACCTTCATTTCAAAATAGCTAAAGTGTCAAATGATAAATAGAATCTAACTTACATTGTACATGCTCCATTATTATTGAACTTATTATAAATTAAGCTTGTTGCAAAAAAGTGATAAAATGCTGGGCAAGCCTCACCTATTTATCTGTTTTTATACCCGCTTTTTCATTAGAAAAATATGGTATATTAATTTTGTACAAAAGTTGGTCTGTCGTCCGTCACATTTCTTGTAATTGTGACTTCTCCTAAACCGTTAGTTGTAGCAACTTCAAACTTTGCAGATGCATAGATCACATGATGTAGAGGGTATTGGGGGATGTATTGTGTGACCCCAAGGTCAAAGGTCAAATAATGTAGTTTCTTGTAAATGCATATCCTCCTAAACTGTTGGACTAAGCAACTTCAAACTTTGCAGGTGCATAGTCCATACATGTATGATGTGGAGGGAACTGGGTAACATTTTGTGTGACCTCGAACCCAAGGTAAAGGTCAAAGGTAAAAAAGCGGGTAATTGCCATGGTGTACCATTGACCGCTGCTCTAGTCCTCAATTTGTTTAATGAATTCAATAATACATGAGCTCTTGTGTAAGATCCTCTATATATACTTTCCTCATCTTTCACGATTGTATTTTGCAGGACTCCAGTACATTGGAAGACACTCCAAGGTCTGGGAAATCAACACCGACTTCAAAGGTATTAAATGAAACTTTGTAAACTTTAATTGAGGGAATATATGAATGCTCAGTAACAGAAAAAGACCCTTATGGCATTGCAGATAAGACAGCAGAGATAGAGGTCAGCCTGCACATCCATGCTGGGCTGATGAGTGTTTTTTGTCTGCAAATAATACTCTATCCAACACATTTTTTCTTAAGCTTGTTTAACCCATATAAGCCAAGCGTTATCGTGGATTGACCTTTGCAAACAGTTTTGAACCAGGATATGGCCCAACAGACCTCAGACCTGATTTGGGTCCAAAATGTTTGACATTCTTACTGTATTCTTGGAAGATTGTTTTAAAAATGTTTATATTGAAAAAAAAATCATACAAAATTATGAAACTTTAAAAGCTTGCCAAGAGTCAAATGAGATCTTTTATCAAAAATTAAAGTTAATTTTTAGCAATGTGATAAGTTTATACCAGTGACCATTTTTGTGACTGTCAACATACTAGGTAACTCTTTTCTTGCTAGTAGTGCAAACAGTTTGGACCCAGATCAGGATCAACAGATCAGTCATGATCAGGATCCATACTGTTTGACTCTGATAGGAATTCAGAAAACATAATTTTTTGAAAAAAGTCAGCAAGAGACAAGAAAAACATGAAAAAAAAACAGCATGCAAAGAGTTATTATACCCGCTATTTCGTTAGAAAAATAGGGTATATTAATTTCATACCAAAGTCGGTCCGTTGTCCGTCCGTCCGTCCGTGCGTCCGTACATCTGTCCGTCCGTCCGTCACATTTCTTGTAATTGTACCTTCTCCTAAACCGTTGGAGGTAGCAACTTCAAACTTTGTAGATGCATAGATCACATGATGTAGAGGGTACTGGGTGACGTTTCGTGTGATCTTGACCCCATGGTCAAGTTCAAAGGTCAAATAATGTATTTTCTTGTAAACGCACCTCCTCATAAACTTTTGATAGTAGCAACTTCAAATTTTGCCTGTGCATAGGTCTCATGATGTCAAGGGTACTAGCCAACACTTCATGTGACCTTGACCTTGGGGTCAAGGTCAAATAATGTATTTTCTTGTAAAAGCATCTTCTCTCATACCATTGGACATAGCAACTCCAAAGTTGACAGGTGCATAGATCACATGATGTGGATGGTACTGGGCTACATTTTGTGTGACCTTGACCCCAAGGTCAAGGTCATATAATGTACTTTCTTGTAAATCCATCTTCTCCTAAACTGTTGAGCAAAGGAACTTCAAATTTTGCAGGTACATAGATCATATGATTTGGAGGGTACTGGACAACATTTTGTGTGACCTTGACCACTACTAGGTCAAGGTCATATAATGTATTTTCTTGTAAATGCATATCCTCCTTAACCATTGGACATAGCCACTTCAAACTTCACAGGTGCATAGGTCACATTATGTAGAAGGTACTGAGCTACATTTTGTGTGACCTTGACCCAAGGTAAAGGCTATAGGTAAAAACGCGGGTATTTGCGATGGTGTACCATCGACTGCTGCTCTATTTAATTATGTTTAGGATACCAAATGTTTATTTGAGAAATAAGTGGTCATTTAGGAGGGCCATGATGCCTATAAACATACATGGGTGAAAGTTTTCAGGATTAATCCTGAATTCAGGATTTTGAGGCTGACTTTCCATTGAAAGTCAGCCTCAAAATGCTGAATCAAGATTATAATAGCTTATCTGATTTTTAGATTATCTAACCACAATTAACCATTTAATAATGAAATTATTCATTTTTATAGGTATCTAGCAAGTTTAAAAATTTGAATTTCTAAATTTCAGGATTTTAGAAACTTTTTAACTTTCACCCATGAACATAGGTCCAGATAAGCAAACATTTTCAGCATAACATTGTAATTCATTGTCTTACCTAAAAGTATAGACATGTATTTTTGGTGCTCAAAAGAACCGTCTCATTGAGAAAGTTTCTTTAAGTACCTACAACTTATGCTATCACTTTGGGTTGAGAAACAACAACAAAAAAACAATACAATTACACACTTTTATCTGGAGCCCAGTTTAATTTATTAATACTTGTTAATTACATTGCTAGGTTAATGAAGAAGTGACTGAAGAGAAATCTGCACCAAAACAGGTCCTTTACATGACAGTTTATTGATGAGATAGACTTTGAGAAAACCAATATTTTCCTCCATAGGGCCAGTTAAGCAAATTTTTTTGCGGCCTTAAATTGCAATTATTTATTTATCGATCAGTTTAAACATGTGTTTTGGGTGCTCAAAAGAACCGTCTCATTGAGACATTTTTTTTGGGCACCCACAACATATGTTTTGGTTGAGAAGTAAAAATAATAATTTTCAGTTTACACTCTCTTATCTGGGGGCCTGTTCCTCTTGATGAGAGGTCACTGTACCTTTGTTTGTTTTTGCTGATGCTTTACATCCCAGTCAACAATTATTCAGTAATGTCAAGATGGTTTTCCTGTCTTCCTGGGTTGAACCAGAAGTAAGCAGTAAACAGAGGATAAAGTGTCTTGCTCGAGGATGCAACAAAGTGCCTGTGGTGAGTATCGAACTAGTGACCCTTTCATCTGAAGTCTAAAACTCTACCACTGAGCCCCTCAGGTTCCTGCAAACTATTTTTTCCATTAATTCTGCTGAATGAATTGATCTATTGTATAAATTTAAACTCCATAAAAATTGATCTATACACAGGGTTTTACAGGACGCAATATCCTGCGTCTTATACGCATAAATCATTAGATAGGACCCCTCAATACACCTTACCTGCGTCCGCTGGGACACAGACGTGTTTGTTGTGCCTTTCATTAAAATCCCAAATTTCAAAGTTATTTCCTTACAATTCGGGTTTTTCCATATTTACAGGCTATCTATAAATAAATAGGACAGGTGCTCTTGTTTAACCAATAATATCTGGAGGTGTGTCAAAACAGTCCAATCAAATTCTTGTTGCTATGGCACTTTGAAATCTCATCATGTCTCGCTCCCGCTCTGAGTTATATAGACGCTTGTTGCCGGGTTTTATTACGATCAAGCGTGTAAATGACTAGAAATAAACGGCTGCTAAAAATCGGAACAGAGTGATCTGAGAAACTTTTTTTGCAAAAGAAATGCAGAAACGGACCAAGAACCATCCTCTAGCGGCTGTTCGGAGTCAGATAAGTCCCAATCATCTCAAAAACCAGCCCCAAAAAAGATAAAAAATTCCTATCTAGCTGGTTAGGTGGATTCAAACAGTTGAGATACCAAAACAACTTGATGTTTTGCGATACCTGTTTGACAGCTAAGGCCTGTTCGAAACCCTTCACGGAAGGTCCATATATAAAAAGATGGGACCCCCATTTTCAATGATGGGACCCGCGTCATAATTGAAGTTGAGTCCCAAGGACCCCCAAAGATTCAACTTGGTGTAAAACCCTGTATACATATATGATACCGGTAATTAACTGACCTCTTTAATCATGCTAAACCGGGAGGGCAGTGGCTCAATGGTAGAGTGCTTGACTCGAGACCGAGAGGCCACCGGTTTGAGCCTCACCGGCGTCAATGTGTTGTGTCCTTGAGCAAGAACACTAATCCTAGCTTAGTACTTGTTCAACCCAGAAAGACCCGTCTCTTTATAACTGAAAGATTGTTGATGGGACGTAAAGAATCAAAACAAACAACCATGCTATACCCAGATATATTTTGTTTTGAAAAACAGTGTAGATCCAGATCAGCTGGCTTTTAAGCCAGCTGATCAGGATCCGCATTGTTTTCCACTGTGTAATAGCTGGAATCCTGTGAGTAAAGTGGATACAAAGTGGGCAGTACCAAAATGAGAGCCAAGAGACGAAAATTATTGGTTTTACAAAGTGAGTCACTCTAAGGCTTTCCTATTTAGTTTTTATGATACCTTTCAGGCTTTCCTGTTTAGTTCTTATGATACATGTATCTTTACTTCCTGGGAAAATATTGGTTTTACGAAGTGAATCCTGAGGGTTTTCTTGTTTAATTCGCTGTTTAGCTTTTAGCATTTGTACATTGATTTGAAGCCATATAAGTGACAATATTTAAGGGACCCCCAAATTCAAGAAGAAAGAAGCAAAACTTCAAAAGGATTATGAATGCCGTAAAACCTGTCTTAAGCGGCCACTCAAAAAGAGCCAAAACAAAGCTCTTAAAGACAAATGGTAGCTTAATGAAGGTCAAAAGTATTACAGAATGCCCTCTTTGAGCATTCTGCAATACTTTTGACCTGCATTAAACGATTATAAATCAGTCTTGAAAACCAATTTTTGGTCTTCTTTTTGAGTGGCCGTTAAAGACAGGTTTTACTTTGTTTATACGCTACGAGGATCACAATCTGGTCCCTGCCTTTTGAGCACTGACACTTGCATGACACTTTCTGTGCATGCTAGCAATTATGCCATGGTTATCTCCCTTGGTATCCATCGCCATTTGTCTTAAAATGCCCAGCCAAGCTGTTGCAAATTGTGGCAACGCTGGAGTTTGTTGTGCACCTGCGATCGAAGACATCCCAAATATGCTCAGTTGACGCCATAACAGGGCTCAGTGGTAGAGTGCTTGACTCGAGACCGAGGGGCCGCAGGTGCGAGCCTCACCGGTGTCACTGTGTTATGTCCTTGAGCAAGAACATTAATCCTAGCTTAGTACAGGAAGACCTGTCCCTTTATAACAGAAAGATTGTTGATGGGACTTATAAAATCAAATCAAACAAACGGCAGTGCTCTTACACCTTGCTGTCTCTGAGGTTAAACAGTCCAGCATCACAATTTGTACAAGGGTGCACAGGTTTAGATATAAAAACAAAAATTCAGGGTAAAATTGTTAATATTTTCTTACCTATAATTTTTAGCATATATTTTGGGTCCTCAAAAGAACTGTCTCAATGAGACGGTTCTTTTGATTATCCATAGTCTAGCTCCTAGACCTTGATGTTTTTGTCAATTTTACTTTATTCTTCATTCAGTATAATTTCATATAGATATTCTCACTTTATCTCAAATATTGCTATCATAGAGGTAACAGGGAGAATAAAGAAATTATTATTTTAAAATGAAATTCTCATTTATTAAATTTATAGAATATGATATCAGACTAGTGGCCAGTCTAGATTCCCCACAACATATGTTGAGAAATAAGAAAATTATTTTTCTGTTACTCACTCTTAAAGCTGCATAGTCTGTAACTTTTGATCTTTTAATTTTTTAACTAATGTTTCTATTTTTCAAGATCACAGTAAAAAACTAAAATTCAGGTATACATTTTACCAATTTCGTAAATCTAAACAGATTATCAGTATCAAAACAACAGCATTTATGTTAAAATAAACTGTCAATAATTATTGGAGGGACGCAATAATTACCAACAAGAGAAAAACACACCTGTTTTATAAGATAATTCACTTTTCCGTGCAGTTTTCCGCTCCAGTGAACATATTTATTGTGAAAGCGTAACTTAATTCTACTTTTACAAATGATTTAAAAAGAAAATAAAAATTTTCGAAAAATGTTCATAGTTGCAGACTTAGTCTCTTTAACTAAAGTCCTGAGGGTGGCAGTATTTTCATTGTCTGGGAGGGCACCAAATACAACCTAAGGATAGAATTAATGATGGTACAAGGTAATTTGGGGAGCGAAGTTGCTCAGTGGTAGAGTGCTTGACTCGAGACCGAGAGGCTGCGCCTTCGAGCCGCACCGGTGTCACTGCGTTGTGGTCTTTGAGCAAGACACATTTATCCTAGTTTAGTACTGGTTCAACCCTAGGAAGACACATCCCTGTTTAACTGAAGATTGTTGATGGGGCATAAAGAATCAAATCAAACAAACAAAACAAGGTAATTTGACCGGCCAATATGACCTTGATCAAATTTTGCATTTAGTGGTTGTTCCATTTGCCCAGCACATTGATGGAAACTTTGAGTACCAGGTGGACAATGCACAGCCACACCAAACCCGTGTTGCCAAAGACTTTAAATAGAGACATATCACAGTTTATATGATTTCGTAGCTCTTAACCCATTGTATACAGGGAAACCCTTTACAAACAGTGAAGACCCAGATGAAATGCTGCATGATGCAGCATTTTATCAGAGTCTACAGTGTTTGTTAAGGTTAAAAAGATCATCAGACAAAAATGCAATATATTATACCCCTGATGCCCCTAGATATGTACAATGGACTATCCAAGTTTTATTGTATCAAACCAGAAGGAAGAATCCATTAGTATATACAAAGAGTACATATATCATTCTGTATTTTTGCTCTCTTAAGAGTTACAGCTCTTAGTGATCAAAATGGGGTCCTAAAATTAAAATGGTTAAATTTTTATAGGCAGTTGTGCACTCTATCATCTATGTGCATATTGCTATCAATCTAAACTACATCAATGTATAATTGTCATCAATGTATAATTGTTGAATGAAAACCCTTGTCCTGCTAAATGAAACATTTTATGTTAGTAGAACACCTATCTTTTGGTTTAGTGCTTAAAAGCTATTGTGGTTCAGAGACTTTGTGCAAGCAGTGTGGATCTTAATCTGAAGAAGCTAGCTGATCAGGATCTACACTGCTTCCAAAAGACAATAAATCCAAGAAGAGCACTCAGCAGGACAAGGGAAAAGAGGTTTGATGCTTGATCCCAATCCCAGGTTTTAAAGAGGGTTTATTGGTGATGGTTTTTGAGATGTTGTTGTCGGTTACCTTATTATTTAAAAAAATGTTAACTGACATACACATGTACCACCATTTTTAGCACACATTAGTATGTAATGCTCAAATAATGACAGATATTATGATTACTCTATGTCTTGGGTTTTGACTCGATGATTTGCTTTAAATGACAACTTTTCCTATACCACTAGATCAATTTTAAAATATGCCTTGAGACCAGAAAAATCTTACCTGTTAACTCTGTTTTCCACAAGGTAATGGTCAAGTTGACCACAGGAAGTATTTTAATTATCCCCCGACGAAGTCGGAGGGATATAGTTTTGGCGTCGTCCGTCCATCCATTCCGTCCGTCCATCCCGCACTTTTTGTCTGTCCGGAACCATATCTCAGTACCTATTGGTCAGATTTGATTCATTCTTGGTACAAATGATAAGTACCATGAATTAGTTTGGTCAAAATCCGCCCCTTAACACTTGAGTTATTGCCCTTGTTTTAGTATAGGCAATTATAAGGCAAATCTTACATTAGCTTTATTGTGTGATGATCTTCACATTTCATCAAATCTATTATATTTAACAACTTCTCACTATAGACCATGATTGCCCAGTGCCTGTAGATAAGCATGGCAGTGTCAAAATTTTAGCCCACCCTCTTTGACCCCACCTAAGGGGTCAAAGTCAAATATTTAAATTTCGCAATAACTGAGGCAATTGTTAATATTTTTTGCTGAAATTTTGCATACAGGCAGAGCAGCATTAGATATGAATTCAGTTTGAAGGCCTTGGTCCGAGCCAGTTGGGTGGACTTAGGGGGTGGGACCGAGGCCAAAATTAAACTTTATTAGAAATTGGTCATGTTGCATATCAAATTAAAGCTGACCATGCTGGCAGCAACATAGTAGCAAATATTTTGCTCACAGACATGCCCTCGACCCGGGGAAGGGGGGGGGGGGGGGCAAGAAACTATATCTTGTTCTGAAAGTAGTCATGTTGCATATCAAATTAAAGCTGGGGACGCTGGCAGCAACATGGGAGCAAATTTTTTGCCCACAGACACACCCTCGACCCAGGCGGTGGGGTCAAAAGGTCAAACTATATCTTTTTCTGAAAGTAGTCGTGTTGCATATCAAATTAAAGGGAATTGAGCACAGAGCACCATGAAAGCAAATATGCTGTCATTACACACACCAACGACCCCTGGGGTGCGGTCAAAAGGTCATTTTCTTTTCTTTTCTAAAATTGGTCATGTTGCATATCAAATTAAAGTGGAAGAAGTGTAGACCTACAAGCAAGGTAACACTTTGAATTTACACTCACCCTTGACCTCTGGGGTTGGGTTTAATGGTCGGATATTGAAATTGTGCAGATGTAAGTATATTTTTTATTAAACTAAGCACTAAAATATACTTGACAGGCGTTTGTTATGATCTGAATAATACTGAAGGTGAACTAAGGGTTAGATAAATTGGATTTATGTTTTGTGATTTACATGTTTCTCTCAAATAACCCTTCGTCGGGGGATATAAATTTGTCGAATTTGTCTTGTTTTTTTTTACAATGACCACCGCTGGTGGTCAGTTTGAAAGTTTACAGGGTATGGGTTTGTCTATTGGACAAGGGTTGACATTATCACCCATGGAAAATTATCAGGTGTTCCTTTGAATATTTTGAGCAGTGTATGATAAAGGAAAATACAATGCCGTCTCTTTGTAATGCTATATTTGGAGTCAATAAGAAAGGATAGACTGGCTCCAGTCCTTAAAACAATTTTTCATCAATGTGCCATTCATATACTTGTAGCTAGTCTTACTCTGCTGGCTCTGTTTTAAAACAGAGCCATCAGAGTAAGTCTAGATACAAGTATATATGACACATTGGTGAAAATTGTTTTTAGGACTGGAGCCAGTCTAAAGAAAGGGTAGTGTTAAAAGTGAACTGTGTTAAAAAGGGACAATTTTTTCAAAGGCATTATAAGAAAATGACCTTTGTAATATTCTATGGTAAAACTTTTTAGAGCCTGACCTTTGTAAAATTCTATGGTAAAACTTTTTAGAGCCACAGCATGAGCATACTCTTAATCATAATCATATTTTTGATTAACGTGCAGGAGCACCATCCACATCGGAGGGCTGCTCTGACTGCACCACTAGAATGCTCCACATGCCCAAACATGCGCGGATCCAGGAATTTTCTTCAGGGGGGGTCCAGGTCAGTCTGACAAAAAAAGCTCTGACGACGTTTTTTTTTTTTTTTTTTTTTTTTTTTTTTTTTTTTTTTTTGTCTTCAGCCTATTTTACAGAGGACAAATGGTCAATTTCAAAGAAATCTATCGTTTTTCAAGGTTCCAGAGGGGGTCCAACATTTTCCAGGGGGGGGGGGGGTCCAATTGCTTATTCCCCATGAAACCCATATAACTTGTGATTTTCCAGGGGGGGTCCAGACCCCCTGTCGCCCCCCCCCCCCCCCCCCCCCCCTCTGGATCCGCACTTGCCAAACCAGCAAAGCCTTCTCTCTCAAAATGAGGTCGAAGTCCTCAAGCTCAATTTAAGCTTTACTGTTTGCAATTTGGATTCCTGTTATAAAGAGACTGTACTAAAAATGGAATCATCACTTGAAGTTACTTGACAGAATAGTTTACAAGACTGACACAAGACTTAAAAATCAGGGGTTTCAAAGTTAATAACTTCTGAGATTTCATTGTTCTGTAATGCATGTACAGTCGAATATCGCAAATTCGAAGCCCTCAGGACTATAGGTTTTATTTTGAATTATCAATAGTTCTAATTATAGGATGGTAGACATGAAATTATATAACCGCCAAAAATGATTTTATCAGTTTTTTTCCCTTTTAAAGAAACATCTCGTGTCAAAAACGTTTCTTTTACCCACCCAAAATATATGTTATTATAGGCAGTTATTAAAATAGATCATGAATATGTTTTTTTCTCTGAATTCAGTTTGTCCTGAATTTATTTCGAAATAGTGTGTATTTCGAAAAAATCAAAGCTCCAATTTTCGAGGTTTTACTGTTACAGTGTAAGCCTTTGCATGACAAAACCAACAATTGACTTTGCACCCAGCAACGACTCAGATCAGCCTGGGCATCAACCCAGTCTATCCAGAGCCATTGCTGTTTACTTAATGGGTGAGCTAAAGACCCAAGCATTCATTGTGCAAGACTCTAATATCAAACTAGTCGGATGGCTAGGCTGCTTGGAGTCATCACTAGGTGCAATGGCAAGTTGTTAGTTTTGACATGCAAAGGCTCAAGATGAGTCACTGCACATAACCTTTACAAACAGATTGGATCCAGATCAGGCCCGACAAGATGTCGGGCCTGATCTGGATCCAATCTGTATGACACTCATATGAAAGAATTAATAAAAAAAGTCACTTATCTCATTGTTGAGTAATGAAGGTTCAGGCTAGCCTTTACACAAAGTATGGATGAAGATGAAGGCTTCGATCAAAATTTAGACCTAGCCCCTTTGGATACTCAGCATGGGCTTTTGGGCACATGCTGCATGATAATGCTATAATAAGTACTAAAATCTTTGCACACATAGGGCCAGTTAAGCAAAAATAATTTGCATAAAATTGTGATTATTTTCTTATCCATCAGTTTAAACGTGTGTTTTGGGTGCTCAAAAGAACTGTCTCATCGAGTTGGTTCTTTCGAGTACCCACAACATATGTTTTGGTTGAGAAATAAGAAAATTAATTTTCAGTCTTGCTCTCTTATCTGGGGGCCTGCCATAGGGCCAGTTAAGCAAAATTGATTAGCGTAAAATTGCAATTATTTCCTTATTTATCAGTTCAAACATGTGTTTTGGGTGCTCAAAAGCACCGTCTCATTGAGACAGTTCTTTTGAGTACCCACAACATATGTTTTGGTTGAGAAATAAGAAAAATAATTTTCAGTCATGCTCTCTTATCTGGGGGCCTGCCATAGGGCCAGTTAATCAAAAATAATTTGCTTAAAATTGCAATTATTTACTTATCCATCAGTTTAAACATGTGTTTTCAGTGCTCAAAGGAACCGTCTCATCGAGACGGTTCTTTTGAGTACCCACAACATATGTTTTTGTTAAGAAATAAGAAAAATAGTTTTCAGTTACGCACTCTTCTCTTGGGGCTGGCACATGCTGGAGAAGTACTTGAATAGGGAGGGCTTTCTTGGAAAACTACTCTAAGGCCTTGAAAAGTCCTTAAAATTTACTATTTTCTGTAGGCTGTTAATGGAGACCTTAGATCAATATGAAATTGTCATGCCTTTATTTGATGCAACATATGCCGCACCAAATAGGCAAACTATTTTATACTTATTTTCTAATACATGTACTAATTTCTTCATTTTCTCCCTCTAGCATTGCTGAAATATAATTTTAACATTTAAATCAGTATATTTCATAAACAACATTAATATAGTCCTTGAAAACCATAATAAAGTCTTTTAGAAGTCTTTGAAAAGTCCTTGAATTTTACACAAACTTGCCTGTACAAATCTTTTGTAATGACCTGTAATTTGTCTATAATAGCTGGACAGTCTATTGAGAGAAGATCTGGTGAAGTTTGTAAAGAGACAAATTGTCACAGTACAGAAACTGAAAGCACAAAATGAAGGTGAGACCTTAACCCTTAATGCACCAATCGCAACAAAAGTCGTCTGCTTTTTTCATCTGCTGAAATGTTTAAAAAGCCTCCATGGCAAACAGTGTGGACCCAGATCAGACTGCTCCTATAGGAGCAGTCTGTTCTTGGTCCACACTGTTTGCTTCTATACTTAATTTGTCAGTAATGTAAGGCAATTATTTGCAGCAGACGACTTCAGCAGACGACATTTTCAGATGCATTTTTTTCTTGGCGCTTTAAGGGTTAAACATGTTATATAGGTAAAGATGCGTAAAAATGTTGTGGCCCTTATCAGGTCAGGATCAACTAAACATTGAGCCTGTTCTGGATCCAAACAGAATCTCTGATGGCATTCCTGAATTGTTTTTGTTATCGAAAAAGTTCATGTGACATCAAAAATGCATGCTCAATTACCCGCTATACAAAAAGTTAACTCATTGCTATACTAGTGTCATCTGCTCATAACCTTTACAAACAGATTGGAATCAGGTCAGGCGCAACAAAATTGCGGGCCTGATCTGGATCCAATATGTTTGACACTCAGATGGTATTCCTGAAAGAATTTATAGAAAAAATTGATTTTGAAAAAAATCATGAGATGACAAAAAAGCATGAAAAATTTCTCAGTGGGCAAAGAGTTATGAAATAAATTACAGCACACTGGATGCTGCAGATAAAAATGAAAGAGGCCCCGAGGTTGTTAAACTTTTTTCATGGTCAACTCAACTGAGCACGAAATTTCAACTGTTCATAAAAACTTAAATGCCGATATTATATGCAGATGTTTCTTGCTTTATATCTCTCAGATGTTGTATTTATCATGCTAATAAATGTTAAAATGCCAACAATTGTATTTTATAGGTCTAGATGAAGAACAATTTTAAGAGTAAAAATGTTAATATTTTTTATCCATAAGATTTCACATATAGCTTGGGTGCTCTTTGAGTTGAGAAATAAGAAAACTAATTTTCAATCACAAAGTCTTAACGAGAGGCCTGTTTTAATGAATGTTTTAATGGGCTTTTCTGAGTACTAGAAAAACTGTTTTCAGCTCTAATTTGATCTGCTTACATTTTAGAACTCACAAAAAAGGTGTCAGCAGAAGAAAGTGACAAACCAGATACAAGCTCAAAGGTACTAAGATTTTTTTTTTTCTCATCATTTTTTTTTCTGTTACATTTATAAGAGGATAAGGTCTTGTAAGATACTTTGAAAATGCAAAATAAACTGAATAATTTTCTTTTGTTTAAACAGATGGCCTATTTAAAAAATAGAGAATAACATAATGCCAAAACATACCACATGTTCAAACATTTTAATAAAAGAGTGGTTTCAGGACCTAAAAATCAAGTTTTTTGGAAATTTATGGTGTTGCATTTCAAATTAAGGGCATGCAGATGATCAGATCAACATACTAGTAAGAATTTTCCTCCTAGCTGGCACCAACTTTTTAGTTACATCTGCATGTGTAACATTCTGTGTATAAGTAAACACCACACTTTACCCTAAAAACAAGAAAAGAAGGGAAGAGGGCAATTTGAAAGCTAAGAGGATATACACCTTATGATAAATTTTGCTGAATGACATGAGGTTTGTAGTGTACGGGATAAACTGCTCGCATTTTAAACAAGGGGCCACAGGCTTTTGTTTGTTTGATTTGATTCTTTACGTCCCATCAACAATCTTTCAGTTAAACAGGGACGGGTCTTCCTGGGTTGAACCAGTTCTAAGCTAGGATAAATGTGTCTTGCTCAAGGACCACAATGCAGTGACACTGGTTAGGCTCAAACCGGCAGCCCCTCGGTCTTGAGTCAACACTCTACCACTGAGCCACTGCGCTCCCTGGATCACAGGCTTGATTTCCTGTTTGTTTCTCCAGTCTGTCGGATAACACTTTAAGCTATAGCCTCATCTCCATATGACCTTTAATTTAGTATTGCTGGAATGCTTAACAAAAACACACACACATATTGCCAAATTTTGACTCATCTAAAATTGATGGCATTTCTCTTTTCATTGAAGATCCATGACTTGGAGTCAGAGAATATCCTATTGAAAGAAGCTAATGAAAAACTGGAGATCAGTTTTTCAGACTTGGAGAAAGAACACAAGGTACTTGTATTTAACTTAAATCTTTGCATGCCTGCTTTTGCTGTCCTCTGCTGACTTGTTTCTAAGTTACCTTTTTCAAAAAAAATCTTTTAGGAACACTATTAGAGGGTCAAACGATTTGGATCCAGATTTCAGCGTAAACTTGTAAATATTTTCTTACCCATCAATTTTAACATATTTTTTGGGTGCTCAAAAGAACCGTCTCATTGAGACGGTTCTTTTGAGTACCCACAACATATTTGGGTTTGCAAAAATGTTTGGTTTTTTGCATTTCAGCACCTCCTTTTTCTGTGGGTGAAACATTGCATGTAGCCTATAAATTTTATTAAATAAAAAGAAAATTTACTTTTTTTCGGTAAATACCAAATATATTTCATCTTGTGAGTTGAAAATATCAATGAAATATATTTGGTAATCACCTCAATAAGTTTTATCAGGGTTCGCACAGGCTTGAAAAGTACTTGAATATACAGGACTGTCTTGAAAAGTGCTTGAAAATTAAATTTGTCTTGAAAAGTACTTGAAAAACACTCTAAGGCCTTGAAAAGTACTTGAATTTGACCATTTACAGGAGAATTCAGCAGTGTTTTTGGAGACCTAAATCAGTATGAAATAGCGGTGTCTTTATTTGGTGCAGCGTATGCTGCACCAAATAAAGGCACAACAATTTTATAATAATTTTCTTAAAGTTATATCTTTAGTAATGGACTCTAGCATTTCCCAAGTAGAATTTTAACATGTAAATCCATATTTTTCCAGGGTTACCCCTAGCCTTAACTGAAAATGGGCCCTTAAAATGGGCCAATGGCCCATATCCCATTCAAATACATGCAAATTTCAAAATTTTAATGGGCCATTTGAAATTTTTATGGGCCCTTTGCAAAATTTGATGGGCCCAAGAATCCTTAATATCCACATTAGAGCATAATTGGCATGAGATTTGAATAGCTTGTATATGGGGCCCAGCCAAAAATAAAGTCCATTTTAGCAAAACATTAATAGTTTTCTCACAAAATGGATCAGGCCCATCCTAGGATTAACCCTGTTTTTCTTAAGTTTTCAGTCCTTGAAAACAGTAGGAAAGTCTTTTAGAAGTCCTTTAAAGGTCCTTGAATTTTACACAATCTTGCCTGTATGAACCCTGTTTATCCTCTATATTTTTTGTATTCAGGATCTAAGATCTGACTATGATACCTTGAAGGAAGACAGGGAGAAGCAGGTGGCTAGCAACTCTGTCCTAGACAAACAAATAAAGGTAAACTGTCCCTTTAACCTGTTCTTCAATGAGGGACTCTTCCATCTACTTCCTGAGCGCAGTGGCTCAGTGGTAGAGTGCTTGACTCGAGCCCGAGGGGCTGTGGGTTCTAGCCTCACAGGCGTCACTGTGTTGTGTCCTTGAGCAAGACATTTTAATCCTAGCATCTTACTGGTTCAACCCAAGAAGACCGGTCCCTACATAACTGAAAAATTGTTGATGGGACGTAAAGAAACAAATCAAACAAAAAAAAATCCATCTACTGTTTGGTTTGACTGACCATTCCAAGGGGGTACATTTTTTGTGGATCATTTGTGTTATTAATGTCTTGTGTTTGTCATGCTTTCGCGTCTGGTCATTGTGGCCTTGTGGTCACCTGCTGGGAAAGGGCTGATCTCTTTGCATTCGTTTGTGATGGTTAATTGTGTTTTTGTCACTTTCCCATGTGGTATCATGGGTCAGGTGTGGTACTTGATTGTATTGATTTCTGATCTTTGCCACCTTTCTTACTTTGTACATTATATGGGCATGGACAGGCTTAAACCTGTCTTTTGGGGTTTTGGAGTTTGCGACCAAGTTAAGTCGAAACCAGGTTTCCTAGCTACATAGACAAAATAGAATATTGAAATTTTGCTTATTACTTGTAAGTTTATATATTAAACATTCTATTGAGCAAATAGCAAATCTGTGATCAGACCAGATGCCCAGATAAGTGCAAAGTTAGGTTATTTTTGAAAATTCTGCACAAGAGATTCCCAAGAATATTTTTACCAGAAATCCAGGAAATAGAAAACTAATTAGACAACAAAACTTTGCCATTGATCAGGTTAAAAGAAAGTTGCCACTTTTGAGTTAGTTAGTAGGATGTGCTCGACTATATTAACATCTTTCACAACTTACAGCGGCAGCATTTTTATCAAATATGTTTGATTCCATCTAGCACAATAATAGGCTGTCTATTTGTGGTATTCGGATTTTCTGATGAATGGAAAAACCACATATTACAGATTTAAAATCGAATAAATTGACACTGTCAAAGATGACAAGTGTTTTTAATATGCATGGTAAATGCAAGCATAAAAAATTCTTGGTGTATTCAAATATGCAAGTTATCTGACAAAAATTGCTAAAGGTAGGAGCCGCTGTGGTGTAGTGGATAAACCGCTTACCTTGTAAACCAGTGGTCCCATGTTCGATTCCCCTCTTCATCAGTCTGTCAGATGAGACTTTAAGCCGTGGCCCCGTCTCCATATGACCTTAGCTGTTGGTGGGGCGTTAAACACAAACACAACAATAACAACAAATTGCAAAAGGTATTCTGAGTTGCCAATTTTAAAGTTCCGTACTTTTCTGATGAAAGATGTATTATTGTTTAACCCTGAAATGCCAAGAAAAAATGCATCTGAAAATGTTGTCTACTGCAAATAATTGCCTAGCATTATTGACGAATTAAGTATAGAAGCAAACAGCGTGGACCCAGAACAGACTGCTCTTATAGGCTGTTTGCTTCTATACTTAATTTGTCAATAATGCTAGGCAATTATTTGCAGTAGACAAGATTCAGCAGATAACTTTTATTGCGATTGGTGCATTTACGGTTAAGTACTGGATGGTTGTAGTAAGTTGTTAAAATCTTAAGTTTATTTGCTGGTTGTATGATGACAGGAGTTGAAAGAACAGCTAGAGTGTATGAAGATGAAGGATGAGACGATGACATCAACTCTCCAGGTTCTACAGACAGAAACGGAACAAAAGAACAAAGAAACCAAGGTAAAACATTTGAGCATGTGCATGAGATTTCCAACAATGTGGTATGTGCGACCAGCAAAGCCTCAGGTCAGCCTGCGCATATGCGCAGTCTGACCAGAGCCTTCGCAAGTCCCTTGAGTATTCTATGACTGTTAAGCTACTGACTGAACATCATTTGGAGTTTCTAAGCTAAACAGGAGGCTGCACAGGCTCTACACTTGTCAAAATGCAACTTTGTGGGAAATCACATATCACGGCTCATTTACACCGTAGGTCCAGATCAATAAAATATTTGGTCGTGAAATTGTGAATATTTTTATCCATATGTTGAAAATTTGTCAAGATACCTTATTTACACCATATAATATGCCCAAATATTTTGATTATCTAGACATAATAATGGTGAAAATATCTTCACAATTTAAAATTGTGAATATTTGAGCTGTGGCATGATGAGATTTCCAACAATGTGGCATTTTGACATGTGTAGACCCAGACGAGCCTGTGTAGCCTCTTTTTAAGCTTAGAAACTCCAAATTGTGTTCAGGGCTATTCCAGAAAAAAATACCTGGAGGGGAAGAAGGCACTTTATTTTTGACCCAACCACCCATGGAATTCAATTTCCACAGACACCGACCACCCATGTAATTAGAAAGTTTCATATACCAACTACCCATAGAATAAAATAAGATAAGTATATCGATGCAAAATGTTTGATCTTTGGTATAGAGTAAGTACCCATGTGATTTTTTTAATAAGCTTCCTAAAAAAAAAGAGCAAAAGGCAAGTCATGCTCATTTTCCTATACTGTGTCGTCTACACCTTTCAACGTATGACATTTCCAGTAACCAACTCTACAGTAAACAGTGACTGTCAATGAATGAAAAGCTTCATGCTTTTTAGTTTTGAAGTGCATGGTTTTTGATAAACTTGCTCAACTTTATTTGTTTGTATTTTGCTGTCTGACATCACCCTCATTGGTTCCACTCAACTGGAACAGCCAATGTTTTATCCAATCCTACACCGCTAGTTATTGATGCTGCATTTGGAAAGTTTCCTAGGTTATCACGTTGCTTTAAATATTGCATATTGCAAAAGTGTTTGGCATGCAGTAACGGCTTTATAAACATAGAAAACAACTTTGTTTTGATTTTATTTTTTGCACAAAGTAAATTAATTTATGCGTAGATTGGATGAAAATACACAACAGAAAAAAAGGCAGATTGGGATTTGATATTTTGATTGATACAGAAACATTTCATTTGATATACCTATCATATGTCAGTAACCGAGTTTCTGTTAAAACCCCACCACCCATGTAATCCGATTTTTTCAAACACCAATGACCCATCTAATTTGAAAAATGTCCACACCAACCACCCATAGAAAAATATATTGTTTGCCTTCATTCCCCCACTAGGCATTTTTTTCTGGAATAGCCCTCAGTCAGAAGCTTAACAATCATAGAATACTCAAGCGACTAGCAAAGGCTCTGATCAAACTGCGCATATGGGCAGGCTGATCTGAGGCTTTGCTGCTCGCACATACCACGTTGTTGGAAATCTCATGCACTGGCTCATTTTCTTTTCCAGAGATCTTTTTAAACATTTGTTTTGGGTGCTCAAAAAGAGCTGCCTCATTGATATGTTTCTTTTCAGTACTCACAACATATGTTTTGTTTGTTTTATAAGATTTTTATTAAGTTTCACACTCTTATCTAGAGGCAAAGAAAATGTCATTTATCTGAACAAATTGGTGGAAGAAGGTACAAATTTCTTAACAAATATTTAAAGTTTGGACTTGCATAAGTAAGAAATTGGGAAATTAATTCAAAATTTTTGGTCAATTCAACTGATTCTAGCAGGCATGGTGTAGTGCCTAAACCACTCACCTTGTACCCAGGGGTCCCTAGTTTGATCCCCAGCTCTCCCAGTCTGTTATATGAGACACTAAGCTGTGGCTCTGTCTTCTGAGACATTTTTAACCAGAACCACTACCAGTTGAGCCTTCTGGTGCTCCCGGATGTAAAAACACAAGAACCATAAACCCACCAGGCCCAGTACAGGTTAATGCCAATGAACAGTCGCAAAATAGTTTTAGAATTGGGAAGGCAGGGTTTATTCTAGGATGCAGGATTGCGGGATTCTTGCTATTTTTGTCCAGATCACGCACAAATTCTGACCCAATGAGAGACAGTCTCGCATCCAAAATTTGTTAAAGGAATGCCTGAAACTAGTGCTTATCCTTTGAATGCTGTAAATACCCCTGTTTTCAATGAAAAAATAATCTTTCAGAGTGATTTTCAGCACTGTTTACATTAGATAAAGACTTGTTTCCCTTGCCAGATAATCTGGTACGCTGTCGTAGAATGGGGACCAATTTGTACTGGGTAAAAGTCGGACCTTATTTCCAAACTCCCCAACCATTCTACTTAACATAAAAAACATTCTCAGATCAACATTCTGCCTATAAACTTGTGTTTATAAACGGTTTTAGTTAACCTATAAACTGTGAGTGACCCAAAGTTTGCTTAATCTATTGGGACTGAATAGACTGGATCCCTTCTAGCAACCAAAATACATAATCCAAAGGTAGCCTTTCTTTCCATGGAATGAAACAAGATGAACCCTCATCAGATTGCTCCTGGGTTCGGTTCATACTGCACAGGTTTAGATAAACACAAATTTTCAGCGTAAAAATGTAAATATTTTCTTACCCATCAGTTTTAACATATGTTTTGGGTGCTCAAAAGAAACGTCTCATTGAGACGGTTCTTTTGAGTACCCACAACATATGTTTTGGTTGAGAAATAAGAAAATTAAATTTTCATAACACACTCTTAACTAAAGTCCTGATACTGCTTGTAATTTAGATTTCATCAAATTCATCAACAGAGGAAATTGGTCCTGCATGGCATTAAAAGGGCTAATAGTCACAAATAAAGATGCTTTGCTTAATTTCACAAATAAAGACGCTTTGCTTAATTTGTGTTCCAGGTGTCACATTATGGTTGAGTGGCTCTTCCTCGCGGTGCCATGGGGGTGTCTGGGGTTTATGATTGTGGTATTTCCTGATCATACTCACTATTTTTGCATGTTACAAACTGGTCCCCCCCAATATTATGAAAATCCCCCCTATTTTGTAGATGGGTGTGGGGGGTAAATCCCCCCTCATTTACAGTTTCTAAAATAAACCCTAGGAAGGGGGTTGTATTTGGCCCCAAATTTGGCCTTGGAAAATCCATGAAGGTTTTTTTTGTTTTATTTTCCCAGGAGCTGAAGGAGCAGATGAATTGTCTCGCAGAAGCTCGTGACCAGATGATGGAGAAACTACATAGTTTAAAGAGCAGTACGAAAGAACGACTGTCGGAAAACGAAGAGGAACTACAGGCTCTCAAAGACACCAATGACAAACTGAAGGAGATGGTCAACACAATGGAGGCGGAGACGGAGGCCTGGAAGAGAAATATAGAGGAATTAGGCGCTCAGAAACAGGTAGCTTGGAGTGCAGGGACCAGTCCCTTTTCCAGTAATTCTAGATTTATTAATAGGCTTTTCGCTTACTGTAAAGGCGGCAACTTTAATATTCATATCTGGGCGTGGTTCGGCTATTTCATCTGCTAAACAAGGGAAATCAGGTTCTATATATAATTTGGTGGAGACTAAATAAGTTGTTTGGGCCATTGTTTTATTAAACCTTAAAGTGCTTAATCACAAAATGTATGTTTTTGTCGTCCACTAAAATATTTGAAGCCTCATAGACAAACAGTGTGGACCCAGATCAGACTGCTCCTGTAGGAGCAGTCTGATCTGAGTCAACAATGTTTGCCTCTATGCTTATGTTAAATAGACATTTTCAGATGCATTTATTTTGCTAGCATTTTAAGGATTAAATAATGTAATTTGAGTCTCTACTGAGGTAATGATGCAAGATGATACAGTTACTTTTTAATAAAACCACGCCTCATTTTCAGCTTTTACCTATGTCTAAGGTTGACTAGTCCTAATTAGGCATTCATGAGGTGCGGCCTTTACAGCAACCAAAAAGTCAAGTAATACAACTGTTAAAATTCTCAAAGAATTTTAGGAATAAAGTCCCCAAAATACTCAAAATTGGGATAATAAAGACCATTTTGTGATTAGGAATGACTCACTTCTAAGGTGGCAACAATGGGCAAATAAAATTGATGGCTTCACTCCTTGTGGTTATGCATGGCTGAAAGTTTTCAGGATTATTCCAAAAATCCAAAATAGAAAGTCAGCCTCAAAATACTGAATTAGGCAGACTATAATATTAGCTTTACCAATTTATCCTTTAGAAGCAGTATGATCAGGGATTGCCATACTACTATTCATCTCCTCGGGATATGGAAATTATTGCAATATTACACTAAAAAAAGTTTCATAATTTGAAGCTTCTTGAGAAATGATTGCTATAAGTACCAACAGCATGTATTTTGCAGGGTGATTAGAATACTCAGATTCTTGGTTTTGTCCTGAAAAAAGCACTCACTCTGATGGATTTTCCCATACATATTGATACAATAAGCATGGATTTATCCATTTTGTATTTCAATGGCTCACATGTCAAAATTTCTAAATTTTAATAAACATGTCACTGAATATTTTTGTTATTTTAGCAAACAGTGCAGACCCTGATGAAATACCGCATGTTGCGGTATTTCATCTGGGTCTTCTCTGTTTGCCAATTTACTTGTTTACTGGTCCAGAAAGAAAGAGTCAATCCATAAAAAATGTTCTACCTACAGCTATTATACTTCCCAGAGAGCAAAAAACAAAGGTGCCAATCAGTCTGTGTGGATGAACAGGCTAGTCTGTACCTTTGCTTTTAGCATGCTTGGAAAATAGTTTTTCATTTATGACGAGGACCATATTGCAACTTCTTTTTGTTTCAGGAACTAGACTCGAAATTGAGGGAAGCTGTACAAGAAACAGAATGTTACAAGTCAGAAAAAGACATACTTTCTGTAAAAGTTCAAGAGTTGAAAGAAAACATCTCACAACTGGAAGGTGAAGGTAAATTACATGAGGAAGAAAAACTAACATTACAAAAAGAAGTGGAAACAAAAACAGAAGAAATTGCAAGTTATCTACAACATAAAACAGATCTTCAGAATGCTATGGATCAAGCTGTCTCTGAATGGAAAGTTGAAAAAGAGCAGCTTAATGAGAAATATGATGCTTTAAACAAACAGTTTGAGGAGATGCAAGTTAAAGCAACAGCTGGTAATGCTGAGGAAGAAAGTGCTGTCGAAACTGATGATAGTAGAAGAGGAAGTGTTGAAATTGAAATGAAAAAGAATGAAGTGCTACAATCAGTTTTAGCTGAAGCTCAGAATCAAGTCAAAACATTAGGTGCTCAAAACAAGACATTTGAGGCTGAGATAGAGAAACTCACTGAGAAATGCAAAGAACTGGAATCATCAGATATTGCTCAGGTGTATCAAGAAAAAGAAAATAATCTCCAGATAACGATAGAACGTTTAGAGGTGGAAGTGAAGAAAAGGGATTCTGATCTTTTGCAGTCTAGTGAAGTAAAAGAAAATTTGTCATACGAAATAAATGAATTGAAGGAAGAGAAAGAGGTGATGGCTCTTGAAATTCAGAATATGCAGAAGAAGATGAATGAGTGGGATGACTTAATGGACATGCTACAGAAGGATAAAGATCATGTTGTACAGGAACTTGATGAATCAGAAAAACGAGAACAAAATTTCAAAAAGGAAATAGATTTTCTAATGGTGTCTTTAAATGAGGCTTTACACGAGAGAGATTCTTTACAAGATGAAGTTTTTAAAATGAATGAAAGAGATAGCCCAGTTTTAGATGAAATGGAACAAATGAAATATAAGGTGCAAGAAATTATTGATGAAAAGTTGAGGATAGAGAGAGAACTTGAGGAAGCATATACTGCCAAAGGAGATTCTTCTGTTGAGATTCAAGCTCTTAGGAAAAGGCTGAACAGTGTGTATGAAGAAAAAGAGGGTGTAGAGCGGGAAAAAGAATCTATGGCTGTGCTACTTCAGCTTGCACAAGATAAAAGTGAAAGTTTGCTGCATGAGCATTCAGTACTTGAAGATGAGATGAGCAAAATTAATGAATTGAAGCAGAAAAATAAAGATTTACTTAATGAGCTTACAGAAAAACAAAAGCAGATTGATAAATCAGAACAAGAAAAGAGTGTCATACAGACTGAAATGCAAGAAAGAGAAATTTACAACAAAGAGCTTGAAGATAAGGTGCTAAGTATGTCTGAAGCACTGTCAAAATCTAAAAGAATGTATGAAAATCTGACAGCTGACATGGAGTCTGAGGAAGCAAATATATCAGTAGCTCATGCTGAAGAAGTAGCAGAACTTAATCAGTCAATAAATTCTTTAGAAACAGAAAGGCATGATTTGAGTGTTGTTGTAGAAAATTTACAAGAACAGGTTTCAAAATATGAGCAACAAGTTGAGCGTTTAAAGGTTGAGGCAGAAATTATGTCTGCAGGTTATAAAGACATTGAAACTGCTAAAGCTGACAAAGATGCTGAAAATGGAGCTCTTAAAGCACAGATTAAGAAAATAAGAAGTGACTGTGATGCTTTGACAATTGAACATGAGCAAAATGTGTCAGAGAATGATGGTTTAAAAAGCAGACTTGAAGAAGTTCAAAAGGAGAACCACAATAATAGGAATACAATCGATAAACTTGAGGCAGAAATCAATTCATTTATGGAAAAAGAGAAATGGAGAGATGAAGAACTGGACAAGGTGAAAAAAGACAATGATAGGCTAACTGCCAGAGTAGATGAACTAGAAAATGAGCATGAAATGGTAAAAATAGAAAATGATGAAATTAAAACTGAAAATGTTAAACTCTTATCATCAGTAAATGATCAGAATAGTAGTCTAACATTTTTTGAGGAATCCGCAAAAACTAGTAAAGATGAAAAAACTGAACTTGCAGAGGAAGTACAGACATTGCGAATTGAAATTGAAACTGTTGCACATGAAAGAAATACACTTCTATTGGAAGCAGAAAGATTAAGGGCTGAGAGAGAAGTTATAGACAAGGAATTAGACGCAAAAACTGATGAATATGAGAAACTTGTCTCAGATCAAGAGCAGCTTACTGAAAAATTAGATACTTTAGCTAGAGAGAAGAAGGACATTGAGAAAGAATTCCAAGAAAGGTTGACTGCAGTTAATGAAGAAAAGTTGTCATTAGAGAAACAGTTACAAGATCTCAAAGCTGGCTATGAGAAAAATCAGTCTGATGAGAATGAACTTCAAAAGGAAGTGGGTGAGTTAAGAGCTCAAAACGTGCTTCATAAGGAACAAATAATTATTCTTGAGAAAAAGATCAGTGAAAGTGAATCTGGTTTAGCTGAGAAAACTTCTGCTTTATGTCAGGTAGAGTCAAATATGCAAGAGCTCAAACTTCAGTTTGAAAATTCTGTTAAAGTTAGTGAAAGTAATAAGTTGGATATGGAAAAAATATTTAGTGAAAAGAACACAGATCTAGTCAAAACTGCAGATCAGCTGCAGGAAAAGATTGAGATTATCAAAACATTAACTATTCAAGTAGATGCATTTATGGAGGAGAAAAGTATACTGGCTAAAGAGTTGGAAACACTTAAGACTGATAAAACTAGCCTTTCTGAAGAACTGTCTGCCAATCATGATAAATTTAATAACACTGTCAATGAACTGAATAAAAAAATCCACGATTTGACAGTAGCTGTTGAAGAGAAGGATCAACAGATCATTGAAGTTCAAAATCAATCTGACATTATGAAACAAGATTCAGAAAAGCTTCTACAGGAATTAAATGCCAAGAATGAGGAAAAACTTAGTAGTGCCGAAACTCGTGAACTTGAATTAAAGCAGAAAATCCTTGATCTTGAAGCATCCTATAAACTGTTAGAAACTGAAGTTAGAGGGAAACAAGAGGAAAAGATCCAACAGTCACAGGTAAGGAAGATCGTCATGGCAACATCCCATAGATCCAGATAAGGAAAATCTATTTGCGTAAAATTTCGATTATTGTCTTGCCCATTAATTTAAACATGTGTTTTGGTTGCTCAAAAGAACCGTCTCATAGAGACGGTTCTTCTGAGTACCCACAACATATGTTTCGGATGAGAAATAAAGAAAATAATTTTCCAAGGGAGGCCTGACATCCTCTTACAAAAGTCACTCAAGTTTTGCATCTTAAATATAATCATACAGGAAACATGGGGGAAGTGTTTATGATTTGAGCCGTGAAATGTGATTTCCAACAATGCGGTATTTTGACAAATGTAGACTCAGACAAGCCTGTGCAGCCTCCTTTTAAGATTAGAAACTCCAAATGATGTTAGGTCAGTAGCTTAACACTCATAGAATATTCAAGCGACTAGCAAAGGCTCTGATCAGACTGCGCATTTGCGCAGGCTGATCTGAGGTTTTGCTGGTCGCACATACCACATTGTTGGAAATCTCATGACACGGCTCATTTATCAAACAAAGCACTATGGTGGGGAATGCAGTGGTAAAGTGTAAGACTGGATTGAAGGGTCCCTTGTTCGAGACTCACCATAGGCACTATGATTTGTCCTTGAACAAGGCTTTTTATTCTCTGTTTAGCACTGGTTTAACCAAGAAAGACCGGGAAACATCCCAATATGAATGAAAAATTGTTGACTGGTACGTAAAGCACCAACACAAGCAAACAAACAAAGTGTTATTACTCTCCCCACCACAACTACATTTAATTATAACCATTTACTGCTTAAATAATCTTGTATTAATGTGTATTTTAGAAGACATATTGTGGCTTGCACCTAGGTAAAACTGTTTCCTAGCCTAATAACCTATCAGATGTGGTGGTTATTTTCTGTAGATAACATCATGTGGGTCTCAACTCTAGAAAAACTGATTATGTTGCATGCAAATATCAAAGATGCAGACTAGCCTGTGCAATTGTGCAGTCTGATCAGCACCTTTGTTATTCGCTTTTTGAAAAGTTTAGCAATAAAACTAGATACATGCAAAGTTTCAGTTATTTAGCTGGTCTCCGTCACTAAGCAGACTGGTTTGAGTCTTGCTTGGTAGGAAACCCCAAAGACAGATTTTCTCGCATCAAGGCACATGTTATAGTGATGAGTACACATTGCATAACTCTGCTGCATAAATACATTATACTAATATCCTTGACAATGAAAAAATTCTTTTGAAAGACTATTATTCTTTAATGCAGTACATGTAGCATGCTTTTTAACCCTTTGTATTCTGATGGGTTCTTCCATCTTTTATGAGACAATAAACTTGGAATAGTTCATATTGAGGGGTCGCAGGTTATAATTTCCAACAAAAACAAAGGACGTGTAACGGTTTCGTATTACAAATGGCCCATTTTTACAGTAAAAATCGATTGTAAAGAAATCCCTCTAAAATATTACCAAATGATACCTAAGAGTCTCTAGTTTAATGTCCACAATTTATTTTCTTCATTAAAATGTATTTTTATGATAAATTTTGGGGTTAAATGCATGCCCTATCAACCAAACTTAACACTAAGTCTATGGTAAAACCAAACACCCTCGTATACTTCGTGATTTAATTACATACATGTCCTCATGCGGAACCGGATAAAACTATTTCTCATTTTATTGTGCATATAATATTACACCTTAAAATGGTAACTCTGAGTCGGTTCCGCATGCGGCAAATACCGTAAAAAGACTTTTTCTGCAAATTTTATCCTGAAATGTACTATTTCAATTCATTCATTTCAAAGCACTGAGAGTACTAAAATCACTGGAGAGACGTAAGATTCCCGTCCAAAAATGGACTACAGTGTATATATTAGCAAGCTCGTATCAATAGTAGTTCTGACAAACAGTCTTTGGATATATTGCGTTTGAAAAGCAAATACAACAACATTTCAGTAAATGCGAGTCTTATTTGTGAGAGAGAGAAAGAGAGAGAGAGAGAGACCAGCGGAGAGAGATGGTGCAAGGAGAGGGTTTGATGTGCCCCCTTCTTTAACTGATACATAGATTTCTGGAGACAGTTCTTTGGTACAATCTGCTTTTAAAAAGACAGCTCACCGCCACTTTTGTTTTGGCATGGCCCATTGCTTTGAATTAAGATTGTCAAAAAATGGCAAATTATGTGATCATTCTTTGGAGCATGAGGAAAAAATAATCAATTATTGGTATTCTCAAATTACAGGGCAGACACTGTTTAATATGGCCATACTAGAGTAGTTAGGAATGGAAAGTATATAACATGAGATGGAGTTGTCCCCACCCACATAAAGGAGTTATGTGACGCTGGTGATCTTGGAATTAAGGTCAATGCTACCGAATTCTAGTCATTCATTAAGGTCTTCCCAATGAATTATCTGTGTCAGTTTGGTCAAAATCTGGTCATTGGTTAGGAAGATAGAGTACAGACAAGCCTTTTTTATATATGTCCCTGGTGACCTTGTAAATAAGGTTGAGGTCACCAAAATCTTATAATTCGTTTTGGATGTCCCAGATAAGTATCTGTGCAAGTTTCGATGAAATTCATCTAGCGGTTCATAAGGTAGAGCAAAAAGCTACTTCACAGCACAGATATCTGAATCATTTGATATGATTCCAAAATTTTGATAGAACTGTGTCAGTTTAATGGTAATATTATTAAAGTGAGATTATTTGAACAAAGAGGAGCTGGTGTGATGTATACAAATGCACACTCTCAACATATATTGTAACTGACCCTCAAAGCTGACACCTATGTATATTTTTTGAAGTTCGTAACTTCTCATGTACATATATGATGTATATAGGTGGCGCAAATATTGTCGCAAATAAACCAATGCAATTCTTTGATTTAGTTTTGTTCTTTTCAATTCATTGTTATTTATGCAAGAAAGCATGTATAAAAACAGCCAATGGCCTGAATGCGAACGTCACAAGAATTTTATTCATAATGAGTATAATACGCTTTTCATGCTTACATGTGCACAATATCTGTGCTAAACTGTTTGTTTCCTCAATGAATATTGCGCTCGTAAATTGTTTGCTAAAATAATGCAGTATATATACAGCAACCACTTATCTGGAGATGGTAAATAGTCACTGGTACAAACAAACACATATTTTAATATTCAAAGATTGAAATACTCTATTTTAGATGTTCATTCACCTTTATCAAAACACAATGTAGGTTGTTCAAACGGTTCCGAAATCCCTGCTTTGACGGAAGTTGTCACCCTTGAAATAGATGTCTGCACCACAAATGCTTGAAACATGACTAAGTGTTTTAATGCTCTACGTCATTGCTCTACGTTACAGTGAACCATATTTCAGCCATGACGTTTCCTCGGTTGAACATGTATTACGCAATAAATATGAAGGGTCTTGCACAATAACACAAAACTTATGTTTCTTTGGGATTGTGAACTGCGATCCCTTAGTCACACGTAAGATAATAGATAAGTTATATAGACCACAGAGCTATCACGACCGTTGGATATCTGAGCATGGACATGCGTAAACTATGGAGCAGATATGCATTCTGTACATGCATGACCGCCTACTTTGACATGTCCTTAGAGTATTCATTTATTCTGCATGTTCATCCACAAAGGTGCACAGTTTTGTGAATTTATCTTATAATCGAATCAGGCGTTTGGAAGATACGTCACAGACACAAAAGTGTGACATACAGACGGACTGACAGATGAACAGACAGATATACAACACTCACATATATCTATTTAATAATTGTGGCTGTGAGCAAAAAGAAAGTGTTCAAAGCTTCCATTATCATTTCTGTAGCTTTATAACTATTTATATTCATGTTCATACCAATCCAGCAAAAACAGGTTGCGCATGTTATGCCGCGTTTAACATGTTACATGCACGCTTATGTACATGTCATACTGCTTATATTGGTATGAATAAACCGGAATAGGCTTGTTTGAGCTATTGATTAACTGGAAAAGGCGATAAAACACTAAATGTTCAATATATATTACACCTAAAAAACAACATATCATCAAGGTAATCATAAACACAGTATTTAGCCAAGTTTTAGCATAATTTTTAATTAATGATGGTAGTGTTAGCTCAAATTAAGACATAGACATGACGAGTATAAACACACGCATGTTTGGTATTATGTTTGAGGTCAGTTCGCTTGTTGGATCTTTAAAAATATCCACATTCATGAACAAACCTCTGTTTATACACACTAGTGAGAAACTTTAATTCATGTGACTGCATATGCCGTAGTTAGTTCGAAAACATGCTCATGTGAAAGGGCAAAGATCAAACCACCACATATTTAAATTTCAGCCAAATCCATCGTGGGCCAAAAAACAGCCAAACCGTTACACGTCCTTTCTCTGAAGATATTCTTAGTCTTAATAGCAAACAGTGTAGACCTTGATGAAATGCAGCATCATGCTGCATTTCATCTGGGTCTTCACTGTTTGCCAAAGTACCTGTTTAGGGGTTTCCAGTATACAAAGGGTAAAGCTGAATTTTACACTTGTGGTCATTTCATATTATATTTAAGAAATTTACTAAAGTTGTTTCATAAGTTTCATTATGAAGACATAGGTCTGGATAAAGAAATATTCTTATCGTTAAATTGTGAATATTGCCTTATCTGTCAGTTTTAACATATGTTTTTGGTGCTCAAAAGAACCGTCTCATTGAGACAGTTCTTTTGAGTACCCACAATATACAGTTTTAATGAGAAATAAGAAAATCAATTTTTAAATGCACGCTCTTACTAAATCTATTTTTTTCCCCAAAAAAAATTTCAAAATTCACTCACCTGTGATAATGATCAGATTCTGAGCGCCCAGAGTGTACATAGAAAGAAAGAAAGAAAAGGCCTTTATATAATTTTGGGTGTTTCAGGAGACAACTGGTGATATACAGAAATTGAAGGAAGAAATTAAAACAAAAGAGGATATGTGTAACAAACTGAAAACTGTTGCTGTTAAAACTAAGAGAGAATTGGCTGAACTGAAGCCAAAGGTGAGTCAGGGAACCAGTCAAACTTTTTAACTCTGCATGCATGTTGGGAAAGGGGTATATGCATTAAGGGGCTATTTTGTCCCCCTCTAGAGCCAAAAACTGAAAGTTGCTTTTCACCAATTTCATCTTATTGGTTTGTTAGAAGAATAGCCCAAGTGTAAAATTCTGGCATTTGTTTTACTTTTACTGGTTGCTATGGTAACCAAAATGGCCAACAAAATAGGCTTAAAATAGAGAAATTCCTATTTTAGGCCAAATTTGAGGCTTTTGGAGACCGATTTTTTAAGAATTAGATATCAGCACAGCAAATACCAACATAACCTTTGAATATATTGTGTACCGTGATAATTCTCATCATCTGTTAAAATATGTTTCGTATTTGCTTGTGCTCTATATTAATTCCTCTGTTACATGTCTGAAATTTGCTCAAAAATGGTCATTTTCCTATTTTCAGCCTATTTTGGCAGCCATTTTTGTTACCATAGCAACTGTAAAAGTCGAATCAATACCAGACCTTTACACTTTGGCTATTGTTCTAATAAACTAATAAGAAGAAACTTGTGAAGAGCAACTTTTATTTTTTGACCTCATAGGGGGGGGGGGGGGGGGGCAAAATAGCCTCTTAATGCATGTACCCCTTTGCATGCTGTTTTGTGATCTGTTTTCAAAACAGGATATTCACCAGGGGACAAAAAATATCAATATTGCACTTGTCATGCAGGACGAGTGACTTACAATTTTCACTCGTCCTGCAAACACATGTACTTGTCCTTTAAAAGTGTATGCAATAAAGAACATTAGGGAGTAATATATAAGCTGTCTTATAAAGTTCCTTATATCACTGTTAAAATGATATTTACCTAGTAAAATTCATAACTGCATCCAATATACTGACAAAAAGATTTCAGTCAGTACTGAGAAAATGCTAGTTCCACCCTTAGATTTTAAGGAGAAGCTAGAAAGGACTTAGTTTAGTAATTCTTCCCAAAGCACTCGTCCTACAGTTTGTGGAAAGAAGTACTGGTTCTTTCTAGATTTCACTTGTAATTACCAGCGGACGAGTGGAATTTTTGTCCCCTGTTCAGCTGGTTAAACATAGTGTCAGAGTGTAAATAAAGACAGCAGCATATTTCAGGTGTATATTGGTGAATAAAGTTAGAAACATATTTATTTCAGGTCACCTCTCAAGCTGAAGAGATTAACCATCTGAAGGCTGATAATGTGTCACTACAGCAGAGACTAGATAGTGTGGCAGCAGATGCTGAAACTGAACAAGCTGATAAAATCAAGGTAAAATAATATATTAATATCCTTCATATGTGCTTAGTGTGTCTACAGACTGTAAGGAAAAGAAGCGCTGTCGCTCAGTGGTAGAGTGTCAGACTTGAGATTGATGAGTCACTATCTTATGGCTGATAATCTGTCACGACAACAGAGATTGAAATTAAGGTAAACTATGATAATAACCTTCATACGTGCTTAGTGTGCCTACAGGTTGTGATCATATGTCTGTAGATGATGTGACTCACCCCTAAAAGGCTGATAATGTGTCAGTGCAGCAGTACTAGACCAGTGGTGCTGCAGATACTGAAACTGCACGGCTTTTTCCAGCATTTTTTGCATTTTGGGAAAAGGCCCTTTGCCAAAATTGGGAAAAACTATATGCCAAGCATACCACTTAAGCACAAGTGTTTAAGTATCATTCTGACATGGGTCATTGTTTCTCATAAGTAGTAGTGGTCTCTAAAAAAAAGTTAAAAAAAGTATTTTTTTTTTTTTACTTTTCTAATGGGAAAAACAGACATGGTATTGGAAAAAGGTCGCTATTTTTGATTGGGAATGGAGCCGAAATTCAGCTCTAATTTCGGCCCCTAGAGAAGGGCAGAGAATCCCCTGAACTGAACAAGCAGATAAAAATACAGTAAAGCCTCAATATAATGGCTCAAACATTGGTGGCTCCTTAAAAATCAAGTGAGCTTGATCAAGAAATGCCACAATCACAGACCAACCCACGGCACCACAAGGATGAGACGCAAAACACTAATAGTTACATGACAGCAAGAACACTAATACAATAAAGCAACCAGCTCTCTCTTAATCAGCAAAATGAATGCAAAACAAGAAAGGACAGTAAGTTTGCACCACAAAACAAGACCAAGACACAAACCCCCACATATATCCTTAACCCGTTGTATACTGGAAACCCCTAAATGGGACAAACAGTGAAGACCCAGATGAAATGCAGCATAATGCTGCATTTCATCTGGGTCTTCACTGTTAGCTAAGACTTAAACAATCTTCAGGGACAGAAATACATAATAATATAGAAAATTCTACCTGTGACCCCTTAAAGTAGACAATGGGCAGTTTTATCTTTATTGTATCAATATGTATGGGAAAATCCACCAGAATACAAAGGGTTTATCATGGTTAATTTTAACTCCCTTTTGAGTCCATAGAAAAGTATTTGATTCAGAGCTCCAGATACACATACAGTGAGGATGTCTTGTTTCAAAAGGTATGTTACAAGTTTGAAAGCATTAGAACTGACTTATTGAGGCTGATGTTGGACAAACTATACATTAACTCAGGCCTTTAGTTTAGAGTGCATACCAAAAAATTAATATTCTAATTTCTCAACCCCATAAAAATGTTGTTTGTACTCAAAAGAACCGTCTAAATGAGACAATTCTCTTGAGCACCCAAAACATATACTCAGAAAAACAATTGAAGGATATTAAAATTCTTTTGACTTTATTACATTTGGGAATATAATTTTCAAACAAATTATTTTTGTCATTGATTGAATTATCACTATGCAATTCACCAAAATGAAAAATAGAAATTCACGGGTCATTGGTTACGATACAGTACTACACCAAATGTACCGACCCTCTCTACCCAAAGTTCACAAGCAAAAAATTTAGCGCTCTCAATTTTTGCTGCAACCTTTACTAGGTCATTGCTTATGTTTTAATTCCGACCACAGACAAAAGTTAACACCAATTTATCCGTCATCGCCTCTAATAATGGGACAACTTCTTCAACAAAAATACACAAATATGGCATACCCCGGTTAATTTGACAACAAATTTCCAGTAAAACACTGAAAACAGCTTCAAAATTAGGTGCCATTTTTTGGAGGGAGAACCAGCGATGATTTAAGAGCCAGTCATTATGGAATACAAACGATAAAAATGGGTTCCAATCATTTTTGAACGTGTGTGACTTTTCAGTATAGAGGGTTGTACCATTTGGATTTGTACTGTACTTAAACCATTGAAGCGTGACTAAAATAAAGCATCCATTTTTATTGCAGATGTCTGGAACTATGAAATGTGTACATAATTAGTAAAGTTCTATTGTATTGAATGTTTGAGATGGGACTGAATCCAAATATCCTTCAATTGTTTTTCTGAGTATATGTTAAAACTGATGGGTAAGAGAATATTTACAATTTTACGCTAAAAATGTTAATTTTATCCTATGATAACTTACTGAGCCTTGGGCAGATATTGTTGGTCTTATCAGTCAATCTTTTTTGTTTCTTTCAGTCTCTGAATGATAAAATAGCAGCTCTCAATATTGAGTTAGAGGAAGTGAAATCTGTTAGAGACAAGTTCGAGACTGATGTAGGACAAACTATACAACAACTAACAGATGCTAAGGCAGACATTGCTGAGCTGAAAGCTAAGATTGATGAACTTAATGGTCAGATTGATGAAGCAAATACACAAAATAAGGTAAGATAATATGTGCCAGTACAAGAGAATAGCAAATATGAGAAGAGCAAACAGGGAAGACCCTGATCAGACTGCTTCTGCAGAAGCAGTCTGATTTGGGTCTGCGCTGTTTGTCTAGGCATTTTTGGCAGGCAACTAGTTTTTGAAATCTAAAAAACATTTGCTGTACTTAATGCATATGAAATAAGTTTTTTTGTTTGTTTGATTTGATTCTTTATGTCGCATCAGCAATCTTTCAGTTATAAAGGGAAGGGTCTTCCTGGGTTTAACCAGTACTAAGCTAGGATTAATGTTCTTGCTCAAGGACACAACGCAGTGATGCCAGTGAGGCTTGAACCCGCTGCCCTTCGGTCTCAAGTCAAGCACTGAACCACTGAGCCAGTACCAAAATCTCATGAGCTGGTCAAATGGCTCATCATCTGATAAAACCATACAAACGGTGGCATCTCATAACGTTTTATATAGCTTGCCACAGTGAAAAACATTATAATCAGTGTAAATGTAGAAAATGACTGCAAACCCTTTAAGTAATATTGAACTCCCATTAAGGATGAATTCCTATGGAATTGAATATTTTATTAACCATTAACAGATTAATTATCTAGTTTAACAGTTTATCAGCAAGGAGGCTTTGAGAATGCATGTTGAATTGCGGGGCTCTGCCAAGCGATCCATCATGCATTCTCAAAGCCAATTCTGGTAAACTCTGTATCAAAAGACGTGAACCAAGTATCCTTTTTATCAGTTTACCCATTGGTTCACTCTTTAAATTGGCGATTATGACCTAATTATCTATTATCCCAGTCACACCCAACTATTTTTGATGTGCATTAATTTGAGACATTTTCAGCAGTGAGCTGGTTAATTCCTATTATTTTGAAACATTTACAGGATTTTAATGAGAAGAAAAAACAATAAAAAAGGTGTTCAATCTAGTCAAAATTTGATATTTGATAATCTAACGCATTAATTTATAGGGCATGTATCTATTCATAGGGAATTTTAAGGATTAATTCAACATTACCAAAGTCATTCAGAAAGTGCAACGTCAAATTGACCTGACCTGCAATGAGATAGACCATGTTTGTCAGGTCAAGGTATGACAATGTATTTGATATTATAGGTAAGTGATAAAACTTTTTTCATGCAAAACTGAACTAAGCATGCAATTTCAACTGCTCATGAAAACTAAATTACTGAAACCTAGGTATTCTTTTTTGCTTTAACCCTTAAAGCGCCAAGAAAGAAAATACATCTGAAAATGTCTTCTGGTGAAGTCGTCTGCTGCAAATAATTGCCTAATATTACTGACGAATTAAGTATAGTAACAAACAGCGTGGACCCAGAACAGACTGCTCCTGTAGGAGCAGTCTGATCTGGTCCACACTGTTTGCCAAAGAGGCTTCTTAAACATTTCAGCAGACAAGAAAAGCAGACAACTTTTGTTGTGATTGGCGCATTATGTGTTAAAACATTGAAATGTTGTATTTATCCTGTTAATTAATGTTTAACTGCCAACAACTGTTGGTCTTTTAACATTCCTCAGCAGAATAAATTTTATGCTCAGTTCCCGGGGCTCAGTTGAGTTGAGCATGAAAAATAGATTAAATAACCTTGAAGTCAGACTTATTTGGTTTGTTTTACCAGAATTTGGAGAACAAAATAAAAGAATTAAAGAAACTAGAAACAGAGCTGGAGGCCAACAGAATACAAAAGGAGGAACTAAACAAGGTGAGAAACTGGTTCCCTTCCCCTAGGTTAGGGACACCATTGATAACATATAAGAATTAAAGAAACTAGAAACAGAGCTGGAGGCCAACAGAATACAAAAGGAGGAACTAAACAAGGTGAGAAACTGGTTCCCTTCCCCTAGGTTAGGGACACCATTGATAACATATAAGAATTAAAGAAACTGGAAACCGAGCTGGAGGCCAACAGAATACAAAAGGAGGAACTGAATAAGGTGAGAAACTGGTTCCCTTCCCCTACATTAGGGATACCTTTGATAACATATAGGAATTAAAGAAACTAGAAACAGAGCTGGAGGCCAACAGAATACAAAAGGAGGAACTAAACAAGGTGAGAAACTGGTTCCCTTCCCCTAGGTTAGGGACACCATTGATAACATATAAGAATTAAAGAAACTGGAAACCGAGCTGGAGGCCAACAGAATACAAAAGGAGGAACTGAATAAGGTGAGAAACTGGTTCCCTTCCCCTACATTAGGGATACCTTTGATAACATATAAGAATTAAAGAAACTAGAAACTGAGCTGGAGGCCAACAGAATACAAAAGGAGGAACTGAATAAGGTGAGAAACTGGTTCCCTTCCCCTACATTAGGGATACCTTTGATAACATATAAGAATTAATGAAACTAGAAACAGAGCTGGAGGCCAACAGAATACAAAAGGAGGAACTGAATAAGGTGAGAAACTGGTTCCCTTCCCCTACGTTAGGGATACCTTTGATAACATATAAGAATTAAAGAAACTAGAGACAGAGCTGGAGGCCAACAGAATACAAAAGGAGGAACTAAACAAGGTGAGAAAGTGATTCTTCCCCTAGGCTAGGGATGCCCTTTAAAACCTACAGTAAAACCTGTCTTAAGCGGCCACTCAAAAATAGACAAAACAAAGATCTTAATTACAAATGGCAGCTTAATGAAGGTCGAAAGTATTGCAGAATGCTCCCCTTGGAGCATTTTGCAATACTCTTGACCTGCATTAAGCGATAATTGGTCTTGAAAACCAATTTTGGTCTTCCAGTGAATGGTCGCTTAAGACAGGTTTTACTGTATATATATTTACACTCTTGAAAAAGCTTGGGTGCTAATTTTAATAGCTTTAAGGAAATTCCATCTAGCACCATAATGTAAATTATAATTTCCTGTGACACGCATTACACATGTTTTTGCACCAACTTATTTGTTTTGGGTGCCTTGCAAGAAAACCTGTCAATTGGCTTGTGTTCAGCAACAGAGACTAGCTGAGCCAGTCCATGTGATTTCCACCAATGTGGCATTTTGACAGGTGTAGACTCAGACCAGCCTGTGCGTCCTCCTTTTAAGCTTAGAAACTCCAAATGATCTTCGGTCAGTAGCTTAACACTCGTAGAATAATCAAGTGATTAGCAAAGGCGCTGTTCAGACTGCGCGTATGTGCAGGCTGATCTGAGGCATTGCTGGTCACACATACCACATTGTTGGAAATCTCATGTTGCGGCTCAAATTATGATTTCCTGTGACACACATTGCATTTTTTGCACCAGCGTATTTGTATAGGGCTCCTTGCGAGAAAACCTGTCTATTGGTTTGTGTTCAGCCACAGAGGCAAGCTAGAATCTTGAAAACTGTATCTGGCAAGTTAAGCTATTGTCACACACAAAGAGTGAACAACAAACACGCTGACCTGACTGCTGGAATAATCAGGCTGGTCTAAGCCTTTAATAGTCAAATGCAACAGTCAGGTTTGTGACATGGTCTCTATGATATGCAAAAATCAAAAGCTAATGATGCAACTTCTTTATGCTGAATAATATCATCATGAACATCAGAATTATCAAAATTGAAATTAGCCACACATTTGAAGTAATAAATAAATTGATTCACCATCAGTTTAAAATACAGGAAATATTCTTACAAAAGACTCCCAACGTTGATTGACAAATTTGACCTGCAGGATTTCAAAATGTGCATGTAGCTTCAAGCTGAGTAGAATATGTGGATCTTGATCAGCTGGCTTTATTAGAAGTAAGAAAGACAGCAAGGATCAGGAATCAATACAATCAAGTATCACACCTGTCCCAGGATACCAAATGCGAAAGTAACAAAATTGCAATAAACATCACAAACAAGAGCCAAGAGGCCACCCTTTCCCTTAAGGTGACCACAAGGCAGCAATGAACACACATGAAAGCATGACACACAAGACATAAATAACACAAAAAAGCCAGCTGATCTGGATCTATACTGTTTTCAAACAATATATCTTGATTTAGAGTGCTGAGGATTAGATTGTATGACATTGTGTGATGGCATAAGTTCCCATTCTGTTCTCAGGAGATGCAACAGTTACACTTGACAATCAAGACCCTAGAGGAGAAGGTCAAGGTCGAGGAAGAGAAACATAAAACAGTGGTGGATGGATTACAGGGTCAGATACAAGATATGCAGAAAATGGTGGAGAGTGCAAAACATGTATGATTTGTGTGATAGTTCTATTACACTGTAACACTCACAGGAAATGTATAAAATATGAAACCTGTGCAAAATTACACAGATTTAATGTTTTGTACTGTAAATCTGGAAATTTTCGCGATAATTTTATTTTCACAAATAGCGTTAAAAGACATATTTACGACGTTAAAAGTTTGCAACTAGGGCATGATAAACCTATAGCAGGAAACGACTGAGTGAATTTGCCATTTCGCAAGGGTTTTATTTTCACGAAACTTTGCATATGCGAAGTTTCACTAAAATAAAACCCTCACCAAAATTTCCGAATTTACAGTATAATTCCCATGCTTAAGCTTTTAACTCTGCACACCAGGTAATTTTACATGCTTTGTTATTGACCAGAAAAGACACAAAAATAGGACCGAACACAAAGCTGCCACACAAAATAGTAACAATAAAAATATAAGAACGTGCTACAACAGAATCATCGCATTAGAACACCGTGCTGCATAGCCCATTTGGTAATGTATCTGGCTACAGATGTGTGTCTGGCTGCAGATCCAGGGGTCGCAAGTTCAATCCCGGCCCGGTGCCATACTTTCATTGAGATTGATCATAAAATAATTTCAACTGTCAATCTCCTCCCTTCCGCTGAGTCATTCAAGAAGGGTAGTTGTCAGTTACAAGCGAAAGTATGTGCACGAAGTACTGGTTAACTGCTTGTTCAAGCTTGCCCAAGAAAAAAGTGTGGTTAGGTGAACTGATCGTCCCGCCATGACCATAGCTGTTGACTTGGGATGTAAAGCAACAAAAACAAACAAAACAATTGCATTAGAACAAACAGAAGCAACTGCCACTGTAGGGCATTAAAAATAAACAACCAAACTTTATTGACTTTGGGACAGTAAAAGAGAGATGTAGTTCAGGTCACTGAGGGTATGCTTGTAACGCAGTGGGTAACATGTCTAGCGCAGTCGGTAACATGTGTAACTACAGATGCGCATCTAACTGCAGATCTAGGGGTCACAAGTGCAATCCCAGCCCGTTCCCATATTTTGGTGGAGATAAATCTTGAAATAATATCTAAGGTTATTCTTCTCCTTTCTGCTATTTCATTCAAGAAGGTTTGTTGCCCAGGAAAAAGTGTGGTTAGGTGAACTGACCATCCCCCCCCCCATGACCATAGCTGTTGACTGGGACATAAGCAACAAAACAAACAAACAAACAAACTGAGGGTTTATTATAAAATTCATTTGTTCAATAAACCATAAGTGTTCGAGCCATTGATATTTTACATAGAGGATCTTACATGAGTGCTCATGTTTTATTGAATTTATTTAACGAGTTGAGGAAAAGAAATAAAATGCATGCTATGTGAATGTTAGATTCTATCTATCATATGACTTTACTCGCATTTTGGTGTGAAAAACATCTAGATTTTGCCATAAATACACGTTGTTGTTATGGGCATTATTTCATAACGTTACATGTATCAGAAAATCTGTAAACCACAAGTGGTTTATCGATTTTAATGCATGGCATTATTTCACTCCCATACTCAACATCAAATAATAATGCATTTTACTGGCCAAAGTTTCAGTGTGGATTATGTTATAACTTGACCTTCAGGAAGCTAGCCAGAGCAACATGATGGACCTGGAGATAGCTGACTATGAGAGAACCGTTCAGGCCCTCAATAATGTCATAGCTGATAAAGATAAAGCTCTAGAAGAGAACAGAACAGAAATAGACACACTGGAGGAGAGGGTTAAAACGTTGAAAGAACAGACTGGTTAGTATCTACCATGTATGTTAGAGAACAGTTCAGGCTCTTAATAATGTGATAGCTGATAAAGATAAAGCTCTAGAAGAGAACAGAACAGAAATAGACACACTAGAGGAGAGAGTAAAAACATTGAAAGAACAGACTGGTTAGTATCTACCATGTATGTAAGAGAACAGTTCAGGCTCTCAATTATGTGATAGCTGAGAAAGATAAAGCTCTAGAAGAGAACAGAACAGAAATAGACACACTAGAGGAGAGGGTTAAAACGTTGAAAGAACAGACCGGTTAGTATCTACCATGTATGTTAGAGAACAGTTCAGGCTCTTAATAATGTCATAGCTGATAAAGATAAAGCTCTAGAAGAGAATAGAACAGAAATAGACACACTAGAGGAGAGGGTTAAAACATTGAAAGAACAGACCGGTGAGTATCTACCATGTATGTAAGAGAACAGTTCAGGCCCTCAATAATGTCATAGCTGATAAAGATAAAGCTCTAGAAGAGAACAGGACAGAAATAGGCACTCTTGAGGAGTGGGTTTAAACACTGAAAGAACAGACTGGTGTATGTAAGAGAACAGTTAAGGTTCTCAATAAAGAATTAAAACCAGCACAGAAAGTCAGCCTCAAATTACTGAATAAATCAGATTATAACAGCTTCTCTAGATTTATTTTCAATTTATCTATAGACAATTGACCATTTAAACTTGAAATTCTTATTTGTTTGTAGGAATACTGCAAGTTTTAAGTTATAAAGGTCAGGATTTTCACCATGCTATTGTTCTATTAATAGATGCAGTTGAAGAGCAGCATACTCAGGCTGAAGAACGAGCCAATAAACTGAAACAACTTCTTGTGAAAGCTAAGAAAGATCTCACTGATGCTAAGAAACTGGTAGGTACTGTCCTGCCAGCCAAGAGTGACAGTGACATCATGTTTGTTTACAAAGTTATTAGGGACTAAGAATCGATAGCTCACTTGTGTATTATTCCTATCCACAGGATAGGATTAATACACAAGTGATCTCTCGATTCGGGTAAGCTCAAGTAGAGTGTACAAGTTAATGCTTTACTAAACAATTGTAAACAAAATATTACGTCACTGTCACTTTTGGTTTGCACGACAGTCGTGCAACATAAATTTATAAAAATTTGAACATAAAATTGTAATTCTTTTCAAATTCATCAATTTAGGCGTATGTTTTATGTTCAAAGAAATAGGAAAAAAGTTACTGTACAAGAGCAAACCTGGGTAATTTCGACACTGGTATGTTATTGACCTCCCCCCCCCCCCCCCCCCCCCCCCCCCCCCCCCCCCCCCCCCCCCGTAATCTGATACCCTTCTTTTATTGATTGTTTTGTTTTGATTGTATCGTGACTATGTCAAAGAAAATTTCATTTGGCATTCCTCCAATTCGTTCCAGCTCCACAACACTTTTTAGAAGGTTCACAGGACAAAAAAAATCACAGACTTATGAAAATCCAGGTATTTTTATGAGTTCTTATAAGAGTAGTGATGTAATGTGCCAATGTTTCACATATACAGATTCTAAGATATCCCATTTCTGTTTGATACCTCCTGCTTGTAACACAATTACGTTTTTGTTTTTATCCGCCTAAGTCAGAAGATCAATATACAATGTATTTTATAAGGGGTGTCCATAATACACTCTCAGAATTAGATGCAAAGGCAGTTATCCACACAGACCATTGTAGACTAGATATCCCACTTGATTGGGTAGACTGCACCATCTGCGAACGTGAATGGCCCATGAAATGCAGCCACAATCTCGTTCTTAAATCACTCATTAGACGAGCTGGAAGACTAGGATTATTATTGTGATTGCTGGGTCTATTACATCCAATTGAATTTAAATGACCAGACAATGAAATAGACCTTCAGATCTTTCAACAATGTTGTTTTGTTAAACCTTTCTGTCAAAGATTTCTCAGCAACCACTTGAGTTAGGATTCTGAAATTTGGTACAAAGCTTGATAGTGATTAGTTGTATTGTGTAACAAAAAAAAAAAACAGCCACATATTGCTTATCAGTCCCATTATTTATTCATTTTTCTTTCTCTCCAATGGAAATTTCTGTCGGAGATTTCTTGGTTCCTATTGGAGCCAGTGTTTTCAAATTTTTGTGTACACCTTCAGGTAGGCTAAGTGTATTGTGTAAATGAAAATAAAGATGCTTAAGCTCATTTTGCCTTCTTTTTCAATTTTTCCTTCTGTCTCTCCTATATAACACATATGGACATTTTTCGTCAGAATTTTCTCAGCAACTATTTGATTTAGGATTTTGAAATTTTGTGTACACTTTCAGATAAGCAAAGTGTATTGTGTAAATGAAAATTAAGGTGCTAATCTTCTTTTTTCAAATTTTAAATTTTTCCTTCTGTCTCTCTTATATAACACATATGGGCATTTTTCATCAAATTTTTCTCAGAAACTACTTGATTTAGGATTATGAAATCTTTGACAATTTTGTCTTTTCTCTGAAAGTGTTTTTGTTTGTTTGTTTTTGTTGCTTTACGTCCCATGTCAACAGCTATGGTCATTGCGGGACGGTCAGTTCACTTAACCACACTTTTTCCTGGGCAGGCTTGAGCAAGCAGTTAACCAGTAATTTGTGCACATACTTTCGCTTGTAACTGACAACAACCCTTCTTGAATAAATCAGCGGAAGGGATGAGAATGACCGTAGAAATTATTTCATGATTAATCTCCACGAAAGCATGGTCTGAAAGTGTTAAAACCTCTGATGGCTACCGCCAGGGGTATGTGAGCTTTGCTCACTTCTTGTTCTTGTTTAAAATGTAATTATAGTCAGATAGAATGGTTCCCCGATTCATGCTTGTATTTCTTCTAGGTGTTGTTACCTCAATGGGGGAGTCGATAACGGTCCCAGTACCCTAGGTGCTACAACAATCTGTCATGGATTCATATAGGGTTGTCTGTATAAATAGTCTTCTTATTTTGACCAATCAAATTGTTCATAGCATATCATCATTAAGAGAAAAGTTGTTCCAGCCAATAGAAAGGCATAAAACATCAAATCGTCTTAAAATGTCGATGATATCCTGGTTTTCTCTACATAGAACAACTCTTGCAACACTATGGATGTTTAATAATAAAGTGAGATTAAACTCTTTAATCAAGGTTCTATTTTGCAAGGAGCTAAGCTTGTAATGTTGGAAGATGTCATTTATATTTTCTGCTATAAATGAAACAGATCTGTAAATAAGCTGAAAGAGGAAAATCAGTCTTACACCTGTGGGCATTTCTTTTGATATTCAGTATATTTTTTTAGGAAACTGAACAGAGAAGCAGTGATGCTCAGTTGAGAGGACAGGTGGAAAATCTACAACAACAGATAGAGGATTACAAGGTAGGGTAGCACTAATGGGCCAGGTATGGTAGCACTTATGGGCCAGGTATGGTAGCACTTATGGGCCAGGTATGGTAGCACTTATGGGCCAGGTATGGTAGCACTAATGGGCCAGGTATGGTAGCACTTATGGGCCAGGTATGGTAGCACTAATGGGCCAGGTATGGTAGCACTAATGGGCCAGGTATGGTAGCACTAATGGGCCAGGTATGGTAGCACTAATGGGCCAGGTATGGTAGAACCAATGGGCCAGGTATGGTAGCACTAATGGGCCAGGTATGGTAGCACTAATGGGCCAGGTATGGTAGCACTAATGGGCCAGGTAGGGTAGCACTTATGGGCCAGGTATGGTAGCGCTAATGGGCCAGGTATGGTAGCACTTATGGGCCAGGTAGGGTAGCACTAATTGGCCAGGTATGGTAGCACTAATGTGCCAGGTATGGTAGCACTAATGGGCCAGGTATGGTAGCACTTATGGGCCATAAAGTAGTTGGTAACTTAACTTTGAAAGTGATATTAGTAGGAAAGTGATATTAGTAGGAAACTGAGAAGAGAAGCAGTGATGCTCAGTTGAGAGGTCAGGTCGAAAATCTACGACAGCAGATAGAGGATTACAAGGTATGGTAGCATTAATAGGTCATTAAGAAGGTAGTAGCTTTGATAGTCATATTTGTAGAAAAATAAACAGAGGAGCAGTGATGCTAAGTTGAGAACATGTGGAAAACCTACAACAGTAGATTGAGGATTACAAGGTTATCAAGTAGGTGGTAGCTTTGCTAGTCATATTTAGGTCAGCACTTGGGAGTTCATAATTGGAAGTTGGTGAGTAGATCATTTATTGATATGAAGAGCCCAGTGGCTCAGTGGTAGAGTTTCTTACCGGAGGCACTGTATTGAGTCCTTGAGCAAGGCACATTAACCTTTGCTTTGTACTGGTTCAACCCAGGAAGACAGGAAAGTGTCCCAACATGATAGACAAATTGTTGACTGGGATGTAAAGCATCGTCACAAATGAAAGAAAAGATCTCACCTTCTAGCTCCTATGACATATATTTTACAGTAAAAGCTAATTTAAATGGTTCAAATTTTTGTTCCACAGGTACAGATGGCTACTGCCACATCAGACAAGCAGAAAAATGAGGACAGACTGCGCTCTAGTAATGAAAGCAGTCAGAAGACAATCAGAACCTTAGAGAACAGGATAACCAGTCTACAAGGTGACCTTGACCTTGCTAGAAGTGAGATGGAGAGTGTACATGCTGAATATGAAGGATATAAGGTAAGTTCTCGGAGCTATGTCTACTAAGCTGTACAGATATGGGAATTTCTGGAACGCTGGGTTTGGACATATTTGAGGAAATGCACATAGGCCATAAGCACACACTAAGGTCTTTATGTGTTGTATACACTATATGAACCTTGAATATGCAATGAGTCCAGTGATAAAATTTCATAAGTAAATGGATGCATCTTTTGGATGAAAAAGTGTGGATCCTGTGATCTGCGAGCAGCATTAGAAGCTGTTTTATAATGCTAATTAATTGGCTCCAAAAGCTATGTGATCTTCATAACATATTTATGAAGCATTTCAACCTGGTTTATCTTTTTACTAACGGCTAAAACAAGATCAGATAGGGATTTTGAAATTAACTTATGTTATACCCCTCAAGCATTTTCTTGCTTAGAGGAAATAAAATACAATATAAACTTGCTCCAATCTTTCCGAAAACGTATAACATTACAATGTTTTTATTTACTATAGCAAAATTACAATCCTAAAATACACCTAAAAATTAGGCGTTTTACAACGTTATGCCTTTCATTTTAAATTTGTTAAATTTGAAAATTTGTATTTCAAATATGTGTGCTAGATACATATTTTTAAAAAAAAAATCTTAAATTTTACATATGAGCTAATGTAAGATAACCATAAAAAATGTGAAGGCCGTGCGCAGTAATTTCAAGCATTTTTCAATTTCAAGCATTTTTTAAAGCATTTTTTAAAAAAAAGCTTGAAGCGTTATACATTTTGGCTTTTCTTAAGAATTAACTTTGGTGTATTGTTGTCACTGGTTTGGTCACACGTATGCATATTGTTTTGCAATTTGTTGAAGCTATGGACATGTTTCTCTGTAACAAATACAACCGCTACCAATGAATTGTCTTTTCCAGTAATGTTTTCATCAGTTTAAAACTACAATGTTTCAGGTAGTGTCCGTAGATCACATATTTGCATCTAGCATATTGCTGTATTAGAAGATTAATGAACATGTTTCTGCTATTTTATATTTCAGTGAGTTGCACTGATTAAGAAGAAGTCTGCGTTTTCAGTTGTCTTTCAGCAGCACTTGTGATATGAGCGGCCAAAATCTGTCCGTAGAACGTAGTGTCCGTAGATCACACTTTTAAATGTTAAAAAAATAACAGAATATGTCATAATGGCCATATTTTTAGATTGTATTTATCAATTTCAGCCAAAAAATAGTATGTAAGTCAATATTTGGGTTATAGTTGTCTAATTTGTGAATGAAAGAGGTACACATGGTTCTGAAACAATATGTCCTTTAGAACCTCTTCCATTCGCACATAAGGAAATATTGCCCAAATACTGATCTTTTATGTTCATTTCTCGTTAGCTCATATGTGAAATTTAAGGTTTCTTTTTTTAAAAATTATGTTTCCAACACACATCTTTCAATTACAAATTTTCCAAATTTAACAAATTCAAAATGAAACAGCATAACATTGAAAAATGCCTTATTTTTAGGTGTATTTAGGATTGTATTTTTGCTATATTATATCGAAACATAGTAATGCTATACATTTTCAGAAAGCTTAGAGCAAGCTCCAAACAGTGGTTCATATTATATTTCCTCTAACCAGGAAAATGTTTTAGGCATATAACACAAGCTAATTTTACCATATTTGTCATTTCCCTAACTGATATTTCTTTCATTATATTTATCTGGCAAATTTGTAAAATTTAAAGTCATTGTATTTTTTCAACTATTTCAAGGACCTGCTGTTTATCCCAAACTAAATAACAGGGGTAACATTATATCTTTCACTTTCAAATTGCATTTTTTCATCTGTTACCAATTTTGTAGTGTCCGTAGAAAATATCTACACAACTTGACAACAGAGTCTATGTTGAAAATAGTGTGCAACCTGTGCCTTTTATGCTCATATGTATGCAGGAAAGTATCCCTTTTTTACACTTTAACCCATATAAGGCTAGCACCACTTTAGTAGGTCATTGGTTAACAGTGAAGAACCAGATCTGATGCTGCAGACGTATGATCAGGTTCTGCACTGATTGCTTACAAATTGCACTTTTAAAATTTGGATGAAGTCATCAATTACTACCCAATAACTCTTTAATTTGAAATTGAATAATTCAATTGATAACTGGGGAACTCACCAGGCCTAAATGATTGATGGACATAAAATGTCTGATATATTTGGCAAACAAGCTCAAGTGGATGTTGACCAACTTTTATGTGTTTTGTACAGGTGCGGGTCCACAGTGTACTAAAACAGCAGAAGACTAAAGGTCCATCAGAACAAGTTAATGAAACTGATAAACCTGAGAAAGAAAGACTGGAGAGAGCTGTAGAACAACTTAAAGGAAAGTTACAGGAAGTAAAGTAAGTTAATGAGACTGATAAACTAGAGAAAGAGAGACTAGAGAGTGCTGTAGAATAACTTAAAGGAAAGCTACAGGAAGTAAAGTAAGTTAATGAGACTGATAAACTAGAGAAAGAAAGACTAGAGAGAGCTGTAGAACAACTTAAAGGAAAGCTACAGGAAGTAAAGTAAGTTAATGAGACTGATAAATTAGAGAAAGAGAGACTGGAGAGAGCTGTAGAACAACTTAAAGGAAAGCTACAGGAAGTAAAGTAAGTTAATGAGACTGATAAACTAGAGAAAGAGAGACTGGAGAGAGCTGTAGAACAACTGAAAGGAAAGCTATAGGAAGTAAAGTAAGTCCCTGACATAACTTGGCCTCATTGGGGTAAAACCAGGCTCTCTATAGGTTTTATAATCTCGAGACCTGGCTTAGAGATATGTGACCAGGTAGCTAGCTAGAATAATGAAGTTTTGAATGCAGTAACTTTAGCTATTACACAGTTTTCCAGAGAGAAATTAAGGAAAGTGCTGATCATGCTGTGTAGTTGCACCGATCAAACTGTTTGGGTCCAGATCAAGCCAAAAGTTTTGTCAGGTCATCTGACTTGTAATTAGAGACATCGCTTGTAATTAGAGATTATAACACCGAGTTTGGGTTATCGCTCTAAGTATAAACCCGAGACCCCGTTATCAGCCCGAGAGCTTTAGCTTAGAGTTGATACTGAGGGTGATAACCAAAACCTCATGTTATAATCTGTTTATCAAATATTCCAATTCACTATTTTAACGCATTTGACGTACAAAAGTTAAATTAAAACAGAGGACTGGCGTAAATTTTGCGTTACGTCACTCTGATGTCAACTAATGATCAAGGTCTCATGCCGAACATGATAACCTCTCTCGATTCAAAATACACGACTTCCGGTTATCAGTCATGGCAGGCTGATAACCAGTTGGCAGGAAAGAGCTTATTGCATATGCAGACTTTGGGTTATCACAGCTAATATTTTACCGAATATGTGATAACTGAAATAGCTTTAATACTAGAAATAGGAAAAGTTTAGGAAAATTTGGTGTAAGTTTTGAGTTACGTCAGGCCACTTTTGTTTTCATATGATGTCACCTAATGAACAAGGTCCCATGCCAGGTATAATAACCTCTCTCCATTCAAAATACATGACTTCCAGTTTTCATGGCAGGCAGAAAACCAGTTGGAGAGAAAGTGCTTTAAATATCGCATTGACAGACTTTGGGTTTTCATGGCAAATTGTGTTCCAAAAATGTGATAAGTACCTATATTTCATGAACTGACTCATTTCATGTTTATGTTACAGTGAGAATCTTGAGGGCTGTCAGCGGGACAATGAGTTACTTCAAGAAGAACAAGACCGTTTGTTGCTGAGACATAATAAATCTTTATTGGATATCAAAGAGAAAGAGGAAAATTTTAGGAAAAAGTCAGTACAATGCAAACCCTTTATAACACACCTTGTTATAACACAGAGTTGGATTTAACATGGTCATGTTGTGGCTCCCAACATATGTTTAATTTTTAACCATAAAGTTTTGCAAAGGAATTATAGGAAAATGAACTTAAAACATGATTCACATATAACATGGTCCATTCTTAGCATTATAAACGGGATTGAACTGTACCTTCAAGTTTGTCTTGGCACTTTCTTAACAAAATCGAATCTTCCATTTATTCTGATATAATATTACAGTTTGAATGGTCAATTATAACAAAATCGAATCTTCCATTTATTCTGATATAATATTACAGTTTGAATGGTCAATTATGTGTGTTTAGGGTTCAAAGTTTTTTCTCAAACTAATATTCTGACTAGCATTTCACATGCAAAATATTGTTTCTTCTTGCCGAGCTCTTGTTTGTGATTTTATTTCTTAATACAAGATAAAACACTTTTTATACCAATGGAATTTTTCATAAAGCTACATGCAATAAAGGAAGGATGGTCTAATGTATAAATTGAGGGGTCACAGGTTATAATTTTCAAAAAATATTGAATTCTTTCTCTGAAGATCGATTTTGTCTAAGCCAACAGTGCAGACCCTGATGAAATGCCACATTATGCTACAATTTTTCTTGGTCTTTACTGTTTGTCCGAGTACCGGTTCAGGGGGGTTCCAGTCTACAAAGGGTAAAATTAAGATTTCAAGCATGCCCTACTTTTCCGACTTTTTTATGTTCCAACTTTTCCTTTCTCTTCCTTAAAAAAATGCCTATTTCACTATCTTTTAACTCTTATTTAATAATAGAAAAATTCCTCTGGCTTTTGCTTTGTCAGCTTAGCTTTAAAGAATGTTTTTATGTCAATGTGCAGACCACAAGTGCCACAATTTGAACTTTTCAATTGCCAAACTCACTTAGTTTTGATGGTTTTATTGTCAAAATGTTATCCTGCATCTGTTCATATGGACCTCAATGAATGAAACGCTGACGTTGTTGCATGTGAATAATAAAGAGGCAGAACAGCCTGGGCATCAGCCAAGACTGATCAGCTCCTTTGTTAATCATTATCAGGAAAGTATAGTTTATAAACTTGCTATCTGCAAAATTTCAATAATCTAACTAGTCTCTATAGCTGAGCAGGGTGGTTTGAGTCTTAAATGGACAGACACATTAAAGACAGGGTATGAATTAATTTCTTAGGATACATTGTTATGAAATTCAATTTTGGAAATTCGTTCTTTTCCTATTTCAGGTTAGATGAAGTATCAAGGGAGAAAAGTGCTGCAGTGTCGGAGCAGATTCAAACTATACGACAGTTGTCTGTTCAGAATGAAACACTCACTCAGTCTTTTAAGGTAAAATGATTATTTCCTTTTAAATGTGTTCTCTCGCAAACAGTGAAGACACAGATGAAATGCTGCATAAGGGTCTACGCTGTTTGCTATGACAAAAAAAATTCAGCGAAAGAAATGAACTATTCAAACTATAAGGCAGTTGTCTGTTCAAAATGAAACACTCACTCAGTCTTTTAAGGTAAAACAATTTTTTCCTTTGCTCTATTTGTGCTTGTGGCATATCATTAGTGTCTTCACTCATAGGTTTAGATAAACAAATTTTTTGAGCGTAAAATTGTAAATATTTTCCTACCAATCAGTTATAACATATGTTTTGGGTGCTCAAAAGAACCATCTCATTGAGACTGTTCTTTTGAGTGCCCACAACATATGTTGTGGTCGAGAAACAAGAAAATTAATGTCTTGGTACGCACTCTTAACTAAAGGCCTGACACTACTTGCTGGGATGAAAGTTATCTTTAGGTCATTTGCTAAACCCTATTGCTTTGAGAATGAACACAATTTTGTAGAATTTTGGACATTCTTAATACAATATTGTGTGAGAGCAGCAGACTCTAGCAAGACTGATGGTTTGCTTGGGCTTTTCTGAGCCTATACTATTTGCATATGCCATAAGTAACAAGGTATCCAGAGCTCGGTGGCATTACATTGCAGTAGAATATCATTAGCTTGAACAGGCATTTTTCTAGGCCTGGGGCTGAATATCAGCCCCTTTCCAATTCAAAAATAAGCAAAAGCTTCCAAAATTTTAAGATGAAATATATCATTCCCAATTTCTTAGTTCTGGTGAAAACTTAATGAAAATCTGAACAAAAATAGCAAAGTTACAGGTGCATGAAAATTTGCATAAAAATGTGAATGGAAACATGATTTCATTCACTTTTTTATGCGAATTTTCATGAGTTTTTAAGGGCAATTAAGGCAGCATTATATGGTTTAAATCCATTTAATATGGGGGTCCAGTTCTTTTAGACTGCATCAAATTTTCCCAATTTTGATGATCCAAATGTTTTTTCCCCAAATTCAACGGGTAGTGTGTTTTTACCTATTTATTCTGATAGTGTTACGTGCCAGGCGTAACTAGAAAAGAATTCAGGAAACCAAAATTTACTATTTGGAAAGTCAGCAAAAAGCACTTTTAAAATTTAACAAAATTTATTAAAAACAAAATTATCATTTACAATAAGCAATGGAAAATAGTTATACAATCAAAGAAAGTCTAATTTACAATACCTTTATGTCCAAACTGTCCCTCAGAATAATTATCAACACAAGTCTTTCAGCAGTTTCTGATCCCAGATTTTGAAGATAAATCCAAATGAACATGAAGTCTGAATCCAAAACTGAATAATCCAAAGTAATCCAGAATGAATAAGTTAAGCACTATGTATTCCAATATAGAATTCCAGCACAAAAGGTTTAGACTTTTAAAAGGTGAAATTATTTCAAAGATGCCCTTATGAAAAATTTACTCTTATATATACCCTTTAAGAAAGTTCTAGAACGGTCAAGAAAGACTATTATATCATATGCTATATTTACTTATTCTGGAAAATTCCACAAACTTCTACTGAATTCTAGAACCTACTCAAAGCTTCTATTGGCATGGAAAAGAAAATTCCAGAAAGATCTGGACTTTTCTCCAAGGTTCAAGAACCATCTAGATGATTAGTCATCCTTCTAGAAAAATCTCATAACCAAATGAATACCTTGTTTACAACAACTTATTTACCATCAATGTCTCCAATATCTGGGTCAATCAGAAACTAAGTAAACAGATAAACACCATACATGTTACACTTCCCCTCCTCAAAGAAAAGAAAGTTTTATGAAGTAAAGCTTTCTTTTGCAATAATGGACAATTATATAAAAAAAAAACAATAATGTGAAATCACATCAGATCAATGAGGAGCAATAGCACAAACTCAATATCAAAAATGCTGAGGCATCTAAGCCCTAGAGAGTTCATCTGGGATGATATTATCTTTTCCTTTAATATGCCTGATATCTAGATTGTGCTCTTGCAACATGAGACTCCATCTGAGTAAACGCTGGTTCTTGTTTTTCATTTTATGAATGAAAGTCAGTGGATTGTGATCAGTGAAAATGACAATAGGTGCAACTGAAGATGCTAGGTAAACTTCGAAGTGCTGAAGAGCAAGGATGAGAGATAAGCATTCTTTCTCTATGGTAGAGTAATTTTTCTGATGTTTGTTAAACTTTTTAGAATAGTAACAAACAGGATGATCAACACCATTGTCATCTTCTTGTAACAATACACTGCCTGCACCAACATCACTGGCATCTACAGCCAACTTAAATTCTTTGTCAAAGTTTGGTGCTAAGAGAACTGGAGCACTTTTAAGTATGGCTTTAAGCTTTTCAAAAGACTTCTGACAATTATTAGTCCAAATAAACTTGACCCTTTTGCCAAGTAAGTTTGTCAAAGGCTCTGCAATGATAGAGAAGTTATTACAGAATTTCCTGTAATATCCAGCCATACCGAGAAAGCGCATCAGTAGGTACGGGAAAATCTGAGATAGCCTCAACTTTAGCTTCTACAGGTTTTACCAGACCTTGTCCCACCGTATGACCTAAGAATGTCAAATTTGCATGGCAAAATTCACTCTTTGTTAAGTTAACTGTTAGTGTAGCTTCACTAAGTCTGTCAAAGAAATTTCTAATAGTTTGTAAGTGCTCTTCCCATTCTTCGCTGAAGATGATAGCGTCATCGATATAGGCTTTACAGCCAACCAGATTAAATATCAAGCTGTTAACCAAGCGTTGAAATGTTGCTGGAGAGTTCTTCATTCCAAATGGCATAACTTTGTACTGATACAATCCGTCTGGTGTAACGAATGCTGAGATCTCCTTGGCTCTGTTTGTGAGAGGTATTTGCCAAAATCCTTTAAGCAGGTCGAATTTTGTAACGTATTTGGCTTGTCCAATGTTATCAATGCAGTCATCGATTCGAGGAATTGGAAATGTGTCCGTTTTTGTGACAGAATTTACTTTACGGTAGTCCGTACACATGCGAAATGTCCCATCAGGTTTTGGCACAAGAATACAAGGAGAACTCCATTCACTTTGACTAGGTTCTATAAAGTCATTATCCAGCAAGTATTGAACTTCTTCTCTGAGAATTTGTTGTTTTACAGGGTTCATTCTGTATGGATGTTGTTTCACAGGTTTTGAACCATCAATAAGTTCAACATCATGATAAATTTTGTCAGTTTTGGATGGAATATCTGGAAATAAGTGTTCATATTCAAGAATCAACTGCTTCAGTTCAAGTCTCTTGTCTGAACTAAGATGAGACAATTTCTGGTCAAGATCCTTTAAGATATCAGAATTCTTGAGTTTTGACGACGCAGGATCAGATTTCACAAAGTTCATATCTTCAGAGTCCATTTCATTTTGTTCAAGAGGGACAGTTTTAACTAAATTCACTGATGAAATAACAGAACTATCCCGATCAATGTACTTTTTAAGCATGTTGATATGACATAACTGTTTTTGTTTGCGCCTCCCAGGAGTGTTGACAATATAATTAACATCACTTAACTTTTTGTCAACAGTATAAGGACCATAATATCTTGCTTGCAATGGCTTACCAGGAATGGGCAAAAGAGCAAGTACCTTATCTCCAGGTTCAAAATTTCTATCCTGAGCATTTTCATCATAACGCAATTTCATTTTGCTTTGAGCTGATTTGAGATTGGACCGAGCAGCTTCACAGGCTTTTGATAATCTGTTTTTGAAATCAGAAACATACTGAAGTAAGTTCAAAGAACTGTCATCATCTGAGAGAAATTTTTCTTTCAGAAGTTTCAAGGGTCCGCGCACAGTATGCCCAAATACCAGTTCAAATGGGCTGAACCCAAGAGACTCTTGTACAGATTCCCTTACAGCAAATAAAAGCAAATGTATACCTTCATCCCAATCTTTTTCTGTGTCAAAGCAGTAAGATCTGATCATGTTTTTCAAAGTTTGATGAAATCTTTCTAAGGCACCCTGACTTTCAGGATGATAAGCCGATGACTTGTATTGTTTAATGCCAAGTTCATGCATGACTTGTTGAAAAATTCCTGACATAAAATTTGAACCTTGATCAGATTGTACAGACCTTGGAAGTCCCACAAAGGTGAAAAACTTCACAAGTGCCTTAACAATTGTCTTAGTCTTGATATTTCTGAGTGGAATGGCTTCGGGGAAGCGTGTTGAAGCACACATAATAGTCAGAAGATATTGACAACCTGACTTTGTTTTGGGTAGGGGACCTACACAGTCAATAATGATTCTGCTAAAAGGTTCATCAAAGGCAGGAATGGGCTGTAAAGAAGCTTTTGGAATGGTCTGATTGGGTTTTCCTACCATTTGACACGTGTGGCAGGATTTGCAGTGCTGAGAAACATCAGATTTTAATCCTGGCCAAAAGAAATGATTAAGAATCTTGTGATAGGTCTTATTTACACCTAAATGGCCTGACATGGGAGTTTCATGAGCTAAATTTAAAATTTCAGAGCGATAAGCCCTAGGGACCACAATCTGGTGGTTTACAGTCCACTCATCATCTGCTGAGACATCAGGAGGACGCCATTTTCTCATTAAAATGTCATTTTTCACATAATAACAAACAGGGACTTGTGACATTTCATTTTCATCTAAAGCTCTATCAAATAAAGGTGATATCTCAGGATCACTGTGTTGTTCCTTACAAAGCTGTGACCTTGACAGCTGGTCATTTGAAATTGAAGGTGAAAGGTCAAGGTTTGACCTTGAAGTGTCAAAGTCAGTCTGAATGTCAGACTGGCTGGGAGAAAGAGAATTTGAAATCTCATCATAAAAGGACTGGCCTATCAAAGTGTCAGCTAAATTAATATCCTGCATCCCATTATTCTGTTTGGCTTGCTTTGCCATTGCCCTAGTGACAGCACAAGAAGGGTAAAGGTCAGGAATTTCCTGCTCAATAGGATCAGGCAGTTGATCAACACAAGGTGTGCTGGTCAAAAGTGGGTCTACCACAACCTTATCTCCAGCCAAATCATTGCCTAAAAGCAAGTGAACACCTTTAAAAGGTAAAGAAGGTCTAATACCTACAGCCACGAGACCAGTAACTAAATCTGAGGACAAATAAATGTTATGGAGCGGTACATTAATAAATCCACACTCTACACCCTGGATAAGGACACTTGTCCCAGAAGAAGTCTTCTCAGAAAAAGGCAGGGTATCTGCCAAGATAAGGGATTGAGAAGCACCAGTATCTCGCAAGATTTTAATAGGGGTAGACTGGGCAAATTCACTATCTAGTGACACGGAACCATCTGATAAGAATGGTTCATAAATCTCCATAACGGCATCATTCTCAGATGTTTTGGCCAAAATAGGATTCTCATTCTGAATAGAAGACTGTGGTTTTAGCCTTAAAGAGGTGAGACCTGTGGGTTTAGGACTCTCCTGTCTTTCTTTTTCCCTCTTTCTTTTCAAAGCTATACATTCAGAAATAATATGGCCTGATTGTTTACAATAATTGCAAATTGGCTGGGATAATGGACTTGGACCTTTGTTTTCACCAGAAAATCTAGGTTTTGGAGTAAATGAATGATTGGAATTATCCGATGGATTACTGGGATTGGATTTTGGACCTGACTGAGGGGAATATGGTTTTGACTGAGGGGAAAATGGTCTTGTTTGAGGTGTAAATTTTAATTGAGGGTTAAATGGTTTCCTAGGAAATGGCTTGTTGACAAAAGAAGCCTTATGAGTCAAAGAATAATCATCAGCTAGTCTAGCTGCTACATCCAAATTTTCAACTTCTTTTTCATTTAAGAAAGCCCTGACATCAGAATTTATGCACCATTTGAATTCTTCAACAAGCATGAGCTGTCTTAGTTTTTCATGATCAGAACCTACTTTCTTTGAAGAGCACCACCTATCAAATAATTGTTCTTTTGTTCTAGCAAATTCCACATGAGTCTGGTTAGGTTCTTTCCTACAATCTCTAAATTTCTGCCTGTAAGCTTCAGGGACCAACTCATAAGCCTTAAGAATAAGTTCTTTTACTTTGTCATAATCTGAGCTTTGTTCTAGTGAAAGCTGAGTGTATATTTCTCGAGCTTTGCCTATAACAACGCTCTGCAAAAGTAAGGTCCAGTGCTCTCTTGGCCATTTCAGGTTTTCTGCTACCTTCTCAAAATGTAAAAAATATTTGTCAACTTCTTTTTCTTGAAATGGAGGAACGAGTCGGATGTGTTTTGTCACATCAAAAGATTTGCCAGAGTCTAAAGGCAAAGGTTTTGATTTAGATTTTCTTTCTAACTCAAGTTCTTTCATTTTTAACTCAAATTGTAATTTTTCTTTTTCAATTTCAATGCGTTCTTCAGCTTCAAGCTTTAATTTCTCATGTTCTAATCTTTCTCTTTCTATTTCTCTTTGTTTTTCCCTCTCTCGTTCTTCCATTTCAATTTTTTGTCTCAACAACCTATCTTCTCTTTCTAATGTTTCCAGTCTTATTCTTTCCTCTCGCTCTTCTTTTTCACGTCTCAATCTCTCTTCACGCTCTTCTTTCTCACGTTCACGATCTAACCTTAATTTTTCCATCTCAACTTGCCTTTTAATTTCTAATTCTCTCAACTGCAAATCAGTCTGGGTTACCAGAATCTGAGATGTGGCTGAGGAATCAAATATTTCTTCGTCCACAAAGAACTGAATGAGAATATTCTTAATTTCATGTTTTAGCATAGTCTTTTTGACATTGGGTAGGCCATAATGGTCAGCAATGTCCAAAAGATCAGACTTTTTTGCCAAGTCTAACAGCTCCTGAGAAGGCGACGCAGTAAAATCACTAAGTTTGAATGACATATTTGCTTTCTGCTGGCTTCAACTAGCTAAACAGCAAACAATAAAATTTCTTTTAAATTCCAAGTTAATATGGTGCAAAAATAATTTCAATCCCGGACGAGCCCCCAATTTCTGTTACGTGCCAGGCGTAACTAGAAAAGAATTCAGGAAACCAAAATTTACTATTTGGAAAGTCAGCAAAAAGCACTTTTAAAATTTAACAAAATTTATTAAAAACAAAATTATCATTTACAATAAGCAATGGAAAATAGTTATACAATCAAAGAAAGTCTAATTTACAATACCTTTATGTCCAAACTGTCCCTCAGAATAATTATCAACACAAGTCTTTCAGCAGTTTCTGATCCCAGATTTTGAAGATAAATCCAAATGAACATGAAGTCTGAATCCAAAACTGAATAATCCAAAGTAATCCAGAATGAATAAGTTAAGCACTATGTATTCCAATATAGAATTCCAGCACAAAAGGTTTAGACTTTTAAAAGGTGAAATTATTTCAAAGATGCCCTTATGAAAAATTTACTCTTATATATACCCTTTAAGAAAGTTCTAGAACGGTCAAGAAAGACTATTATATCATATGCTATATTTACTTATTCTGGAAAATTCCACAAACTTCTACTGAATTCTAGAACCTACTCAAAGCTTCTATTGGCATGGAAAAGAAAATTCCAGAAAGATCTGGACTTTTCTCCAAGGTTCAAGAACCATCTAGATGATTAGTCATCCTTCTAGAAAAATCTCATAACCAAATGAATACCTTGTTTACAACAACTTATTTACCATCAATGTCTCCAATATCTGGGTCAATCAGAAACTAAGTAAACAGATAAACACCATACATGTTACAATAGATTATCCCATATATATTGTTACAATTGTTACAATAAGCATGGCATTGTCCATTTTGTATTTTGAGGGGTTGCCTGTCAAAATTTCAATAAAATGATGTATTTCTGTCCTTGAAGATGTTTATCTTAGCTAACAGTGCAGACACTGATGAAATTCCACCTGATTTGGCATTTTATCTGAGTCTTCACTGTTTGCCAAAATAATTGTTTACTGGTATCCAGAATGAAAAGGATTAATTTGTAAAGGTCTAGGGTCCTTTTTGTGGAACATAGGCAAACACGTCTGCAGACCCAGATCAGATGCCGCAGAACACTGCTTAGTACTGGTTCAACCCAGGAAGACCCATCCTGACACGACTAAAAAATTGTTGACTGAGACTTGAGAATCAAAATAAACAAACTGCTAGCAGAACTTTCTATCAAAATTTAATGAAAATAAAAATACCCCACCCAACAACCCTTAAAATTGAAATGTACTGATCCAATTGATAAGAGTGGGAAATTCCGTTTGACTTAAACGGGTGAACTGTATATTATAGGAGCAGATGAAATCTGTACAAGAAGACCATCATAAAGGCATGGACTTGATACAGGCCCAGCTAGACTCTGTGGAGAAAGATAATATACGACTACAGAGAGAGGTGCAGCAGTATGCTCAGAAACTAGCATCATCTCCCAGGGTTAACGAGAGAGAGAAGACAGTCACACCCACCCCCGTAGAGTTTGTACAGGACTTCAGGCATATTGAGAGACAGGAAGGGGAGGTAAGACAAGATACTTTATTCTCTCCTTAATTATGGTTCATCCACGAACCACCTCCACATGATTGGATGTTTTTTTTACTCGGACATAAAGCATCAACACAAACCAAACATTAAAAAGGGGCTCTTTCATGGTATGGGAAATTAACATTGGAGTCTGCCCACGCTTGGAATTTGATAATATTATGTTTATTAATTGTCTGGGGTATGACTTTTATATTTATGGTGCATTTGAGTTTTTATGCAATTCCACTGCTAATTTATGACGTCATGTATGATATCACTACATTACCTTAGGGTATCCAGTTATAATCATTTCTAAAGTAATTGACATATCATGTAACAGGCGCAGAAATGCTTTATTTGATAACTATATCATTGATAAGTATGTTGATACTATAAATGGCTTTGTATGTATTAGGATAGCGAGTGGGCAATCATTTTTATGAGATGGTACCCCAATTTTTAACTATATATTTTGTATTCAGTCGAATTTGGAATCAAAATTTTTACACGTTGCGGTCTTTGTCAAGATACCATTTCAACATATAAACTTTCCATATATGTGAAGAATATGTAGACAAAATTTCATGAAATTCAAGGACCGGTAACATATTTTTCAACTTGATGTAAACACATGACCCTAATTCATCAAAATGTAAAAAATACAATAATCATGTTTCACTGTAAAACATACTTGAATACTTGCTTAGTTTGAATCACCATGGTAGTACGTTTATTGGTAGAAGTTGATATGTTCAGTGTTTTTCCCTATTGCTGATTGGAAAAAGAAAAAAACAATATTCTTTGATATTAAGTGTCATGATTCTTATTTAATGAAGTGCTTACACAATAATATTACCCAAAACGATACAATATGGTGACACTGGACTTACCACATCTAGTTTCTAACGGTTAAACTACATCTAACCAATGTTACACTTAATATGTAACATTATTAAGAATTTTAATTCATACAGAAGAGAAACCTTATGACAAGTCAGTTCATACAGGAGAAGAACCTTATATCTATGATTTTATAATTGTAAGCCTCATTAATAAATCTGGTTCACAAGAATAAGCCCCTGTCAAACCTATTGGTTATAATGAACCAATTTGGTCACAGAGAACTCTTGGCTTCAAAGGAGTTGCTAAATTAATGCTTAAATCTTCTCTGTTTATTCTATTTTGTAAAACTGATGCTGATTTCCATCAAATGGCAACATTTATTCTTTGGCTGGCTGTATATTCCAGGCATACAGTTTCGTTTTCTGGACCTCACTTATTCATGTAGAACACTGTTCTATGATACCTTTGATATGACTCTGTTACACTTAATCCTGGTCACGGCACCAAAATGTGGATACTCTAGTTCAGTTGGGATGTATAGAAATATTTGGTCTTCTTGTTTTCACATGTTTATTGATAGGATATTATGTTTCTTAAACAATATCATGCAGGACTTGAGGAAGTGATACACATTGCCTTGGCCCCAAAGTGCCATGACATGGGGCCATGACCTTTGGCATTTCCATCAATTGAATCATTTGAAATTGTCTAAACATGTCTTTCTTTAAGAAAAGTGGATGTAGATTTAAAAACAACCTCCTTCTGTTGAGTTATTGATTCATTTCAACTAAATAATTAATTTTGCTAAAACTGAGCTATACCCATAAGAGGTAGGAAATGACAAAGTTACCGGTTTTGGATTTTCATGAAATTTGGCTCAGATCAGTAGGATATATATGGCATGTTTTTGTGATAATATGATATCTTGACAAAGACTAAAACATATCTATCTTTGGAATTTAATGTTGAATGTTTTGTAAATTTTTGAAAAAAAATATTGAAATTTTATAATCACTTCTTCAGAAAACGTAAACCATAATATATCCAAATGGTTTCCTGGTATTAATATAATGCCTATGGTATTTTGGATTTAATCTAGATGATAAATCATAGAAATAAACAAAACTATAGATTTAGGACATGGAAAATTAGAGACAGGTGTCACCTCAAGGGTGGAGTACGTCAGGGTTGCTTCCAAAGCCTTATTCTTAACTATCTAATTCAATACATACATTTTCATAGTTTGTATATAACGAGTCATTATCATGCAAAGTTTAAAGAAAATCCATGCGTGGGCACAGATGCAAGACCCCCTTTATATCGATTTCTAAAATTTCTAATATACTTTTTTTTTTTTATCATCATTTTTTTTTCTTCTTCTTCTTACACATATGACTAGTTTAAATGAAATGCTTGTGATATAATTAACTGTGACTTCATTTTACAGCTGTTTTACATTTGTTATTTTTTATACTCTTGTTTGTCGGAAAATAGCTCTTGTAGCTAATGTTATTTGTTTATGGAAACCGACGTTAAATAAAGTTTCTTGTATCTTGTATCTTGTTGGCAATTGTTAGAAAGACATGTTTTTAAGAGACCAAAATTCCATTGTGCTACAACCCTGGAGTTAGATGGCTGATCAAATTGAATCTCAATAACAATTTTCAAATTCTGAAAATAAAAAGGTGGTTTGTTTTTAGCACTGTTTTTGGTGACCTTCGGTATCCTAAGGATCAAACTTGATAATGATATAAATCCTAAACTAAACAATGTGACAGGCCTAGGGTAGCTATAGATGACTTAGGCACCATCAGACAAACATTAAAAATGGGCAGTGGCTCAGTGGTAGAGTGCTTGACTCAAGACTGAGGGGCCGCGGGTTCAAGCCTCACCAGCCTCGCTGCGTTGTGGTCCTTGAGCAAGACACATTTATCATAGTCTAGTACTAGTTCAACCCAGGAAGACACGTCCCTGTTTAACTGAAAGATTGTTGATGGAACATAAAGAATCAAATCAAACAAAACAAACATTAAAACTAATGTTAGACCAAAATGTTGGTAGAATCATGAGACTGGCAGAAAGAAAATGGAGCCACAAGAGACCAGGCTATTTGGTTTTGGTAACAAAAATCATGCTCAACTGAAATGAACAGAATGACATTATACAATTGATGCATTCTTTTGAGGTTAACATCAGGATTTGTCAACCCGAGAACAGTAATGTTCACCGAGGCGAAGCCGAGGTGAACATCACTTTCGAGGGTTGACTAATCCTGATGTTAACTGAAAAAGAATGCACCAATTGTTTTGTTATATGACACTGTCTCTCTTTTCCTAGTTTTATTTAAAGTGTTTTCATATTTATGAATTTACTCAAGTCAGATGTTCTGTGTGCACTTTCACCAGGAAGATTATTTCAACAATCTACTTCCCAAATTTCTGCAACTCTTATGAGATAAGCAAAATAATTGCATTTTTTAACCCATATATGCCTAGCGTCCTTTATGTGGGACATAGGCAAATAGCGCAGACCCAGATCAGATGCCACAGAATGCGGCGTCTGATCAGGGTCTCCACTGTTTGCTTGCATAATTTTCTATTAAAAATTGAATAAAAATGAAAAATACCACCTAACATCCTTTAAAACAGAAACAGACTGTTCCAATTGATAACGATGGGAAATTCCATTCGGCATAAATGGGTTAAATGCTGTTCTCATAAAATGAACAAACATTTTACCTGTGAAATATACATAAGAAACCAGTCAGTGTTTCAATGTCTATTTTTAGCTCTCTGTTAGGACTGACAAAAAGCAATGTTACCTGGGCTAGATTTAGTTCAATCTATTTTTAGCTCTCTGTCAAGACTGATAACACTTGTTAACCTGTCTTTAGCTCATCACTGTTTGACATCATGATCTGTCACAACCAGTGCAAGCTAGTTTCAGCCAATCAGAGGAGGTCTTTTATAGGAGTCATATAACAATAGTTTTTGTTATAGATTTTAAAATGCCAACAATTGTTGGCAACTTGTAATTTATAACCAAACCTAATATCATTGTCAGCTGTTCTTAACAAGAAATCTGCCCTATTAGCTTGAATATTGAAATTTTTGAAAATTGCAAATTTCATGCTTAAGTGAGTTGAGCATGAAGAAAGTTTTATCAGTCAAGCCAACCTTGTACGGATATCATAAGATCTCGTTTTGTTCTTTCTCTAGTGTACTATCAAAACAAATATTGACTGAAATTTTTTGAGGCCACAACAGGTCGTGAAACTTGCATTTACTGAAGTGTACTTTTTCCTTTTAGGGATCTGAGATTGTGGACCCAGAGCCATGCCACCGAGGAGCCCCTACTAAACCTAACCAAGGACCCATGCCTCTTGATCAGCTGCTGACAACAGATATTGATGAAACCATGAGTATGATAATTATTGTTGTTATATGACTGGAGAGAATCCTGTCTCCTGATTGGCCAAATTTGTCTTCATAAATCTCTATGTCTACCTGAAAACTGGTCTAAACTGGCTCAGAAAGTGATATAGGAAAAAAATCCAGCTCCAACTAGTTTCCAGAAGTTAATATTTTTGACACTTCTGCAATATCACCCTCTAGAGAGCTAAAAATAGCAAGATGAGTATAAAACTAGCATGTGCTGCATGAAATTGACATGATTTTCTGTTTCACATCCCAACAGACAAACTAAAGACTTTCATGAATTTTAACAACTGTTTTGTTATGTTTTGTGTGTTCATTTATCTTTGTATGAAACAACAAAATGTAAAAAAAAGTTTTAGGATTAAATTTTACATTCCACATTCAGAGAATTAATATACATTTCAAATTGCAAAATGCTACATTAAAATATTTTAATAACAGTTGATAAAACTTGTGAGAAAGTCCTTAGGTTGAAGGTTGACTTCAACAACAAAGTGAAAGTAGAAAACTTTCATTCTAAGTTGAAAAGTCATATAACAAAACAGTTATTGACTTCAATTCGGTAGACATGAGGATTTATCTACCCTTAAAAGTGATATTCACCTTGGCCTAGCGGCCTCGGTGAATTATCACTTTTTCGGGTAGATAAATCCTTATGTCTACCTCATTGAAGTCAATAATTGTATATTATGAAATAAACATGATATCCTCTGAAATGACTAAAACAGAATCAAAGGTGCATTCTTGCATCTATTGTCAGATGAAAGACAATTACAATGTTATTACTTTCATTCAGGATATTAACAACTAGATTAAAAGTTTGGCCATTTTACTTTTTACCTTATATTGCAAAAATATTGATGTTCAAAGTTGCATCTGATGCCCATATAAATCACTATTTACTTTAGTAAATACATCTTAAAAGCTGTTATAAGCTCTAAATTTTAGCTCTAACATGGTGCATGGGTCTTGAATATTAACTTTTAATACATTTTATGCAAAAAATATTTGATTTAATTATATATATTTGGCCTGTTTCTGATATAAGACTGAGGCTTTGGGAATAATACTGATCTGTGACGTAGTGCTTGTGAAGTTCTATACTGTTTTTTTCAGCAGAAAATAGCTTAACCAATGGAATTTTTTGTAAAGATTGGTACACTAATGTCAGGATGGTCCATTATATACTGAGGGGTTGCAGGTTATGATTTACAAATAATATTGTATTTTTTCTTTGAAGATCTGTTATGCCTTAGCAAACAGTGCAGAACCAGATGAAATGCCACATTTTGTGGCATTTCATCTGGGTCTTCACTGTTTGCAAAAGTACCTGTATAGGGTTTTCCAATCATCAAATGGTTAAGGTTTAGGGATGATTTTTTGGGTGATATTGGAATATGTTATAAGTGCAAATAGGTATACATTGTATAAATAGAGACAAAGGGTTGAACACAGAAATCTGCAGATTTATCTGAATTTCCACTTCAGATGCTATTTTTGAAAACATTTGATTCTTTTTAGTCCAAAACACTGGCTGAAAAATTAACTCAATACCATCACTAAACAATGACCAGAATCATTTTAGCTTAAGTTGTATGTGTTAAGGTATGTTAATCAGGGTTTGCACAGGCTTGAAAAGTACTTGAATTTAGAGGGCTCTCTTGAAAAGTCCTTGAAAATGAAATCTGCCTGGAAAAGTACTGAAAATCACTCAGAAGCCTTGAAAAGTCCTTGACTATTTATAGCCCCCCTTTTTCAAAGTGGGGCTATATAGGATTTGGGTTGTCTTTCATTCCATCCGTCCGTCCATTCGTCCGTTCATCCGTCATAATTTTTTCGTTTCCACTCAATATCTTAAGAACTCTTTTATAGAATTTATCCAAATTTTGTATGTGCATTGATATTGATATGATCTAGCTTGGGATTGTTACACATCATTTTTCCCAAATTTGTACCAGAGTTATGGCCCTTTATTTACGCCAAAATAGTATTTCCGCTCAATATCATGAGAACTATTGACAAGATCTAGTTTGGGATTGTTACACCTCATTTTTCAGATATTTGTTCTAGAGTTATGGCCCTTGATTTACGCCAAAATTTGGTTTCCATTCAATATCTTGAGAACCAATTGGTAGAATTTCACCAAATTTTATATATGCATTCATATTCACAAGATCTATCTAGGGATTGTTACACACACATTTTTCAGGTATTTGTACTAGAGTTATGGCCCTTGATTTACGCAAAAATTTAGTTTCCACTCAATATCTTGAGAACAAATTGACAGATTTTCACCAATTTTATAATGCATTCATATTGACATGATCTAGCTTGGGATTGTTACACATTATTTTTGGCACATTTGTAGTTATGGCCCTTGATTTACGCCAAATTTTGGTTTCCGTTCAATATCTTGAGAACAACTGGACAAAAATTTCACCAAATTTTATATATGCATTCATATTGACAAGATCTACAAGTATGGTTCGGATTGTTACACATCCTTTTCTGCTTATGTGTACCAGAGTTATGGCCCTTGATTATTGACAAGATTTACGTTATGATTGTTAGCTGTCATTTTTTGCAAATTTATAAGAGTCAGATTCTCTGACAATTCTAGTTTCTTTAGAGACCTAAATCAGTATAAAAGTGTTGTGCCTTTATTTGGGGCAGCATATGCTGCACCAAATATAGGCACAACAATTTTATGCTAATTTTCTAGTCCTAATGTCTCTATTGTCTCAGCCTAGCATTTCTGAAGTAGAATTTTAACACTTAGATAAGTATTTTTCATTAACTTTAAGTCCTTGAAAACTGTTGGAGAGGCTTTTAGAAGTCCTTGAAATGTCCTTGAATTTAACTTGTACTTGCTTGTATGAACCCTGTTAATGTCATCAGGCTTTTATTGGTGGAGTATCGTTTGCATCATTCAATTCAGTTCTATTATATCTTTTAGGGAGAGCAGTGACTCAGTGGTAGAGTGCTTGACTTGAGACCGAGCGACCACGGGTTCAAGCCTCACCGGTGTCACTGCGTTGTGGTTCTTGAGCAAGACACATTCATCCTTGCTTAGTACTGGTTCAACCCAGTTAGACCCGTCCCTGTTTAACTGAAAAATTGTTGATGGGACGTAAAGAATCAAATCAAACATAATCAAAATCTATTATATCCATATTTCAGGTGTGACCAGCACCCATGCTGAAGATGTCTTACAAGAGAAGTTGAATGTTGCCCTTAAAAGGAATGAACATTTGACAGAGGTGGGTATCTTTATGTGGCATACTTGTACAGTAGATGTTCTAAGGTTTCAAATACTACTGGCCACCGGGCCGTGTAGCGCAGTCGGTGACGTGTCTGGCTACAGAGGCGTGTCTGACTGCAGATCCAGGGGTCGCCAGTTCGATCCAGGCCCGGTCCCATACCTTCGTAGTGCTTGATCATGAAATAATTTCTACGGTCATTCTCCTCCCTTCCACTGAATCATTCAAGAAGGGGTTTGTCAGTAACAAGCAAAAGTATGTGCACAAAGAACTGGTTAACCGCTTGTTCAAGCTTGCCCAGGAAAAAGTGTGGTTAGGTGAACTGACCATCCCGCCATGTCCATAGCTGTTGACTTGGGATGTAAGGCAACAAAACAAACAAACAAATACTACTGGCCAGACAAAAAGGTTTAGTCAAACAGTACAGACCCTGATCAGTCTGTCTCTGTAGAAGCAGTCTAATCAGGGACTTCCCTGTTTGTTATTCTGACAAGCATTTTAAGAATTCCAGCCCTGAATATGAGAACAGAAATTTTAGAACACTAACCGTATGTTGGATGTATTTGCACTGTATTTTAGGTTTAAAAAAAGAGGGGGAGAAAAATTAAACCAAGAAAAACAAATAGTTTCATGGGGGGGGGGGGGGGGGTAGAGTGTATTGTCTCTTTTTTGGTCAAGTTTTTAAAGGTAAAATTCCTTTGTATGAATGTTGTCATATGGGCTTGATATGAGAAAACATGTTGTCTGGCCAAGTAAAATTGAGACTTTGTGTATAGCGACAAATAATAGTTACTCCATTTTGGTCCCTTCACTGAAATGGACTAGTTCATTGCAGTGCAGAGGGTGGACTGGAGTGCAATAATTACTCCAGTTGAATCCTCCACTGAAATGGACTAGTTTGAACGTTGCTCTTAAAAGGAATGGCAGGGTTGCACAGGCTTGAAAAGTACTTGAATTTTGAGGGCTTTCTTGAAAAGTCCTTGAAAATTAAATCTGATTTGAAAAGTACTGGGAGATCACTCAAAAGCCTTGAAAAGTCCTTGAATTCTTCTATTTTCTGTTGGACTTAGCATTATTGATAGAGATCTAAATCAGTATAAAATTGTTGAGCCTACATTTGGTGCAGCATATGCACAACAATTTTATACTAATTTTCCAGTTATAATGTCTCTATTATCTCAGTCTAGCATTTCTGAAGTAGAATTTTAACACTTAGACCAGTATTTTCATTAAGTTTAAGTCCTTGAAAACTGTTGGAGAGGCTTTCAGAATTCCTTGAAAAGTCCTTGAATTTTACTCATACTTGTCTGTATGAACCCTGAATGAACATTTGACAGATTAGTCCATTTTAGTGCAGAGGGAGGACTTGAGTAATTACTGCTAAATTGTGATTCGCTCAGCTGTATAATTAAATCCATTTAGCCTCGTCATTCATGAGTCAAAAGATAAATTTCGCAGAGTTGTATGATGCGATGGTCTTTGATCTTAAGACCATAGATGGGGTAGCAAATTTCATGAGTGACCTTGATGTGTGGCGAGCCATGTCAACCCGAGGACATCAACGGTAGCTGCCAACTTTGACAGCAGTGAGTGTATGATGCTTGTTAGCATAATGTTAATTATACCTCTCTTACCAGCTTTAGCAAGAAATATCTCATAATGTGCAACGTCTTCACTGATGTAGGTGGTATAAAGTAGGAATACCATGGTTGTCCAACTATACAGAAGATAATCCAACCACAAGATCTTGTGGATTACATCTACCGTAGAAAGGTGCATACAACCCGCACTTTTTTTACCCCCATAACTCATGAAATAAGGGGGATGCGGGTAGTGTAATCGAACTCAAAATTTGGGACTTTTTCCCAAACACAAGCGGACCGATTTTCGGATTCTCATGGAATAATTGGAGAGATTTTCCAAGTAAAATGGCTTTGCACTTACGTGCCAGTACATCATGAGTTAATCCATCATGTTGCTGAAGTCATTTAGGCCTAACAGACATTGAAAACCGCACAAAAATCGGTAATTCCAGGGCCTGTAAAAGCTGTCTGAATTTGTTGTGTGTAAGTGCATATTACACTGCCTGGTTCCCGCTATACTAAAAGCAGTGCCTAGTATTTATGTGAAAACCGATAATCACTCAAGCGTTCTATTTTTAGATGCTGTAAAGGTAAACTGCATAAATTGAATAGCTTTTCATTTGGAACAACACGGCTCTCTTCCTTTGAAATTGTATTTTTGAGTTGCTTCCCTTTGCCTGGAAGGATGTTTATTGACATGACATGTGCACAAACCATGACTTGAAGCTTCACAATAGTAAATCTATTGCCAATTACTGCACTAATTACGGATAATTGATGTGTTTGGAGACTTAGGTAAACATAATTAGAACTTGTGATGACATCATGTGTGAAAAATAGAGTTTGCAAGGTAAGCTTTTTGTTTGCAGTTGACACACACAGACCTTTAGAATGCTGAATTTGGGGTGCGGTCAATACTTACGAAATCCATTTTTTCCAGGAATTTGGGGTCAAAAGTGGGGTTGCGGGTTGTGTATTCTTGCGGATTATACTCGGCTGTATACGGTATGCCAAGGTTCAAGCTAGTCTTGACCATAGGGAGAAGTGACTTCTTCCTCCAGGAAAATTGGGGAGAAGTGAAAGTTAGATAGGGAGAAGTTAAAGCGCAAAAATCGACATTTTCTATCTGTTTAGAAGCAAATTAGCCATTACACATACTCTTGCCATTAAATGGAAGGAGAAATACGATGCAGTGGTAGTAGATTGCAGCTTGTGTTTGTGTGGTGACAGAATGAAAATGAGCCAGGGCGAAATTTCAGCCCCTAGGGCGACTATTTCCCCCTAGTCACCCTCTAGCTTGATGCCTGTTAAATCATTATAAAACATTATACTTATTTTTCTTTCTCAGATCATGAATGACAATGAAGCCACTGTGATGAGATTGACAGAACAAGCTAAGATACTGAAGGAAGAAATTAGAAGATTGGAGAGAAATGTGGAGAGAGAGAAAGAAACACAAAACTTAGAATACCTGAAAAATATTCTCTTGAAAGTAAGTGGTTTTATAACTTAAATGACTGAAACTAGCTAGTCTGGCCCAGAAAATATGCCCACTCTAGTTTCAGTTCTTTGGTGCATTCTTTGCTTCCAAAGGATACCCTTTTAAGAACATATTTGACTTCACTACAGCTGGTGATTGGGACTATGTGGCAGTGGTAGAATGTCTCCCTGCCCTTCACTATAGTGTAGATTTTAAGGATTATTGGTTTCATTGTGGAACTTTGAAACTATTAGAGGGTAACTGATGAGGCCTAAATGGCCGAAACTAGCTAGTCTGGCCCAGAAAATATTCACACTCTGGTTTCAGTTCTTTGGTGCAGTCTTTGCTTTACAAGGATACCCTTTTAAGAACATATTTATTATAGAATACATTAAAAGTTATCTGACCAAAAGAAATTTTCCAATTGTTCTAGCATCAAACAATTCTAAAAACATCTACCTATATATATTTGATTATAGACACTCGTGCCCTGTAGCGCATTAACTGTTTGTAGTGAGTTGAATTGCTGACACAGGGATCGTGAGTTCAATCCCAGCCCAGCCCCATACTTTCGTAGAGGTTGATCGTGAAATATTTTCTACAGCCATTCTCCACCTTCTGCTGATTCAAGAAGGGCTGTTGTCAGTTACAAGTGAAAGTATGTGCAGGGAGTACGGATTAATCACTTGGTTTAAAACTGTAGCTAGGTTAACTGACCATCCTGTAATGACCATTGCTGTTGTCTGGGACGTTAAACTTCAATCAAACAAAGAAAATGAACAATTTTCCTGTTAGTGGTGACTTGTCATCAGCTGATAACCTTTGCAAACATTTTTACCTCCAATTAGGCCTGATCAAGCTCAGGGTTTGCACAGGCTTGACAAGTACTTGAATTTAAAGGACTTGCTTGAAAAGTCCTTGAAAATTAAATCTGCCTAGAAAAGTACTGGAAAATCACCCAGCCTTGAAAAGTCCTTGAATTCTTCTATTTTCTGTAGAACTTAACACTGTTGATAGAGTTCTAGATCAGTATAAAATTGTTGTGCCTTTATTTGGTGCAGCAAATGCTGCACCAAATGAAAGCACAACAATTTTATACTCATTTTGTAGCATTAATTTCTCCATTATCTCAGTCTAGCATTTTTGAAGAAAAATTTTAACACTTCGATCAGTATTTCCTAAACTTTTAGGCCTTGAAACTGTAAAATATGCTTGAGAAGTCCTTGAAAAGTCCTTGAATTTTACTCAAACTTCCCTGTATGAACGCTGAAGCTATTTTACACAATGATGGTAATCATGATAGTTGTCTTTGAAAAGTTCATATTTAACCCATATAAGCATAGCCTCCTTTTTATGGGACATAGACAAACAGAAACAGACCCTGATCAGACACCCCATAATGGGGCATCTCATTAGGGTCTCCACTGCTTTCACACAGAGTGTTCTATTAGAATTTGAATAAACATGAAAAATAGCATGCGACAACCCGTAAAAAGGAAATAGAATGGTCAATTTATAATATTGGGAAATTCCATTCGGCTTAAGCCCCGGTCCCACAGGGCTTGCGACCGGGTCGCGATCTCTGGGCGACTGATTTTGATTGTGACCTCTGCAAGAACTGCAACTGATTTTTCCATTACTGGTAAAGTCGATGACCAGTTTCCAATCAGTCGGTGACTGATCAGCGACTGGGTGGAGACTGTTCTATCATCAATTTTTTAAGAAATGAAGTGTTTGGAATGAATAAAACCATTTCTGTGCAAGTTGCCATCATGATAATATATTAGATAAAATTGTTTCGCTTTCAACAAACCAGAACGCTGCAAGCATAGTTGTGATGATTCTGCTGGGACCTACTAGCTCTGAGCTTGCATTTTCAGCATTTGATATATCTGGCTCAATTTGTCTCTAGGACAGCTGAGATCATCATCAGAATCAGGAGTCTGAATTTCAGTATTATTTTTTACCGCCTGATTAAGTACTGCTGTCTTTTTTTGACCACCTCTATGCCCCATGATGCACACACTTTCAACGGTTGTGTTGAGATGATGTCAGGATGTCAATATAGCCTCATGTTGAAGCTGGCACTGCAACCTGTCGCCAATTAGTCAGAGACTATTTGTTGAAGATTTCAAAGCCAAAATATTCATGAAATCGGTTGGCGAAAGATTGGCGATCGATCGGCCACTTCTAGAAAACCTTTGCAACTAGTGGGCGGTTGAAATCAGTCGCCGCTTGTCTTTTGTGCATGCTCAACCGATCGCTGACCTTTGTAAAACCTTACCATGGCCTCTGCAACCTCTCTGAGATTGCCCTTTTTTTAGTCGCAGCAAGGTCTCAGCGAGGTCGCAAGCTCTGCGGGACCAGGGCTTTAAATGGGTTATAAAAGTCAAACTGCAGAAGAAGGAAAAAGCTGGCAAAATTAGCCAACATGTAAAGAGTTCAATATTTTCTGTTACATTTTGTTTCAGTTTCTAAGTTTAAAAGCTGGTGATGAAAGAAACCAGTTAGTACCTGTCCTCACCACCATGTTGAAACTCAGCCAGGAAGAAAAATCTCAGCTGCTGTCTGTCGCACAAGGTAGGCCATCTTAAACCATTAAAAATAGTTTAGTTTAATAATCTCACAAACAAATAAAAATGGATAAAGTTTGATTATTTTTATGCAACTATAATGCCACTGTGGTAGTTTGGAACGATCATTTCTTTTCCCCCACAAATTATCAGCTGAACATTTGTTATTGTACATGTACTACCATGCAAGTACCAATTTAGCATCACATGTCAAAGAAACGTCACAAGAAAAGCTGTCAGTAACAACATTGCAGTCATTTTGTCATTTATCATATGACATCGCGTCTGGGAGTGAAATAACGCCATGCAATAAAATGGATAAGCCACTAGTGGTTTACAGATTTATGTGAAACTTTATGATGTCCATAACAACGTTGCGTACATAATGGCAAAATTATAACATTTTTACGGCAGAAATGAGATTTCAAAGTAATCTTAATGTCATATGATGAATAGAATCTAACATTAGTGCTCCTGTACTATTATATTTATTAAACTTGTTGCGAAAAAGAGATAAAATGCTCTGCAAGCCTCACATTTGATCTCTTTTCCCCAGCTAGTTTAATAATTTAATAAAACATAAGCACTCATGTAAGATCCTCTATGCGTTTTGTACCAAACCACATAGAAACATCTTCATTTGTTCATGTTACCATACTTATTTCACTAAACAATAAATATAAGTGAGAGGTTTTCTTTAAAAAAAAACAGGTCTATGGTGTGCAATCTCTACTCCATTGAACATACTGTTGTCGATATGTTGGAAATGCCTCAAATTTCAGCATGTCAACATATCTACCGGGTATCTTGTGGAATGTAGTATTGGAATGACGGTGTTTTTTGTTTATTTTGTTGCTTTACGTCCCAAGTCAACAGCTATGGTCATGGTGGGACGGTCAGTTCACCTAACCACACTTTTTCCTGGGCAAGCTTGAACAAGCAGTTAACCAGTACTTCGAGCACATACTTTCGCGTGTAACTGACAACAACCCTTCTTGAATGATTCAGCGGAAGGGAGGAGAATGACCGTAGAAATTATTTTATGATCAATCTCCATGAAAGTATGGGACCGGGCCGGGACCGAACTCGCGATCCCTGGATCTGCAGTCAGACTCGCATCTGTTGCCAGACACGTTACCGACTGCGCTACGCGGCCCGGTCAAGGAATGACAGTGTAAACCCTGATCACATTGCTCCTTTAGAAGCAAGCTGATCATGGTTTACACTATTTGATCCAGTCTAGCTGTCCAAACATTTACAGTAAACATGGTATATTCTTTTTTTTTGTACAGGTGAAGAGGGAGCTGCTCAACAGGGACCAGGTGGCTGGGGCTCATACCTACACAGATGGTCCGGGTTAACCTAGCATAACCACACAGAAACTGTAATAACGTGAACTGGGTGGCTGGGGATCACACCTACACAGACGGTCGGTGTTGACCTAGCATATACCATGTGGGAACTGTGATAACTGAGGGTCCATTAATTAGAATAGCCAAGTAGTGTTAGGATCTTTCTCTCACTCAAAGCGCCAAGAAAAAAATGCATCTGAAAATGTTGTCTGCTGAAGTAGTCGGCTGCAAAAAATTGCCTAACATTACTGACAAATTAAGTATAGAAGCAAACAGTGTGAACCCAGAACATACTGCTCCTATAGGAGCAGTCTGATCTGTGTCCACACTGTTTGCCAAAGAGGCTTCTTAAACATTTCAGCAGACGAGAAAAGCAGACGACTTTTGTTGCGATTGGCTCATTAAGGGTTGGACATTCATCATAATTGAGGGATAGTGTAATATTTTTAAAGTCACTATATCATCGCAAATCATCATATATTTTGCCCCAAATAATCATTATCTGATATTGTAAATACGATCATTGATTGGAATAGTGACAGCACAAAAGTTACCAAAAATCCTTGTTGGGCTGAAAGTAAAATACATTTATTCATTTGTGTTAAAATGTTGACATTTTATCAAAAATGAATAAATGTATTTTACTTTTCAGAGATAATTGGATTTTCTTTTTTTAGTGCTAATCTAATTTCTATTTCTTTTGGACCAGCTGTTTTATTAATTAATGATCATATAATATGAAAAAAATATTTGACAATTTGTTGGAAGCCTAATGGTCATTTGTGACAATTTAAGTGGTTTAGTAGAATGTGTCATGACTGAAATATGATTGGCTAGGCTAAACAATTCTATGACAATAACTTTAGCCCTTATGCCTAATGTTAGATATTTTATGTGCTAAACTCCACTCCAAATTATATCTCATTGAACTCTTTGTCCCCTGGGAAACTTTTTCTGCTTTTTTTAATGTCATCTGTTGATTTTTCTCAAAATCAACTTTTTTTGAAAAAATCTTTCAGGAATACCATCTGAGTGTCAAACAGTTTGGACCCAGATCATGCCCAATGTTGAGGTTCTGTCGGGCCTGATCTGGATTCAAACTGTTTTCAAAAGTTACATGTATCAGTGGACAACACTAGGAGATAAAGAGATGGCAGTTAAGCATGTACTTGTAGGCAGAGTGGAAAACAGTGTGGATACTGATTAGAGGAGCCTGCTGGTCCCGCTCTACACTGTTTTTAAAACCAGATATATTCAGGTTTAGCATGATGAGGGTTACCACTGTGATACCACACCGGGTAGGCAGCAATCGAAAAAGTTGATACTATCAACGAACGTAGATCAAAAATCGTCAGAAACAGAGTTTTCGATTGACATTGTGGCCTGATTGGCGACAAATGGCAATCAAAAACACTGTTTCTAGCCATTTTTGATTGCGAAGAGCGTTTTCCATTTCCACCTACCCAGTGTGGATACTATACTATTCTTAACATTCCATACATATTTTGTGTGTATGAAAGTCTTGGAAATTTTTTTGCCAGTCACAATGCAATATTTTATTGCATCTAGAATTCCCAAAGCTCCAGATAATCCAATGACCTAGGAAAGGTCAGCTATTATGTACTAATTAGAAAATGAATTTTACCTTGAAAAATTTGTTTTGGTTACATGTAAATCACATTATCCGCACTGTTGATTTGGATCCAAACCGCTTCACACTCTGATAGTGTTCCTGAAAGCATTTTTTTAGAGTTTATTTTGAATAAAGTCAGCAGATGAACAACAAAAGCTTGAAATATTACCCAGCATGGAAATAATTCAGGGTGAGTTTAAGAGTAGACTGTTCAATCTAGAGCAAACCTGGATTTATTAGTAATCTTTGTTCAAATGTGCCTAAAACAATCACCTTTTGTTGTGATATAAGATGTTATAGTGTTTGTGATAAAGAGATTTTGTAAGCTTGAAAGGCCTGCTATGAAAAATATGCATGTAAACATGTCTGCTGCAGTTGTCTGCCGCATGTTAATTCTTAAGTCAAGTGCTAATTTCGCCATACAGACGAAGAGTGCAGACCTAGACCAGACTTCTACTAGAAGTAGTCTGATCTGGGTCCACACTGTTTGCAACAGAGATGTTTTATATGGACAAACAGACAATACAGCAGACAATATTTAGTCAGAATTAGCAGTCGAAGAGCTAAAATTGTGTCTTAATACATGTACATTTGCTCACTAGCCCAATGAACCAGGGACCTGCACACTAAGGGCAGAATTTATGCTGTAACTTCAGGCAGTATTGAGGAGCCCGGTGGCTCAGTGATAAAGAGAGCTTGACTTGAGATCAAGGGGTTTTGGGTTCAGGCCTCACCAGAGGCACTGTGTTGTGTCCTTGAGCATGACACTTTATCCTCTGGTAAGTACTGGTTCAACCCAGGAACACCCATCCCGACATAGTAAAAAGTTGTTCACTGGGACGTAAAGAATCAAAAGAAACAAAACAAGCAGTATTGAAGCTGCCTTCTAGTTAGTCTTTAAGATTGGTAGAAATGTCCATTCATTCAGTGGTGTTAACACTTTCTTGGCGATAGCCATCAATCACTACATGAGAAGAGAGGTGGTAGAGTGTTAGACTGGAGACTGAACGGAAGGTTGGCTATGTTGGAGGCTCACCTCAGGCACTGTGTTGTATCCTTGAGCAAGACTCTATATCCTCTGCTAAGTACCGGTTCAACTCAGGAAAAAATATCCTGGCAAGACTGAATATTTTTTTGACTGAACATGAAGCATCAACATAAGCAAATAAAACAAAATAAAGTAGAGGGATTGCACTGTATGCATTTTCTCAAGAATGTTAATAGTCTGTTATGTTTTATCTGTGATCATTTGACTAATATATGCAATCTGATATTGATACCTTATTTATGCTAAGTATTCTGCCATTTTTTTGTCCTGAAAATATTGTCTGCTTTTTATGTTTGCTGCATACACTCATGTGCACTTGACACTAGATTTTATCATGGAAGCAAACATTATGAACCCCAATCTTGGGAGCAGTCTGACCAGAGTCCATATTGTTTGCAATATAGGCTACCTTAGAACATATTCAGCCGAGAGCAGATGATATTGTTTGCAATATAGGATACCTAAGAACATTAGCAGTCAAGAGAGCAAATGTCAAGAAGTAGTATTTGGTGGGAAAAAGGACAACTTTTCATCATATTGATCCTAAATTTTGATGGAATGGCAGATAGCGTAAACTTTGATCAGGGCTTATGTTGTTATCAATTCCATAAGACTGCTATGATCTGGGTTTACACTGTTAGCTTATGGCTATCTGTTGGAGTATATAGGGTGAAAACGGTATATTCCATATTTTTTTGGTACTTTGATTTAATGTACAAACAAATATTAATGTGATATGGTATTTCTGATTGGGTTAAAGTGATGAGGTATGATTGATACATTGGTAAAAGTTGTCAGAGTTATTCTTCAATTCAGACTTGCTATCAGGGACTACAGTAAAACCTGTGTAAAACGGCCACTCTCAAAAAGAACGAAAATTGATTTTCAATACCAATTATTGCTTAATGCAGGTCAGAAGCATTGCAGAATGCTCCAAGGGGAGCATTCTGCAATGCTTTTGACCTTCTTTAAGCTACCCTTTTGTCATTAAGATCTTTGGTTTGTCTATTTTTGAGTGGCTGTTTTACTGTATTGTCTTCTGCTGATAACCTTTCCAACAGTTTGGACCCAGATCAGGACCGATAGAATCATTGGTCTTTGTCTGGATATAAGCTGTTTGGCAGTCTGAGTGTTCCTGGAATAGTCAGAAGCCAGCTGATCTGGATTTAAATATACAGTATCAAAATAGGATAAATCTGAGCTCAGCAGGATAAGGGTTAAAATGGGGGGGGGGGTTCTTGTTTTATTAAAGCTCATTATTGTTTTGAATGATAAATTTTATTGTCTCACCACATACTGTCATGCCAGCCAAGAGAGACAGTGACGTCATGTTTTGTTTACAAAGTAATCAGGGACTTATTATCAATAGATCACTCGGCAGGATAGGATTAATACACAAGTGGTCTATCAATTCGTGTTAGCTTAAGTGGAGTGTACAAGTTAATGTTTTACATAACAATTGTAAACAAAATACTACATCACTGTCACTTTTTGTTGGCATGACAGAATTTAACCTTATTTCCCTCTGAAAGGCTAAATAATCATTTTGACCTTTCTGAGGGTAAATGGGAGCATTTGTTAGTGGGATACGGTTAATATGGGTCTTAAAGTTGTTGTTTTATTCTTCAACCATTTATCCCAAATGTTTTGATATTTTACTGATCCCTCCCCCACTCAAAGTAGGAATATAGATGAAGGTCTCTAGCCTCTCTAGATTGCCGGGAATGCAAGCATAATTAGGGGATAACTGTATTCAAAATTTTCATTTGGGCAGGTATATTGTCGGATATACGGTCAGAAATTTAGTTTTAAGACGACGCTTGAGTGGATTTCCGATCCTATATCTGACAATACACCTCCCCAAATGAAATTTTGAATATGATTATCCCTATTTTAATGCACTTCTGCAGTTTCCTCTTAAAGCTGCACGTCATACAAGGATATGTGACATAATGACGTCAAATTATTTCCGACAGTATATGGCAGGATATTCTGTCTCAAATTTTTGACGTTATCCAATTAGAAGTAGCGTTACAAAAGCAAGTGCATTAGAAAGAGTGTTTTTCAGCAAATGTGATAAGTACCAAACTCTTGATTGGGAGTTCAGGTGTTCGAAAATTGCAAATACATTGCATTCCCTTTATAATACACCTGACACCAATTTTCTTTTGTCTTGGAATTTTACAAAGAACTTAAAGGAAAATGACCATGAAATGGTCCTTTTCCTATACAACCATACAACTACCAGCTTAGCAAAAGCATAGTTCATGAAATCAAATTTGGTGATATAGCTGTCATGTAAATATAAACAATTTGCCACATAGTGACAGGTATTTTAATTCTGGTAGGCAGATTGAGATGCTTTAAAGAGACAAAGCCAATGGACATGATTCTTGATTAGTGTTTATTGCAAAATAGGTTTCCTTATTTTTAGTAGCATATTTGTTGGTACACATTGGAATTGCCTGATAGAGGCAATTCCAATGTGCACCTACAACATATGTCCATTCAATAAATGAGTGTCTTTCACCATAAACGTTTATTTCATGAACTTAGTGGTCACCTGCTGGGAAAGGGCTGACCTCTTGGCTTTCATTTGTGGTGTCTAACTGTGAGTTTGTCACTTTCCCATTGGTATCCTGGGTCAGGTGTGGTACTTGATTGTATCGATTCCTGTTCTTTGCACCCTTACTTACTTTAATTCTCAACTACTTTTTAATGTTTTAGTGTAATGAGCATGTAGAAATGAAGTGCTTTTGTGTAGTTTGGCATGTACCTAGATGACAAAAATAGATAGCCAATTTGATATTATTGACAGTTTATCTTTAGATATTCATTGGAATGGAATGCTAAATTGGTGGTTGCCTGGTTGTATGTCCTTTGTAAAATGTTTCCCTTTATAACAGGGTCCATTCCTTATTTCCTATGGACCCCATAGAGAAACACTCCATAATCTGTGAAATTTCTTTCACTGTAAACTCCTTTCTTACGGACAAAATATTGGGGGGTAAATGCATTCTTAGTTTTGTAGAAATAGTTTTGATTTTTGAAAGATTATTTATTGTTATGAAGTGGAATAAAACATAAAGAATGTATTCTAATTGTTTAGTCATACCTTCTGCAGAAAAGGGCATATGGATCTTGTAGTGAAAAAATCTGTTTTTGGGGCTGAGGCCAGGAAAGGTTTAATCAGGCCTGCTCAGCTATAGATACCCAATACTTTAGTTAAGAGTATGTACCCAAAATTCAATGTTCTTATTTCTCAACCAAAAACATATGTTGTGGGTACTCAAAAGAACCATCTCAATGAGACGGGTTTTTTGAGCACCCAAAGCATATGTTAAAACTGATGAGTTAGAAAATATTTATAATTTTATGCTCATAAATTTTGTTTATCTAAACTTATGGAGACTAGCTAGAATATTGAAATTTTGCTTCTCTATTGTATTGTCAAGAAATAGAGTTATAAAGGTGCTGATCATCTTGCACCTCCTGTGCAGGTTGGTCTGCATCTTTGTTGTTTGCATGCTACAAAATCAGGTGTTCTTGAGATATGGTCCATATTATATAAGAGCCGCCACACGCAGAAAGGGTCCTGAATGTATTTTTTTTCAAAATTCCGTTTTCATCCAATTTTAAAAGAACTATTTATTCTTAACAACTTGTGAAAGTATGGTGGCCGTACCCCTATTATAAACATTATATAGGCAAGGTCCTATTTCTCAACATTTGCTCAACTTTATAATTTTAAATCAATACATGTGATAATGAATTACTGGAATAACCAAATAATATTAATAATTGTGCTGCTCAGAGTGTAATGACTAAAAAAAAAACAATTAAAGACCAACTGAGAGTATGAGAGTACATCACTACAGCAGAACATGACCATTAAAATGCTATTAAAGTACCCTGAAATTACCATTGATTCTCTTGTAGCCATTAAATTAAGGCATTAATTATATTATAAAAAATAATGGTATGTATTTGAACTCGTTAATAACCAATTAAAAGTTACAATCATGGCCACTAACTTCAAGCCATCCAATTAAAAGACCATTAAATGGCCCTTTACTCAATAGCATGTCATTATTGAAAATTAATGTGGCCATTTAGCCTTGTTTTATTTTTTACATTGACATTAAAATGATCAATAATGTGTAAGTAATATCCAGTATGTGCTAGACAAAATGATAACTAATGGTTACAAAGGAAGTAGCCTAAAACTAATGAGTATTTTGATGAGTGTCATGCCCATTATATTAATGTGGTCATTACCCTTATACATTATAAGGTTTTTGGATATTGAGGCTTATAAATTCTATGATAAAGCTCATTGACTTTATGATGCAGCACTTCTTACTCGGTGTTACACTCAACATGCTCTTCGGCCATATATAGACTCCAAATTAATCATATTAGACATTTTATCAAAATTCAATTTGTCAACAAGGGGATTGAATTCATTGTTCTACCCAGTATATTTAAAGATAAATCTGCTATCTCTTCTATTCCTACTTATTTGAAAATAAGGACTCCCCTGTCATTTGTAAGTGCAATAAACCTATTCGTAGTACTGTTTTAACTATAACAAACTAGAAATGTGTCCATGGGACACGGATGCCCCCGCTATTGCCAAATTTTCTTAAATAGGGCATTGTCATTAACAAAGGGCCATAACTCTAATAATAATTGGTGGATTTTATCCATAATCGAACTTAACCTGTATTTTATGATTACATACCTGTGTATGAAATATGAATCCAATACACCAACGTATTCGGAAGATATCGCCCGGAAACATTTTTCATAACGAAATCAAGGGCCATAACTCTGATAATAATTGGTTGATTTTATCCATAATCAAACTTCACCTGTATTCTATGATTATATACCTGTGTATGAAATATGAATCCATTTCACCAATGTATTCAAAAGATATCGCCCGTTTTTTGTAACCATTTTTCAGACCAAGATCAAGGGCCATAACTTTGATGATAATTGGTGGATTTTACCAGTAATCTAACTTGACCTGTATTTTATGATTATATACCTGTGTATGAAATATGAATCCAATACATAACTGTATTCAAAAGATATCGCCCGGAAACCATTTTTCATTCGGAGATCAAGGGCCATAACTCTGATAATAATTGGTGGATTTAGTCCATAATCGAATTTGACCTGTATTTTATGGTTATATACCTGTGTATGAAATATGAATCCAATACCCCAATGTTTTCAAAAGATATCGCCCGGAAACCATTTTCGTACCGAGATCAAGGGCCATAACTCTGATTATAATTGGTGGATTTTACGCGTAATCTAACTTGACCTGTATTTTATGATTATATACCTGTGTATGAAATATGAATCCAATACATAGCTGTATTCAAAAGATATCACCCGGAAACCATTTTTCATTCGGAGATCAAGGGCCATAACTCTGATAATAATTGGTGGATTTAGTCCATAATCGAATTTGACCTGTATTTTATGGTTATATACCTGTGTATGAAATATGAATCCAATACCCCAATGTTTTCAAAAGATATCGCCTGGAAACCATTTTCGTACCGAGATCAAGGGCCATAACTTTGATAATAATTGGTGGATTTAGTCCATAATCGAACTTGACCTGTATTTTATGGTAATATACCTGTGTATGAAATATGAATCCAATTCATAACTGTATTCAAAAGATATCGCCGGGAAACCATTTTTCATTGGGAGATCAAGGGCCATAACTCTGATAATAATTGGTGGATTTAGTCCATAATCGAACTTGACCTGTATTTTATGATAATTTACCTGTGTATGAAATATGAATCCAATACCCCAATGTTTTCAAAAGATATCGCCTGGAAACCATTTTCGTACATACGGGACGTACGTACGGACAAGGGTGATGCTATATGCCCCCCCCATTATAAATGGCGGGGGCATAATTAGTAACGGAACTAGATATTAAAAGAAGTAATCTCATAATTACAAACTAGGTATCTCGTAATAACGAGATAGCTATCTCGTAATCGTCATTATTACGAGTTAGTTATCTTGTTATTATGAGATATTCATATCGTTATTACAAGTTAGTTATCTCGTTATTACGAGATTTATATTTTTTCTCATTATCACTACTTAACTTCGTCGTTATAACAAGTTAGTTATCTCATTATTACAGGTTAGTTTTCTCGTAATAACGAGATTAAAAAGATTTTTTTTTTAAAAGTGGACCTTCTGGGCTTACGTAGAAATGTACATAGAAAGGTTAAATTTAATGCATATTAGACATTAAATGCAAGCCTATTATTTTCATTGATACAAATTATAAATAAATACTGGCCAAAGAGGTGACACCATGAAAGGTAATTAAAGAAAGATTGCCATCAATATTAACTTTCATAGGCATTAGAAACAACAAAACAAAAACTATTCGATTTAATGCCCAACATCAATGAAATCATAGATATTAATTACATTCATGCCCATTTTAAAATATTAACCAAAAAGCTAGAATCACTAGTAAAACAGATTGAAAAATCGTTATCATTATTTTATTGCAGGGACATTTAAAAGTAAGAGAATAGAAAAAAAGATATGCACTATAATGTCCATAAATGAATGAAAATTAATACCCATAAATCATATACCATAAATAATAGTCATTATTTATTAAGTAGTCGTTTTAATTGCCATAAGAGGATACTTGTCTCAATTCATGACCATAAGCTAAATAATATTGACATTAAAGAAATATATGTACATGTTTTTATTTTGTTTGTTTGATTCTTCACGTCCCAGTCAACATTTTTTCAGTTATGTCAGGACAGGTCTTCCTGGGTTGAAGCAGTACTAAGCAAGGCTAAATGCGTCTTGCTCAAGGAAACTTGAGTAAAGCACTCTGGCTCTGACCGACTCTGTTCCCTACATGTTTTGTAGATAACTATTCATCTGATAAAATTATTCATGACCATTAAACTTTAAGTAAAACATCCAAAACAAGATAGTTAATTCAAACGTATTTTAATGGCAATGAGAAAAATGCAGCGGGCCATTAAAATGTTATTAAACTGACTCACCACCATTGTTAATAGTTCCCAGAACTAAAATTGGTACCAATTTAAAGCTCAACAAATGCCTTTCATTCCTTTGTCAAATATGTAAATAATCTTATTTTATTTACCAGACTAGGGTGCCCAGTGGCTCAGTGGTAGAGTGCTTGACTCGAGACCGAGGGGCTGCGGGTTCGAGCCTCACCGGCGTCACTGTGTTGTGTCCTTGAGCAAGAACATTAATCTTAGCTTAGTACTGGCTCAACTCAGGAAGACCCGCCCCTTTATAACTAAAAGATTGTTGATGGGATGTAAAGAATTAAATCAAACAAAACAAAATCTCCCAGACTAGAACAGACTGCCAGCCATCACTGGATAAAGACCAACTCTGAAGTTCACAGCTGTCACATCTGTTCAATAAGCAGTCTGTTCAATTTTTAACAGACTAGCAGACAAACAGAAAGATAGACAGACAGGTGGGTAGGCAGACATACAGATAGAGAGAGAGAGAGAGAGAGAGAGAGAGAGAGAGAGAGAGAGAGAGAGAGAGATCAAGGTCACGATAGTTTACTGATAAAAAACTTAAACTGACAAGCATTCACTGGAACCTGTAGTTGAGGAAATTAGTCATTGGCTCTAACCAGAGAAGTAACCTTTCATGTAGCAATACAATCATCCGATTTCAGCAGAGGAAATTACTTGGAGGACGTTCCAATCCGTAATAGTCTGTGAAAATTGTTCGTTTGTTTGGTGCTTAACAACGCATCAACCCTTGTGGGTTATTAGCGTCAGACGGTATTAAACTAAACATGATGTGGATGGAAAAAGTAAAAATTTGTAAGATAAAATAAAAGGAATGATGGTGATGAGTTTGTATAATGATAATAAGTTGTAATATGGTTGTTGACAGGAGAGACCACTTACAATATCTGATAGTTTCAAAGAGCTATTCAGATAACTGTACATGTTCATTAACTGAACAGAATACAACATTAACTAATCTGTATTATGGTCTGATACAAATGTAAAACGAAACATGATTTTAGAAATAGTATTTAGATTTTGTTAAAAAGATTTATTTGTCTTAAAAATGTCATAATACTATCAATATGCATATCTTGAAATAATTCTTTCATGTTATCAACATGGAAGCAATTATTTCTTACTTGTGCAAAGTGGCCACATTCCAAAAGGAAGCGACGTTACAGTGAATGGTGCGTCACAACCAACACATTGTGGCTGCCCTTCACCTTGTAGTAAGTATGAATGAGTGACTCTTGTAAGGCCTAGACGGAGTCAAGCTAAAATGACTTCTTCTTTTCTAATGTTTCGAACAACTGATTGATATTCACCAATAGTTGGTTTTATGTCAAGAAGTTTATTTCCAATGCTGTTATTCCATGAAGTTTGCCCTTCTTCCAAGATATATTTATTGATAGATGGCTTGAAATTAGGAAATGGAATCTTAAAAGAAGTTGGTTCTAATGAACGTGATGTTTTTGCTTGCTGGTCTACCATCTCATTGCCCAGAATTCAATGACATCAAAGTATTTAGAGCTAAAGCCCGTAGAACAATTAAAATTTCAAAGCGTAAGTCATGGAGATCTTATGTTTCGAAAATCAATCATAAAACACCTATTAAAAAGGTTTGGGATATGGTAAGAAAAATCTCTGGAAAAACAAATTCCCCTGTTACACACATTTGAACAGAGTGGGTACTGACAGTAAAGCAACCTCAAAAACAGACATTGCTGATACTTTAGGAGAAACTTTTTGTCACAACTCTTCATCATTTAATTACTCTGAATCCTTCCAAAAGATTAAAACTGAACAAGAGAAAGTTTAATTGAATTTTAAATCACAAAATAATGAAATTCATAACAAAGATTTTAATTTAGATGAATTCGTTGAAGGTATTCAACTATCACATGACTCAGCCACGGGTCCTGATTAGATCCATCACCAAATGCTTAAACATCTCCCAGAGAATTCTCTTGAAGCCCTTTTGAATATATTTAATTACATTTGGACTACTGGTAAATTTCCAGAAGATTGGACATATGCAATCATAATCCCGATTCCCAAACCTGGGAAAGATCCTGCAGAACCAAATAATTGTAGACCTATAGCTTCAATAAGTTGTCTATGTAAAACACTTGAGAGAATGATTAATAAAAGGCTTACTTGGTTTTTAGAATCTAATAATCATATATCGCGGTTCCAGTCTGGTTTCAGATCTGACCGCAGTACAACTGATAATTTAGTTAGATTGGAAACTTTCATAGGTGATGCCTTTATTAAAACGGAACATGTAGTCGCTGTGTTTTTGATTTGGAAAAAGCTTATGATACCCCATGGAGATACGGCATTTTAAAAGATATCCACAAACTAGGATTAAGAGGTAGACTTCCTACATTCATTGAAAACTTCCTTGCAGACCGTACCATGCAAGTCAGAGTTGGCTCCTCTCTATCTGACTATTATGACCAGGAGCAGGGTGTACCTCAAGGGGGTGTTCTATCTACAACACTTTTTAGTATCAAAATTAATGATATTGTGAAATGTTTAGGTAATCTTACTGATTGCTCATTATATGTTGATGACTTCTGTATCTGTTATCGCTCAAAAAGTATGGCGACGATTGAACGTCAACTACAACAAAATTTGAATAATATGAATAAGATTGAAAATTGGGCAACAAGCAATGACTTTAAGTTAAATTAAGTGTACATTTCTGTCAGTTGCGCAAGCAACATGATGATCCGGTTTTACATTTATATGGATCACCTATTCCAGTTGTTGAGAAGTCTAAATTCCTTGGCATTTTATTTGATAGAAAACTCAGTTTTATACCCCTTATTAAATATCTCAAAGCTAAACGTTTTAAAGCATTGAATCTTTTAAAAGTGCTCTCCCATACTTCTTGGGGTGCAGACCGAACTACACTTCTCAAGCTATATCGGTCTCTAGTCCGGTCAAAATTAGACTATGGCTGTATTATATATGGCTTTGCACGAAAATTATATCTTCAAATGCTTGATCCTATTCATAACCAAGGACTTAGGTTAGCTTTAGGAGCTTTTAGAACTTCTTCTGTTGCTAGTCTCTATGTGGAAGCAGATGAACCATCATTATACTCACGAAGAGAGAAACTCTCTTTGCAATATGCTATATGACTTGCTGCTAACCCATCAAATCCTGCTCATGAAGTTTCATTCTTACCAAACTATGTTGATTTATATGAACAAAAACCTAAAGCTATTAAATCATTTGGCATCAGAATTTCACCACTCTTAGAAGCTGCCAATATCAAACCACAAAATGTTGAAAAACATTTTACACCAAATATTCCAGCTTGGTGTGTAAAACAACCTGACATACTTTTCGATTTACACTCTGGGAAAATCTGAATCAAATTCACAAAGAAGCAGTCTTTATATAGAGTCAGACATAAGTTAAGCATCACCCAATCATTGTTATTTCAGAGACGTTTTTTGTGTACAATTATTTTCAGAAGAACAACCAGTTTGTAATATTTTGTTACCCTAATCTTTCTTTGGTCTGCTGAACATATCAGAATGCCATTTGGTCATTTTGCTGAATTTGTATGGTGTCCTGTATACACCAGCCCCTATTTTTGGGTGTACCCTTAACAAGTGCCACAGCTTAACCCAAGCAAAAACAGAAAGCATACATGTCCAGTCAAATATCTTGGGTGGTAATTGTCAGCATTCAAGATTCCGTCTACATTCCAATTACTTTTTTTTAAAAAAGTATCATTTCTAAAATCAGTTAATTTTTAAGGAAAGTTGATCACATCTCGTACACTAAATCAATATAGAGTTTTCAATATATAATGCATAAGTACCTAACATTAATGTGTGGTTGTGTGTGTGACCAGCTAGCAAACAAGCATAGAATGCGTCAGGGCATTCAGCAAAATGACCATTAGATCAAAAACAAAGATGAAGACAAGTATCCTGTTTAGTTGATTAAGCCATATTTGATAGTTCAAGGTAGTATATCTGGTTTCCCAAATTCAGGAGTTTAGATAATAAATAATTTATGTTTCGTCTGAATAAAATGAAAGAGAACATAAATATATTTATTAATCGATGCGATATTTATTTGGATTCTTCAAGTATTGAAGAACGATGTGATTCATAGAGAGTATGCTTGTTTTCTGTAATATCTTGTATTAAAGCAAATATGGTGAAGAGCTCACTTGTTTCTCACGAGAAATTCGTTGATTTTCTTTAGTTAAGCTTATGTAAGGTCAAGAAACTTGTAATTTAGGTGCAATGATAGTTCAGCAAGGCTATAAAAGATCGTTTGAGATGTTACATGGTCATTCGAGGCTAGACAGACCAAATGAGAAATCGTGTTTGGTTTATGTGCATTTGCCCACCCACCCACCATAAGCATTGTTCAAAAATGGTTCGTTATATAGATTTTAAAATATAAATTGCAAAAAAGGTTCATTGTGGAACTTTGAAACTATTAGAGGGTCACTGATGACGCCTAAATGGCAGAAACTAACTAGTCTGGCCCAGGAAATATGCACACTCTAGTTTCAGTTCTTTGGTGCAGTCTTTGCTTCCAAAGGATACCCTTTTAAGAACATATTTAAAAGTCCCCAGAATATTTGCCTTAATATGATATTTTATTGGTTATCAGTTTCTTTCAGATATGCTGTAAAATCGAGAGATGATTTGATGTTCAGTCTATGTTGTCTTTCGAACCGAGGACTGCTTTATGGTAGCCTAAGCAAGGAACTACATTTGAACGGAGGGATACTGGCTGGCTGTAAATTTATTGTTATGAAATTTTGTCTTATGAATAAAGAGAAAGCGCTCAGGCCTGTGCCTGTCATAACACACTAATAAAGATAAAGCGCTCAGGTCTGTGCTAGATATTTTATGCTTTAAGATATAGTACAAAGAGGTATAGACGGTTCTGATGTACATGTAAGACGCTAGAACTGATGTTGAGGCATATAGACCTGTACATCATAATAGTTGATAGTTCAAGGTAGTATATCTGGTTTCCCAAATTCAGAAGTTTAGATAATAAATAATTTATGTTTCGTCTGAATAAAATAAAAGAGGACATAAATTATATGATTAAACTTTCACGTTTGTAGAACAAAGAAATAACTTATCAGGTCCACTAGTGTAAGATTATATCTAATCATATTTCTATAAGTAAACAGAGTTCTGACGTTAAACTTTAATCCGTTAGTTGGTGTCTGATGCTAGTCTTTGGCTGGACTACCTGTGAGTCATAAGCCTTTTTCTTTGTTTCGTCATTGTGTGTTGGTTTGACTATATAGTTTCTCTGTGATATTACATTGCAATAGTTAGGAAGCATCCATAGGAGTTTAACATTTTTGTGCTGCTTTCTGTTCTAAGGCGTTTGTTATGCTGTTGTTGATCCTCTGATTATTGTTGCTCCCATTGTTTGTGGGGGTTCTGTTTTTGGTCCTTGTTTTGTTATTCAGTACTTTGTGTCGTCTAGTCTTGATGGGAAGAGGGAAATGTTTGCTTTACTATCAGTGTTACTGATGTCTTGTGACTGTTAGTGTTCTGGCTCTTCCCCACGGTGCCGTGGGTTTGTCTCCAGTTTGTGATTGTGGAATTTTCTGACGATGCTCATTTTCTTTTTTGTATATACAGGTCCATTAATAAAGATATTTCACTACGCAATATTTTAAAAGTTTTTTCACGTTTTTCTTATACATTAATGGCCTATTTTTTACTATACATGGTTAGTTGATAATCATGCCATTTTAATTCTATAAATCATCAGACAACATTGGTATATACATATCAAATACATTCCAATGAAAACACAACAGCAAACTTTAAATACATTCCACAGAAAACACAACAACACACTTTAATTAAATAAATTCCAAAGAAAACACAACAGTACCAGAACCTTCCCAGAATGTAAAGGAACACCTGGTCTGGAATGGCCAGGGAATTTGCCTACATGAATCCCATTGAGATTGTTTGGAATATTATGAAGAAAGAGATTGGTAACCAAATGCTGTGTAAGAAAAAAGATATGTGGAAGCGAGTATATGAAGCATGGTATAGTGTAGCACCAAACATCCTGGAAAAACTTTACAATTCAATGCCACGGAGAATTGCAGATCTTAATATAGAAAATGGGGATGCAACGAAATACTGACTTCATGATGTAGGCGTACAAGAATGTTGTTGAGTTCTCATTGGAATGTACTTAAGTATGTTTTTGTGTTTTCATCGGAATGTATTTGATATTAATATACAATGTTGCTTGATTATACGTTTTGATATGATCTATAGAAATAAAATGGCATGAGAATTAATTTACATGTATGATAAAACATAGACCATTAATGTATAATAAAAATGTGAAAAAAACTTTTGAAATATTGCGTAGTGAAATAACTTTCTTAATGGACCTGTATATCTAAATCATTTGGTTGGCTTGGCAACCCTTTAAAGTAGGATTAGCCTTCAATGGGCACTGACTTCTTGTTGGTACATATAAATACATGTGCATGTATTGTACAGTTTGTGCATCATTATGTCTAGAAGTTTTGAAAGCAAATTTACTACACAAGTAGTCTGAAGATAGACGAGAACCCTTGTAAACAACAACAACAACAACAACTGTAATCCCTGTTATGGATGCTACAGATAAAAAGAAAAAGCTTTGGTGTGACTGTATCTGCAATATTAAAATAGTCTTTGAAATAAGGTTGGAGATAATAATTACATTTAAAAATGATAATTTTGACACACACACACACACACACACACACACACACACACACACACACACACACACACACACACACACAGATATCCCTGCCCTAAAGGCTGAAGGAAATTATCAAATTTATTGTCCCCCTCCTTTTCGAGTAACAACTAGGGAACATAGTATCCTTACACCCCCTTCAAGTAGCAGGTACCTTGTGTATAGATTTATGCCGATTCCTTTGAACGTTTACATATGTTAAGGTAGTGGTTTACCGTTTGAATATGTGTATTAATATGTCGTATGGTTATGATCCTCAAATTATTTTGTTACTTTTTTACAAGTAGAACTTAGCCAATTTTACGACCATAATGAATGGATTCATGGTACATGTATTTTGTGTTGGATAGTGTTCCTACAGTTCTATGCCGATTCGTTTGAAACTTTACAGGTGTTCAGGTCAAATTCTTAGAATAAGCATATCACCTGGACATAATCCTCAGATTTGTTCGTCACTTTTTTCACAAGTTGAACTTAGTCATTTTACGGCCTAAGTGAATGAATTCAAGGCATTTTGTTTAGGCAATTCCTCCTATATATAATTTTGACGATTCCTTTGCAACTTTCCAGGTGTTTAGGTCTTTGTCTGATAATGTGCATATTATTTGGATATAGACCTCAGATAAGTTTTATTACTTATTCACAAGTTGTACTTCAGTCATTTTATAACCAAAATAAATCGACTTGAAGTAGATTATGTTGGCAACTACTCCTAAGTTCTATGCCGTTACAGGTGTTTAGGTAATGATGTGAAGATGTGCATATCGATTGGATATAATCCTCAAATTATTTTTGTCACTTTATTCATAAGTTGAACTTAGTCATTCTCCAGGCACTATTACATTCATGCGTAACTCCTTCTACAATTTTATGTGGATTCTTTTTAAACTTAAATTGTGTTTTTATCATTGTCTGAAGAAGGGCATTTGGTCCTCATATTAATTTAATAATCAGATCATTTTTGTCAATTTCTGCAAGATGTGCACTTAGATCAATGTCTTATCAATGTCTTTATAAAGGTAGTTCCTAGTGAGTGCTAATACTCCTGCAGTTTCAAACAATTCTCTATCAAGCATTTGCATGTACTTACATATACGTGAATATATGAATATATAAATGTGCTTTGGATAAAATTTTCAGATTAAGTTTTGTTTTCTTTTTATCTGTTCGGTGAACTTTAAGACATATTGACTAAACTTTCTTGTTTCAGGATAGCTCATATATTCAAAGACAAACATAAGTGGCGGGGACATAAATTCTCTGAATTTGTTTGTTTTACCAATGAGTCGCGGGTCATTTGTTCGAGTCCCGTCAATGACATATACTATTTTTTCATTTGCACGAAATAAGCGTGATCTTGGGATGCTGGAACTTGATGTCATTACCCTGAATGAACATGACGCAGATGCAGACATCGCGGATGAATTCGAGGACGACATTTGAAGCGAATCCTTAAACATGTATTTTCAAATAATTCGAATAAAATGATAAAAATGAAATATATACTAAGAATAAAAGGGCTTCGACGCGGCACAACCTTTCTTCGGGGTTTCCTACAAAGATAGATTCAACAGCCTGCTCAGCTACAAAGACTAGCTATAGAAAAATGAAATTTCCTTCGTAGCAAGTCTGGATAAGATACTTTCCAATAAGTGAATAAAAAGGCACTGATCAGACTGCGCGGATGCGCAGGCTGGTCTGCGCCTTTGTTGTTCGCAAACCCCCGAAGACAAGGTTTGTCGCGACGCGGCCCAAAACAAAACAACAATAAACTGTCATTGTAGTATTGCAGATGTTCGTTCGAACTCACTTTCACGAGTGTTTTATTTTGACAAAACTTTGCAGATGCGAAGTTTCGTGACAATAAAATACTCGCGAAATGGCCAAACCACTCTGTCGTTTACGTATGTAAGTAATTCATGCCCTAGTCAGGAATTTTCAACGTGGCAAATATGTCTTTTAACGCTATTCGGGAAGAGAAAATTCTAGCGAGAATTTCCGATTTTACAGTAAATTTTCGCGAAAAATTTCCGAATTTACAGTACAATGGCATGCTGTTGCAGCCGGTGAACACAGTGTAGTTTTTACTAGATCATGTGGGTTGGATTTAAATCAGGCAAACAAAAATCACTTAGCAGGGCCGTTCAATATATTACGGATAAACAATGGCACGATTAATAGAACTTATCGGCGAAGGGCCAAACCGATGAGTGTCCTTTTTACGATGACTATATCCTCTATTCTATAATGTTCATATGCCTTTGCAGATATTCCATAATCTAGTAAATATCTTTTACTGACAGACTGCATTTGGTTAATTTATAAATGTCTTATAGTATGGTATGTGTTCGAGTTGTTGCCATAGTATGGGTCATTGTGATGGCTTAAATTAACCCATATAAGCCAAGCGTCCTTTTGGGGGACATAGGCAAACAGTGAAGACCTAGACCAGCCGCTGCATAACGCGGAGTCTGATCAGGGTCTTCACTGTTGAGGCCCCCAGGGGGGTCTGTGCTCCCTTGATCCCTGAAAATAATGCATTGATCTCCCCAGATCCTGAAAATAATTGCCTCGGCTCCCTAAAAGTATTTGCCTTTGCTCCCCAAATCCCTAAAAATAGACCAGCTTCTCCCCAAAATCCCAAAAATATAACTCAATTCTCCCATTAAATGTATTCTTCTTTTCGTAGGATTAAAATCACATACTTAAAAACTATGAAGCTATACAACAGCGCAAGACCTAAGGACAACTTAATATTTGTCTTATACATGCAAAGACAGGGCATCTGATCAGCATTCTTAAGTCTTCTTTATAAAAGTGAGCTTATTATCTAAAAAGATGATTACATAGGAGATGCATAGGTAGCACTGTAACAACACGCAGTCAGACTCTTGCTAGGGGGGTCCGGGGGCATGCTCCCCCGGGAAAATTTTGATAAAAATGGTGCTATCTGGTGCAATCTGGGCGTTCCAAAGTCTGCTATTACCGAGCTAAAGATCAACAATTTTAAGGCTAATAAAGCAACAACAACAAAAGGTAATTGCCATAATTCCCCCCTGCGACCAATGTAGATGTACATATTATACGAAAATAAATACATTTAGAATTTACAAGGGGGTCTGGGGGGCTATCCCCCTAGAAGCAGAAGAAAATTTTAAAAAATCAAACAAAATGGAGGCTTTTACTTTATTTTTTTGCTTTTTTGGCAGGGCTCCCTAGATCCCCAAAACTTTGAGCTTGCTCCCCAGCTCCCCTAAAATAATTACCAGTGCTCCCTAGATCCCTGAAAATAAATAGCCATTCTCCCCAGATCCCCCAAACCCCTGGGGGTCCCACTGTTTGCTTACAAAATATTCTGTGTATAATAGCCTTAAAAGCATCAGGGCGTGACTGCACTAACAATAATGAACTGCTCCGTAAAATAGGGGTGTAAAAACATTATGCCATGCAGTTATTCATAATAACAGGGTAACTTTCCCAGCGATTCGATGGCGCAGTAAGTATAACGGTTGTACTCAAAGGCTGAGGGTTCGAGACCAAGGTTGAGTGTTCGAGCCCAAGTAAAACTTTTTTTTATTTTTTAACTTTTGCTTTCGCAAAGAAGCAGGAAATTTTTCGCGATTTACATTTTTGCAGAGAAAAACATGTTTTGATGTGTTATGCACATGTAAAGCGACTTCACTCAGTAAAATGGCGAGGCTTGTATGGAGATACAGCGACGATGCAGGAGCTATTATTGAAAACGTGTACAAGTTCTGCATGGAGGAAAAGAAGTCTGGAATGAAACTGTCTCTGAATCGTGTATGGGACAGGACTGCAGCACTCACTGGCGTTAGCAGATCTACCGCTCAGAAAAGTGTGAAAGAGAAGAAGAAGGCACAGGACGAGCAGCAACAACCAAAGCAACCACCGTCAACTACATCGTAAGTGCCACTGGATGTCTTTGATAAGGGTGTTGTACGGAAGACCATCGCCAGCATGTACTCCATGAAGAAGGTTCTGCCAACCCTTGATAACGTCAGAACAGAGCTCAAACAGAGTATTGGTTACACTGGCAGCAAGGGTCGTCTTCGCAAAGATCTCCTTCATACGAAGTCTGCTAACACACGTTGTGGGGTGAATCAAAAAGTAGTGCTGATGGAGAGACAAGATGTAGTCCTCAGCAGGACCAGATACCTTCGCATGGTCAGGGAGCTGAGAGAGGCGGGTTACATAGATGAAACTTACGTTCATACCAGCCACGCTGTCCCGAAATGCTGGCAAGATAGTACTACTAGACTAAAGATATCCTTTTCTAAAAGTAATTTAAGAATAGTGGAATTGTGCGACCCTTGGGTCTGCACTACAATCACTATTTGAATTCGTCCGCTCGTCCGTCCGTTAGCAGTTCGTGAAATTGGTCATAGCTCTTGACCACATAGTGTATTTTGATCACATTTTGCATGCATAATTTATGGAAGAGGGTTTCGATCAAATTGGCAAACATTCAACGTTGGTCGTGTATACTACTGTCTGTTGATTTCACTTTACATAAAATTGATTTATTCTATGTACTAAATATGCTTTACTTTTATATTTTCAGGTGAAAGAATGATCATGCTCCATGCTAAGTACAATGAGGGATTTGTACCCAACGAACGAAAAAATCATTTTAATTTCCTATATTAAAATAACTAAACATCAAATTCAATGTCCGAATTGAGGTTCGAACTCACGACTTCGGGTGTTTCAGGAGAGCGTTTTAACCACTGAACCAATGTGAGTTATAAATTAAATAGAGCTTTAAGGATATAAAGAATTTTAAAACAAAACAAATAACGGTAAATAATCTGCTCAACCCAGGATCATGGACTCGACCAAAGGTCAATACTGAGAGGTCACAAATGAATAATACTTTTGAACAAAAATGAAAAATACCACCCAGCACCCCTAAAATTTAAAATATACTAGTCCTATCAATATGAGTAGGAAAGTTCAACCGGCTTAAATGGGTTAAAGGCGAATTCTTATTATCGATTTTAACTCTCTTAAGCTCTTGCATTTTGTGCACTTATCCATACTTTTTGTTTCCTTACCCGACACATTCACATTATTTGATCGGTATCACGGCGGCTTCATCTTGGCATTTTTATGATAGGCAGAGGTCTATTGTTTTCGGCTCGTCAGTCCGTGGATGTCCGTCTATCTGTCCGGGCAGCCACCCGGTATATAATGGAGTTATTTAATATGCACTGCCGTGCTTAGTGAGTTTAGGGTTAGGATATTTTTGTGTTATGAGGTAAAAAGAACTTGAGCTTGTGGGTTTAACCTTTTGTGGTTAGCCCCTTACATTTGTAATGACAATAGAGCATTAGGAACCTCAGAATATCCATCATGTAAGTGTCCGTCCATCCTCTTTTGTAGACACTCTATTAACTAAGGCGCATTTCGAATCGAACTAAAGTTCCTACTATAGTTCTTACTTAATAGATGCGCACGCACGTTTACACCCGAACGACTAGTTGGAACTTTTAGTTGGTTGGCAAGTAACCAAAAGTAATAGCCCTGTATGCTCCACTTCAATTCTTCGCCGTAGACAAAAAGGAAGTTATAAACTGCAAAGCGCTTTCTAATATCAATTACGAATAAGTGGGACCAAAAATTATGCTCAGCTAGGTTTATTTTACAAAAACATATCATTTTGAGGCTACTGACCGATCTTGAACCCATCGTGCTGGATCTTGAACCCATCGTGCTAGATAGGTCTAGAGTAGGGAACCAGCCTATCTACCGAGTAACGGTGCTCCGACCATCTCTTGTAGGTTCGTGACGTCACCTAGTAGCGACTATAGGTGTTCGAATCAAACTTTAGTTACTATAGTAGGGACTATAGTTCTATTCGAAGTGCGCCTAAGTCTTTATATCCAACCCACGAGGTCAGGTCGTGCACAGCTTGAAATAACCGTTTATATAGATGAGACAATCTGAGTCTAGGCAATTTTTGTATTTGTAACCAGGGTTAAAACTTGGAAATAATTATTGTCTACATCGTTTGATTTCGCCTGATCTATTTCTCTGTATTTGGTACCGTGGCTGAGACGATCAGTTCAGAAAAAGGGTCAATGGATATTTAGGACACATTTTCTTTTTCTTTTATTTTGTCAAGAAAATACCTGAACATCTATCTAAGTGACAAACTGTATTGATTCGAATTCGTAAATTGTCGAAATACAGGACCCAGAAGACTGTCCCTGTTTCCCGAAGCAGGAATGGTGCGCAAGGGAATGAGCCGCATATGGGTGCAACTTTTGATCGCTCAATCTTTACTTTCAAATACGGATTTTAGTATCTGGATAACTTCTACGTTCTTTAGGGACTCCAAGTTTATTACGGAAAATGAAATATGCATACATCAATTAAAAAAAATAACCAAATATTGACAACCACACTCTCCAGGGTAAAGCTATCGTATTTAATTTTGCTCAGTACACATAAAACGGCACATATCATATTTAAACTTTATGGTGGAAACATCTCCGTTCAAAAGTTACCCGTAGTTACACGTCTAAATTCGTAATAATAAGGTGTACACCGTACTAGTGGTATCTACATGTATTGATGTCATACGAGGGTCAGTCAAAAATAACTGAGAGTTGATTCATATCTCTTACGTAGGCTAACATACACTAGTGAAGTTTGGCACATGCATGCAATGAACTGTCCTGTTTCAGAATATGATATATATACAAGACCATGCAAAGTATAGATTGTTGTTGCTTAGCAACCGAAGAATGTGAAATAATGTCATGCGTTCACGCTGGAATATAGCGTTGTCATGGAAACACTATGCAAAATTTAAGTTACATCAATTTGTGCATTTGTTGCAAATACAGTATGTGAATGTATTTTGTGGAAATGCAACAACTGACATTGAGGCGTTGGAATTTCATTACATAAATAAGAGGAAAATTAACTAAATTTTCCGAAAATTTCACCCCAAAATATACCCCACACACCAGTTAAGGTTCATTTTAGAGCAATATTTTCAACTAAGTATCATATCATATGACCATTTCATTGCATTTAGTAATTGGTTTTGACATCTGAATGTACATCTTGAAAATTCGAAGGAATAAACGGTTGCCATAGCAACAAAATCTGTTTTTTAGTTAAATTTGGAATTTCCATCGATTTTGGTTGCTAGGCAACGAATTTTGCATGTATTGTATTTACTATCTATTACACTTCTTCAAAACATTGCTAACACATTGTTTGATACAATTGGAGAGATAAAAGGTCCGTTATTATACTGTTTAAGATTTGAAATGATTTTAAATTCATGGCTGCTTAGTCAGAAGTGTTGTTAGCTCGTACGCACATCGCTGTGAGACGGTCTTCGGTTGCCTAGCAACAGTGCATTGAAGATGATAAGACGCCAACTTCTATATGTAATGAAGCCCGAAGGTTCATTCTATATGTGTATAAAGGTTCAGCCAAATCTGCAGACCCAGTAAAAAGATATTAACCAACTCTCAGTTATTTTTGACTGATCCACGTAATATTTATTTTCGCTAATTTGTCATTCTGCCTTTCTAAGAAGCTCTAGCGATAAGGCGTATATTTTCCCTAGTTGACATGATTACAAAAGCTAAATTTTCAAATAGCCCAAATGATTTAAAATTCGTCTTTTTATGTAGTATAATATATATAGTTAGCATCAAAACATGTTTCAAAGCGATTCATCATTTACAAAGCCTTGAAAACTTGCGCTTTCTACCCCCACCCCTCATTTTACGTCTTTATACTGGGTGTCGTTTAGATCAGAATTTTAGTACATTCATTATAGGTTTTCAAAAAGTAAAAGTACTAAATTATTAAGGATATAAATGCCCTTCGTTTCAAAAGCTTTGCAGTATTCCTTCTGCGCATGCGTAAGGAATATCCTTAAAATTGGGATGTTTGTCATTGAAAAGATGGTACTGGTGTATTTCAGTTCGTTTTTAGATGCTTCCCCCCCCCTAGACCCAAGATGCCCTTTGGACAATTGAACGCCATCATTTAGATATACAACATGTGGAAAGGGCTTCTTGGGTCTAGGGGGGTGGGGGTGGGGAGGGGTTGCATAAGCGAAAGAAGACATCAATCATCTGACAAAAATAGACCACTTTGCAAGATGGTCGTTTTTATTGTACATCAACTGTATAAATATATATAATATACTCTATCGTGATAAATGCAGGACGATTGTTTACCTTAGTTTAACGGTCTATTTCCCACACATGTTACTGAATAGCGAGCACAGTTGATGATCAAAATAAATTCTCATTCAAAACGAAGTAGATATAGTACATGCATTTAGGAAAACCCGTTTTAAATATACGAACTAGCAGGCAAGGTACATAGACGGCTCGTCTATATGTATTTGTTGAGTGTGCCTAGTGTCTCCAGTCATTATTTCAACTATATAAAACGAACGTCTTATTTAGGGAAGTAGCCCGCCTTATCACTAGAAATTCTTCCTTGCAAACAATAACATAACAATAATATAGAGGAATTTTCATGAGTGCTCTTGTTTTATTGAATATACACTTAAAGCTGCATAGTCTGTAACTTTTGATCTTCTAATTTTAAAAATAATGTTTTTATTTTTCAAGAACACAGTAAAACTACTCAAATTCAGGTAAACATTTTACCATTTTCGTAAATCATAACAAGTTATCACTATCAAAACAACTGCATTTATGTTAAAATTCAACGGTCTAGAATTATTGGAGGGACGCAAATAATTACCAACAAGAGAAAAATACACCTATTTGATAAGATAATTCACTTTTCCATGCAGTTTTCAGCTGTACTGAACATTTTTTATTGTGAAAACATAGCTTAATTCTACTTTTACAAATGATTTTAAAAGAAAATTTTTTTTTTCGAAAAATGTTCATAGTTACAGAGTATGCAGCTTTAAAACTGCATAACCTGTAACTTTTGATCTTTTAATTTTTGAAATAATAAGGTTGCAAAGATCAGGAATCGATACAATCAAGTACCACACCTGACCCAGGATACCAATGGGAAAGTGACAAACTCACAGAAGACACCACAAACGAGAGCCAAGAGGTCAGCCCTTTCCCAGCAGGTGACCACAAAGCACATATAAACAGACGCGCACAAAACATAGCAAACACAAGACAGAACAAAAACATAAAAGATCCACAAAAGAAGTACCGCCTTGGAACGGTCAGTAAAATATTTTACTGGAGGGCTTAAACCGGTTTAACGGCGCCAACCTCACCCTTAATTCAGATGTGGATCAAGACACATAAATATTTGGTTTGCATGAAAGACCCCTAACTTATCAATGCATCATCTCCTAAAACATATAAATCAAGATATAACAAGGAGATAAAGCAAGGATAAAGACTCAACAGTATATTACACTGAATACCGGAGCAAAAGAAATCCAACAGGTAAACCCCGGTGGGCCCGACAAACAGCCAAAGCATCAGGCCCCTACCATCTCATCAATAGATAAGTCTTTAAGTCGGAACCATCATAGAGTCTGAAGTCCGACCCACCGGCGTGCAATTAAAGAGGAAAGCAAAGTTGCCAACCGTGATTGGGTTGACTACCAAGCATGCAGTCTGTTGCAATACATTAATGTTATAGCCAATCTTTTTATATTTTTAAGTTTCTATTTTTCAAGAATACAGTAAAAATACTCAAATTCAGGTAAACATTTCACCATTTTCGTAAATCTTAACAAAATAACACTATCAAAACAATAGCATTTATGTTAAAAATCAACCGTCAAGAATTATTGGAGGGACGCAAATAATTACCAATAAGAGAAAAAAACACCTCGTTTAATAAGATAATTCACTTTTTCTTGCAGTTTTTGGCTGTACTGACCATATTTATTGTGAAAATATAACTTAATTCTATTTTTACAAATGATTTAAAAAGAAATATTTTTTTCGAAAAATCTTCATAGTTACAGACTATGCAGCTTTAACTAAGTTTCTAATTGGTCACTTTTTAAACTCATTATTTCTGACCAAGCGCTTATAGCATTGAAATGAATTTTTGCCTAATCAATTGCAGTTTAATGGGCAAAAGTTTAGCGGTATTTCAGAAAAGTTGTCTTTCAATCCACGTTTTATTTTGTTAAAAATGCAAAAATATGCTTTTTTGAAGAAAAATGGTTTTGAGTGAAGTTTTATATCAAAGTAAAGTGCATTTGGTAATAACTGGTCTAGCCGACTTCTAAAGATACCAAACACTTGAAATTTTGACTAAAGCATTTTTTAAAATATCACATTTTTCGAGATTTTTGAAATTCATTAGTAGCTCGTGCTACAATTGTTGTATGCATTTTATTTTACTGAACACGATAGCCCAAACAGAATAGAACCTGGTTCGTCCATTTTGTGCTGACAAACCTTTCACTGCTGCTGCGCATCATCGGTGAGACACTAGAATGTCAAACGGCGTCGACGGAACGCCGAATGGATACAAAATGCCCACTTGATTTAGAATAAACATCCATGATTCAGTTGAATTGGTGCATCGTATCGTTCTCACAGGAGCGCCGACGTCCAGTTGTCGATCATGTGAAAATGATAAGAAGCCCATGCATGTAAACAAAAACAAAGTCTTTAAAGAAGAACTCAAAGCACTGAATAGTCTGCCCCCCTCCCTTCTCACACCCCTAGCAGATTCTTGGCATCGTGGCAGCATAATGGCGATGCTAGCACGTTGCCGAAGGAATGTTAAATTACTTCCATTAGGCTTACATCTATCAAAACAAATGTTCAAACGCCTGGCACTGTTATAAATACCTAAAACTGTATATATTCTATGCCTCATATGTCATTGTAATGACCTGAGAGAAATAAAGAATATGTTATGTTATGTAAGCGTCTCTAATAATGCTTCCAATGGGCTAGTATCGTCTATACTAGCGATGATTACATAATGTTATAGTTGGTACATTTTGTAATTATATATATATTTCGGTTAAGGAATTCAAACATGAAAAACTCTGAGCAGCGGAGGGTTGGATCCCGTCCGGTGATGGTTCTTTTTTTCTCGTTGCCAGAGCGACGAGAGATATCCGGTGACAAGGTGACATACAAACCAGTAAATTCAACTAATTTTAAAAGCCACTACTTTGAAGAGGCTTAATTTCAGAATAGTAAATGCATGTATGTATGTATTCTAAAGAAACAGCGAATATCACTGAAGCTGGTAGATGCGTAGGCTGATCTGTGCCACACAACACCAAAAAATGACGTCTCATGCTGTGTCTGTTTTGATGAAATTTAACCAGGCCCGTAAATGATGTATAAATAAAGCAAAAATTAGGATATGTGTTCTCATGCTTCCGAAATGAATGCTTCAACCGCAGCTCTCTGACAAGTTTTCCCCATCTACTAAAATGTGCTCTCCAGATCGAATCTCTATAAAAAGAAATGACCTTTTACTGAGTTCCGTAAAACACCCGTGGATCTTTTTTATAACAGTTTTTTTCCCTCCATTTGCAAAGAATCGGATATAAAAGCAAGATTCTATTTATGTCTTTCTGGAAACTTATCTAATTTAAAATCCCCTTTAAAGTGCTGTTGAGGAAAGACACAATATAAGAAACGTGTGCAATTTTGCATAGGTTTTTTATATTTGTAAAATCCTGTTTTGATAGTAATTGAGCCGCGGCATGATTGAGATTTCCAGCAATGTGGATACGCGGCCAGCAAAGGCTCAGATCAGCCTGCGCATACGCGCAGTCTGATCAGAGTCTTTGCTAATCGTTTGAATATTCTATGACTGTTAAGCTACTTACCGAACATCATTTGGAGAATGATTTAGATAATCTGTAAGCTTTAAAGAGACTAAGTCTGCAACTATGAACATTTTTTCGAAAAAAAAATTCTTTTTAAATCATTTGTATAAGCAGAATTAAGTTAAGTTTTCACAATAAATATGTTCACTATAGCTGAAAACTGCATGGAAAAGTGAATTATCTTAAAAAAACGGGTGTTTTTTCTCTTGTTGGTAATTATTTGCGTCCCTCCAATAATCATAGACAGTCAAGTTTTAACATAAATGCTGTTGTTTTGATACTGATAATTTTTAAAGATTTACGAAATTGGTAAAATTTATACCTGAATTTAAGCATTTTACTGTGTTCTTGAAAAATAGAACCATTATTTCAAATATTAAAACATCAAAAGTTACAGACTATGCAGCTTAAAAGGAGGCTGCTCAGGCTCGTCTGAGTCTACACTTGTGAAAATGCCACATTGTTGGAAATCACATGTCGCGGCTCAATTATAACGTTTACTTTCTGAAAATGTTATCAGTTACTTATTCCATTGCAGAAATGAAAAGAAGGGCATAGCTACCAAGGAATTAGGCCAGTTAAACCAAGAAGGACGCATTTTAATTAGATAACCACTGTCATAATGAAGCTAATTAACCCTTTTTAGACCAATGGAGTTTTCCAACTAGTTTGATACAGTTAGGACAGGATAGTCCATATATATATATATATATATATATATATATATATATATATATATATATATATATATATATATATATATATACACACAGAGGGATATAGCGAATAAACTGAGCCGATAAATGCTGTAAATATTTTGCCTCTAGCGAGATTTGAACCCACGACCATGACAACTCCGCCTAGCACTACACCAGACACCGACGCTACCAACTGCGCCACTGAGACATCCCCCAAAAAAGGATGCTCAGGAAGCGCTGATGTTGACGACGACAAATGCAGTACACGTCGTATATTGGTTCTTTTTTTTAATGGAGGGCATCTATTTCGTTCGCAAGTGAAAGCCTGATGGATCCAAGGATACTAGTGAAATTAGATAAATATCAGAAGTGTGGAAATATAATTTCACAAACATCATTGCTTTCGAGCTACACAGGATCAGAAACTGATGCAGATTCAGACAGTAGATAAATACAGAGGGATATAATGAATCCACTGAGCCGATAAATGTTGTGAATATTTTGGCTCTAGCGAGATTCGAACCCATGACCTCGGCAACACCGCCTAGCACTACACCAGACACCGACGCTACCAACTGCGCCACTGAGACATCCCCCAAAAAAGGATGCTCAGGAAGCGCTGATGTTGACGACGACTGATGCAGTACACGTCGTATATTGGTTCTTTTTTTTTTAATGGATGGCATTTATTTCGTTCGCAAGTGAAAGCCTGATGGATCAAAGGATACAAGTGAAATTAGATAAATATCAGAAATGCGGAAACATAATTTCACAAACATCATTGCTTTCGAGCTACACAGGATCAGAAACTGATGCAGATTCAGACAGTAGATAAATACAGAGGGATTTAGTGAATCAACTGAGCCGATAAATGCTGTAAATATTTTGCCTCTAGCGAGATTCGAACCCACGACCTCGGCAACACCGCCTAGCACTACACCAGACACTGACGCTACCAACTGCGCCACTGAGACATCCCCCAAAAAAGGATGCTCAGGAAGCGCTGATGTTGACGACGACTGATGCAGTACACGTCGTATATTGGTTCTTTTTTTTTAATGGATGGCATCTATTTCGTTTACAAGTGAAAGCCTGATGGATCCAAGGATACAAGTGAAATTAGATAAATATCAGAAGTGCGGAAATATAATTTCACAAACATCATTGCTTTCGAGCTACACAGGATCAGAAACTGTTGCAGATTCAGACAGTAGATAAATACAGAGGGATATAGTGAATCAACTGAGCCGATAAATGCTGTAAATATTTTGCCTCTATATACATGTATATATATATATATATATATATATATATATATATATATATATATATATATATATATATATATATATTGAGGGGTTACAGGTTATTATTTCCAAAAAAGATATAGATTTCTATCTCTGAAAATTCTATTTTATTTGAGCCCACAATGCGGGCACCGATAAAACGTCGCCTTATGCGACACGTCGCCTTATGCGACATTTCACCAGGGTCTGCACTGTTTGACAGCGCATTGTAACCGTCCCAGTCTTCGTATCAAAGCGTTAATTAACAAATATATTACACATAATATTCGTGTTATATCATTACAAAACTCTATCGCCCAGTTTTAACCCATATAATTTGGGACATCGACAAGAAGTGCAGAACAAGATCATACCCCGCAGAAATCTGAGTCTGATCAGGTTTTGGATTGTTTGCTACCCAGCAACCCTTAAATTGGAAATATATTCGTCCAACTGATAAGGTTGAAAAATTCCATCAGGCATAAATGAGTAAACACTTCAAATAGCTTGTGATGCAGAAGATGTTTGTACATACTATGCTACCAGCAAGTTTTTGCTACATGTAGGTATGTGCGTCTGTACCTAATAATCCGCGCACTAGTGTTCATGGAGTATCTTCCCGTACATACGCACACAACACACAATAACTTACACACAGATATCGAAGTTTGGAAAATGTTCTACAAAATCCATGAATACTATACTGAGCGAAACTTCTAAACCGCCACTCGACATTTTCTCATATATCATAACATATTTGAAACATACATGGCTAAAATTTACACTCAATATGGAAAAATCAATTAAACAGAACCTGTAAAAATTTCATTTTCATAAATTGAAAATAACATTCTCAATTGATAGACTGTATAAAGGTACCATCGCATTTCATTTTCACACAAACGCTAGAATTTGAACTCATCGTTTAAAACCGAGTATTCAAGGGACCTAAAGTAAAAAAAAAAACACCAACTTTATGGTGTTATAAATGGACATTATTGAACATTTTTGGATTTCGCTTTTATTGACAAGCCATTTTCAGGAAATTCACAATGTTCCTATGGAAGCCCATATGACATAAAACAACACAAGAATGCTTTATGGAGATGACATGTTTTTGTCCACAATATTACTGAAGCTTTCTGGTGCTGTAAATGGACATTATTGAACACTATTGTGTTTATTTTGTAATAAAGTAGCAATTTTCACGCAATTTAGTGCTCCTATGGAGGCCCATATGGCATTAAAGAACACAGAAGTGTGTTTATGATGATGAAATGTTTTTGTCTTCAAAATTATTGAAACATTCGTCACCCATTAACCGTTTACTGCACACCAATCTCGACACTTTCCACGTTCCAATGCAGCATGTGTGCATCACCGCACCAAAGTATGTTGGACTATACAGGACATTTTATGACATACGTAAAACTCAGTTTTTGTCGATTTTTCTCGTCATACGAGTGCAAAAATGAAAATTGACCGACATGTTGTGGTGTAAACTTTCGGCTCTATCAAAACATGTCAAACTTTATGATAAATTATGAATCAGTCTCAGCGAGGTCCCATTTTCGATTGAACCCGCAGCCCCACCCTCTACTTTGTACTCATACAACCCAAACGTTGGCATTTTTGTGATAAAATAAAGTTGTCCAATAGTTGTCGATGAAAATACGAGTATACACATGGCGATAAACATTTAGCATTTGTGTGCCACGTGCAAAACAGGTATAAGTACTCTATCGTTACGCATACATGAACGTCCTTATTGAATCAAACAGCGTTATGTTCAATCGACGCATACATGTGTCCAAATATACTGTGGCAAATATCATTTCAAACAGTTTAATAATAAATGAGTTATATTGAAAAAAATGTGCTTTGTTAACCGGCGGTTTAGAAGTTTCGTTCAGTATACATGAGATAGAATTAATTTGAACACATACTGAAAGTGTTGACATTGGAAGATGGATATTTCACCTCACTTTTTGGTTTTTGCTCTGTTTGGAACTTACTCAAGCTCTCTGGGTCAAAATATAACTGTATTAATGAATGAATTATTGTTCAACGCTTCGACCGACGTAAGACCTGGCTTGGAATACGACGGACCATTGGAAGTCATGATATTTTTTAAGCTTGTACATTTGGCGGAGTTTAATGAAGTGAACGGATATATATCTGCACTAGGGTATTTTGAAGTAGAGTGGATAGACGAAAGAATGGCATGGGATCCTTATGATTACGGGTATATTTTTGAAATGAGAATGCCTTTCAAGAAGGTTTTCGTACCAAAACTGATCATTTCAAACGGGTTCGAAAGGATCTATGCCTTCCATGAAATAGCCGGCGGAGAAATAGTGTACAATTTCACTGGCGAGGCCTATTGGGCACCCGGCACACTTATGAAAACAAGATGCCCCGTCGACGTTCAGGTCTACCCCTTTGATGAACATCATTGTTATATAGAAGTTACCTCTATGAATGGAAACTATGGAGAAGCGTTCTCTGAATTATTATTAGACTCGCCGATCCGGTCATTTTCAGCGGCCTTATTTCGCGGGAATGCAGAATGGGAGCTGACGAAAACATTTTCTGCCGTGGAAATTCCAGATCCCAAAAGCAACTATTCAAAGGTTTTCTTTGACATGACGTTCAGAAGAAAGACGACCTTTATAATTTTCAACATTATAATTCCCCTTTACATCCTTAGTATGATGAATACCGTTGTTTTTCTTTTACCACAATCTGGTGAACGTGTATCAGTTTCTGTGGCTGTTCTCTTGTTCTTTGCCGTATTGCTGAACGTAATTAGAAAGACAATACCCAGGACCGCGTCTCCATTACCCTATTTGTGCTATTACGCTATAACTGTTTACATAAGTAGTGGCGCGATTACGTTTTCAGTCATTCTATTTGAAAAATTGTATAGCAACCAAGGCAACAAGTCGGTTCCAAGATGGCTTCACATCTCCCTTTGTTGTCTGAAACCAACCAGACACAAGAAAATTTCAAGCGTTTTGACACAGAGAATGCACACACCTAGTGAAAGCAACGACAATGTCATGAAACTGGAATCGAAAAAAAGCATCAAACCTGAATTTGTCAATGTTGTGAAACCGGAACTGGTAAATTGGAAACAAGCTATTGCCAGACTAAACAGAATCATGTTTGTGTTCTGGTTTACTTCTGTTAACTTATTTTTTCTGATTTACATGGTGTTATCAGGCTTTAGGATTAGACGTTAGACAAACAAGGCTCTAGCTTTAAAGCCTCGCGATGTCATCAAGTGTTCTCAAAGCCTTGCCTGGTAAACTTGATATCAAAAGACGCGAACCTGGTATTCTATTTATCAGTTTACCTCTTGTTTCACTCTTCAAATTAGCGATTATGGCGTAATTTTCGATTTTTGTGCTGATTCAGCGTCATTAGCAACGTCATTCAAAAGTGCAACGTCATCATGACCTGATAAAGGCACATGCCGTGAGATAGACAACGTTTATCAGGCAACGTGCAACGATGCAGTTAATATGAGAGGTAACTGATAAAACTGTTTTCATGCTCAACCCAACGGAGTATTTGTAAACTGTTCACAAGAACTAAAATGCTGAAAAGAAAATTCTTGGTTTAAATTTCTCTGATGTATTTTTATTCTGCTACTATATGTTCACACCATCCAACCCGATTCGTTTAGCACAGATGATGCGTTTAGCACAGATTGCTTGGGTGTAGGGCGTTTGTTATAGAATGTATATATTGACCTGATTTAAATATTGTCCGCAGGATTTGATCAAAACCAATTGTGCATCTCATTTAGGTATTGTTTAGTCTACCACTATACCAAAGTGTGCTCTGGTCGGCCTTTTGATGTATGAGCAATCAATTGTAAAGGGAGCATTTTTCAATAATAATGTTTTTTTAAAAAAACCTCCCTAAAATCACATTTAAACATCCTTTAGCACAGTTCATACACAAAATATGCTAACGTCTAGCACAGTCATATCATATTTCTATATCATCAGTTTAATGCACGTTTTCAATAGTTTGTTTGATTATGATACTTCTGAAAACGGACGAAAAGGTTGCATTTCAAGTGGTTAGTTTAAAGTATATAATTGTGTTGTTTGAGAACTATCTAAGCTTATTTTGACTTTGCTGTTAAATGGTAATTCATTTATACCATGATATACTATTAACTATTTGGAAACATATCTTTAATTTATTTTCTCACAGGACCATGGTACCGCGAAGAAGAGTCACTCAACCATCACGAGATACCAGGAAGACAAATTAAGCAAAACAACCAACTCTCTCTCAAGATGATTGCCATACTAGAATGGACATAAAGTAACGTCGTCAAAACATAGAACAATTACAGACTCCCACAATGGGAGTAACAATAAACAAAAAGTCAACAACAGCAGAACCACCGCATTAGAACAGACAGCAGCCTAAGTCACTGGGGCTTAAATGCAATTTACTGGTACGTTTGTTGAGCTTATATATTCCTGTCTGCTTAATATACTCGTGATGTAAACGTACATATAGCATATATACAAAGAACTAGTGGAGCCACTATTTTCCTTTAAATTATGCACCAAGTAGCCATAAAACTCTGGTTCTGAAGGTCCCTTTGGAAGAGAGATTTAAGAACAACATTGAATTTAGATATCAAATCATAGTATCAGCGGTAAAATTTCGAAAAAAAAAGTTTTGCAAAGTTTATGATACTGATAGCATTGTTACAGAAGTTTCTCGGTTAGCAGTTTATTGTGAGTGTCAAGGCCAGCAGCTTGGCTAGATGCTCTAGCAAATCGGATGAGTTGAGAAATATAAACTCCATAGGATGTAGGGTAAGGAATATCACAATCTAAATATGGGAAATGGACAATTTCAAAACCAAATCATCACGTTTGTCGTAAATTTACGCTAAAATCCCAGTTGAACAAATAACCTGTGTCCATTGCCACTGAGAGTGTTGAAAATAAACTTCATTTTCTTAGTGAATGTCCCTTCTATGATAACATAAGGAGGAAAATGTTGCACAAAGCACAAGTATGCAATACTAATTGTGTAGCATACAAAACTACAGCGAAATTAATATTTTGATAAACCATATAAAATGCAGTATTGCCAGTTCTATGCATGAAATGATATGAGCCGTGACATGTGATTTCCAACAATGTGGCATTTTGACAAGTGTAGACTCAAACGAGCATGTGCAGCCTCCTTTTAAGCTTGGAACCTACAAAAGATATTCGGTCAGTAGCTTAACACTCATAGAATATTCAAGCGACGAGCAAAGGCTCTGAACAGACTGCGCGTATTCGCAGGCTGGTCTGAGCCTTTGCTGGGCGCACATACCACGTTGTTGGAAATCTCATGCACTGGCTCATATATATCTGACCAAGAAATGATAAAGAAAAAAAACACACACACACTTTCTCGTTTTATTTCTAGCCATTTTAAAAGTTTGACGGATTCATACTTGTGCTTAGTGTTGAACATACTGCTATACAATGTTTTAATTAACTTTAAGATATGATATTATACATTGTACAAATGTAGTAAAACCTCGAAAATTAGAATTCTGATTTTTCGAAATACTAACAAATTCCAATATAATTTCAGACACAATGAACTTAGAAAATAAGGCCTATTTATAAATCATATCAATAACTATCTATAAAAAACATACGTTTTTTTGTGTCTTAAAGGCACATCTCCCAGATACTTTTCTTTAAGTACACAAAACATATGCTTTTGATCTTTTCAAACTAATGATATTGAAATAAGATACGACCGTGCTAAACGAATCCATATTTTGTGAATGAACTGAGCTAAAATTATCCTTTTTCAAATTGTGAACTGTGCTTAATTAACGTTATCATATTTTTACCTATATGTCATCTTCTTTCTTAAATTACTCTTTAAATCAAGGGAAATGAGGGCTGTCGAACGATAACGAACGATAACGAACGATAAAGGGGTTGACAGGTTACCTGTTGGATTTCTTTTGCTCCGGTATTCGGTATTATTTACTGTTGAGTCCTTATCTTTGCTTTATATCCGTGTTATATCTTGATTTATATATTCTGGGAGAAGATGCATTTATAAGTTAGGGGTCTTTCATGCAAACCAAATTTCTATGTGTCTTAATCCACATCTCAATTAAGGGTGAGGTTAGCGCCGTGAAACCGGTTTAAGCCCTCCAGTAAAATATTTTACTGACTGTTCTAAGGCGGTACTTCTTTTGTGGATCTTTTATGTTTTTTTTCTGTCTTGTGTTTGCTATGCTTTTGAGCGCGTCCGTGTATGTGTGCCTTGTGGTCACCTGCTGGGAAAAGGTGGACCTCTTGGCTCTCGTTTGTGGTGTCTTACTGTGAGTTTGTCACTTTCCCATTGGTATCCTGGGTCAGGTGTGGTACTTGATTGTATCGTATCCTGATCTTTGCACCCTTACTTACTTCGAGCGGTACATTTCTGATAAACGACGTTCAAATGTCATTTTGAGCGAGGTGTTTTCAAATAACATTTTCCTTGATAAAAACACATTTTTCAATTAATTGCTCATACATCAAAAGGTCAACCAGATCCCAGTTCGCATAGTGGTAGACTAAGCAATACCTAAATGAGATGCACCATTGGTTTGGACCAAATCCTGTGGGAACTGTTTCAATATGGTCAATATTAACGTTCTACAATAAAAACGCTTTCCACCGAAGTCATCTGTGCTAAGCGCATATCTGTGCTAAATAGTCGGGGAACCAAAACTGTATAGCAATGCGACCATAATTGCATTTCGCGGAAAATGCATTTTTGTATGCCACAATGGTCATGTTAAGCAACCTTTCATAGCATAGAAAGTGTGATGTTTCCCTTATCAATAAGTTATAGATCGTGTTTTTTGTCTTCAAAAGAACCGTCTCATTTAATAGGTCCATTTAAGTACCCACAACATATGTTTTGGTTGAGAAATAACAAAACTGATTTTCCATTACGCACTTTTATCTGGAGGATGGGTATGAGAATCCGTTTGACTGTTCGATAATGCAATAATACACTTAAAAAAAAAAAAAAAAAAAAAAAAAAAAAAAAAAAAAACTCGATTTTTTTATGTTTTTCACATTGATTGTCGACGATCACTTTTTTATTATTGATTTTAGTAAACTGTGTTCGCGATGAAAGTTGTAGAGAAAAATTAGCGCCAACTTCTCCAAGCGGTTCCAGCATCATAGAAACTGCAATTAACTCTGCGCATAGATGCACTCTTTGAGCATTTTAAGCAAATCGCATATAAACTAAGTCAAATATGTCAGTCAAAAAGCTACATTGCACAGCCCGGATTCAATAAGAAAGGCGGTGGATGGCTTGTTCAAATATATTGGAAATCGCGGCTGGTTCGCCCGTGCGTTAAGCTAGTTGGGTCATCTCGAAACTGTCCGTTTAAGAGCACGTGCATGAGAGATAAATGGCGCGTCATGCGATATCACAGCTTCTGTACTTACAAATAATCATGCTCATAGTAGATTCAGGAAGCACGGTACATTCTGAGTCTACACACGGCAGTATTATGCTTTAAACAACCGTTGAATACCGGTATATACACCGCTTGTGAATATTCTTTTGAGACGAACCCTTTCTGTCACGCCTCTACGAAGTTTACATGTCAATAAAATACTTAGAAAATTGGGCTGAATTCAATTTATTGCAAAATCTTCATCTATGTACACAAAAATCTGTTTGTGCTAGACACTTCGGACCTCTTGGAGAAATCGGCGCTAATTTTTCTCTACAACTTTCATCGCGAACACATGTGGCTAAAATTAATAATAAAAAAGATATCATTGAAGCTTTTAACTCTTCTTCCAGATATTTAGATGACTTACTTAATATTGATAATCCTTATTTTGAACAAATGGTAGGTCAGATATATCCTACTGAACTTCAGTTAAATAAGGTGAATTCTTCTGATACGGAAGCTCCGTTTTTCGACTTGAACTTGTCTATAATAAATGGCATAGTTCCTTCTAAGATGTATGATAAACAGGATGATTTTAATTTTGAAATGGTAAATCCCATTTCTTGATGGAGATGTTCCTCGCTCACCTTCCAATGGTGTATATATTTCTCAGCTTATTTGTTCTGCAAGAGTGTGTTCTTATGTTGATGACTTCAACAACAGAAACCTCTTTTTGACTGCTAAGTTATTAAACAAGGTTATAGATATCATGAAATTCGAAAAGCATTTTCTAATTTCTACCACGGACACTCAGTACTAATTGTTAGATACAACATTGGGTTAAACACTCTTCTGCAGCAAGGCATATCAGAACATATATTTTATGGTGATTTAGATTTATGAAAAAGCATTTTTGGAAATCCTTATTTTAGTGATCAATTCAAAAAGATTATCAAACGTTATATAAAGGTTGGATATAACTTGGATGCCATGCGACAGTCTGCATGCCTGGTTTTAAACCCAATCACGGTTTATAGCTATGGTTTCCTCTTTAATTGCACGACGGTGGGTTAGGCATCAGACTCTATGACCACTCTGACGTAAAGATTTGATTGGTGGGTAAGTGCCTGATGCTTATCTGTCCATGACTCGACTTGATTTTTTCTTAAGCTCTGACTTTTCTTTGTTTCATCATGGTGTGTTAATTTGATTTGATTGTTTCTCCATGATGATGCATTTCAACAGTTAGAATGCCTCTATGCGAGCTGAACATTTATTGTACTTCAACAACAGCAGAATCTAGGGCGATGATTTGGTACCAGTAAAATGCATTTAAGCCCCCCCCCCCCCCCCCCTCAGCTTAGGCTGCTGTCCATTATAAGTCGGTGGTTCTGTTGTTGTTGATTTGTTGTTTATTGTTACTCCAATCGTAGGAGTCTGTAATTGTTCTATGTTTTGTTGTACCTTACTTTATGTCCATTCTAGTTTTGCAATCAGCTTGATGAGGAAGAGAGAGATGGTTACTTTGCTTAGTTTGTCTTCTTAGCATCTCTTGATTGCTGTGTGGCTCTTCCGCGACGTGCCATGGGTTTGTCCGCAGTTTTTGATTGTGGTATTTCCTGATCATACTCACTTACTATTTTGGGTAGCTGTTAAAACAACTCGGTTTTCGATTGAGTAATGACCTTTGTCTCTCTTTAACATTTAATTTAGGTGGACATATAGTTTTGATGTCCCCCATATCATTAAGGACCTGAGAGAAAAATGTCTTCTGTTTTCCCTTCATCTATAATTAGCATGCAAATGTAAAGCCACATTTATTAGCTTCCATTAGCTGTTTTCATTTATAACAGATGAACTTACAATAAACAACTTATGGATCAGAATAGTATGGGGTAGCTGCTAAAACAACTCTCACATTTTTAATTTGGGAAAGACACTTATCTCTCTTTTACTTTAATTTAGGTTGACATGCAGTTTCGATGTCCCCCATATCATTAAGGACCTGAGAGTAAAATGTATCTGTTTTCCCTTCATCTATAAATTGGAATACAAATGTAGAGCCACATTTCTTAGCTTCCAATATAAAGGTTGGATATAACTTGAATGTCATGTGACAGTCTGCATGCCTGGTTTTAAACCCAGTCACGGTTTATAGCTATGGTTTCCTCTTTAATTGCACGACGGTGGGTCAGGCCTCACACTCTTTGATGGCTCTGACGTAAAGCTTTGATTGGTGGGTTGGTGCCTGATGCTTATCTGTAGCTGGGCTGGCCGTGGCCCAACTTGAGGTTTTCTTTAGCTCTGACTATCTGTGAGTCGTGAGCCCTTTCTTTTGTTTCATCATGATGCGTTAATTTGATCAGAGTGATTCTCCATGATAATACATTGAAATAGTTAGAAGGCCTCCATGTGAGCTGAACATTTATTGTACTTCAACAACAGCAGAATCAAGGGCGAAGATTTGGTATCAGTAAAATGCATTTAAGCCCCCCGGTGGCTTAGGCTGCTGTCCGTTCTAAGGCGGTGGTTATGTTGTTTTTGATTAGTTGTTTATTGATACTCCCATTCATTGTAAGAGTATGTAATTGTTCTATGTTTTGTTGTACGTTAATTAATACCATTCTAGTTTTGCAATCATCTTGATGAGGAAGAGAGAGATGGTTGCTTTGCTTAGTTTGTCTTCTTAGGAACTCGTGATTATTGTGTGACTCTCCGCGCAGTGCCATGGGTTTGTCTGCAGTTTGTGATTGTGGTATTTCCTGATCATACTCGCTTACTATTTTAGGGTAGCTGCTAAAACGACTCCCACGTTTTCAATTTAGGAAGGACACTTTTCTCTCTTTAACATTTTATTTAGGTGGACATGCAGTTTTGATGTCCCCTATAGCATTAAGGTCCTGAGAGAAAAATCTCTTCTGTTTTCCCTTCTTCAATAATTAGCATACAAATGTAGAGCCACATTTGTTAGCTTCCAATAGCTGTTTTCATTTATAAAAAATGAACATTAAATAAAAAAAACTTAAGGATCAGAACAATATTGGGTAGCTGCTAAAACAACTCTCACATCTTCAATTGAGGAAGGACACTTTTCTCTCTTTTACATTTAATTTAGGTGGACATGCAGTTTTGATGTCCCCCATATCATTAAGGACCTGAGAGTAAAATGTCTTCCAATTTAAGAAGGACACTTTTCTCTCCTTCACATTTAATTTAGCTGGACATAACAAAAGAACATACAATAGACAACTTAGGGGTCTTTCATGTGGACTGATCCACATCAGAACTAAGGGTGAGGTTAGCGCTGTGAAACTAGTTTAAACCCTCTAAACCCTCCAGTAAAGGGTTTTTGTGCTGACCGTTCCAAGGTGGTGCTTCTTTTGTGGATCATTTTTGTTATTGGTGTTTCATGTTTATCATGTTTTCTTGTAGCCTTGTGGTCACCTGTTGGGAAGGGGCGGACCTCTTGGCTCTCTTGTGTGTGATGTTTAATTGTGTGTGTATTTCTTTATTTCCCATGTGGTGTCCTGGTGTGCTTGATTGTATCGGCTCCTGATCTTTGCCTTCTTTCTTACTTTTATGGATAAGATCAGTATTAGATAGCTGCTAAAACAACTCTCACATCTTCAATTTAGGAAGGATACTTTTCTCTCTTTAACATTTAATTACAACCTATGGATAAGAACAGTATTTGGTAGCTGCTTAAACAACTCTCACGTCTTCAATTTGGGAAGGACACTTTTCTCTTTTTTACATTTAATTTAGGTGGACATGGAGTTTTGATGTCCCCCATATCGTTAAGGACCTGAGAGTAAAATGTCTTCCGTTTTCCCTTCATCTATAATTAGCATAGAAATGTAGAGCCACATTTCTTAGCTTCCAATAACTGTTTTCATTTACAACAAATGAACATTCATAAACAACTTGTGGATAAGAACAGTATTCTGAACATCCTAAACGATATAAGTTGTGATCATGACAGAAAACGTGTGATGCTCTCGATTATCTTTGGGCAATATATTTATAAGATTTAGCTCGAAATTATATAGACAAACTGTAGGTATTCAAATGAGTATTAATTGTGCTCCTCTTGTTGCAGATTTGTTTTTGTTATGTTATGAGAGAGACTTCATGTTTTCAATGTCAGACAATGATCAAACTGATATCACAGAAGTTTTTAACTCCACTTCCAAATACGTGTATTTAGATGACTTACTTGATATTGATAATCCTTATTTTGAACAAATGGGAGGTCAGATATATCCTACTGAACTTTCAGTTAAATAAGGCGAATTCTTCTGATACTGAAGCTCCGTTTTTGGACTTGAATTTGTCCATAACAAATGGCATAGTTTCTTCAAAGATTTATGATTAACGGGATGATTTTAATTTTAAAATATTTAATCCCATTTCTTGATGGAGATGTTCCTCACTCACCTTCCTATGGTGTATCTATTTCTCAGCTTATTTGTTCTGCAAGATAAGGTCTAATGTTGATGACTTCAACAATAGAAACCTATTTTTGACTGCTAAGTTATTAAACAAGGTTATAGATATCATAAAATTCGAAAAGCATTTTATAACTTCTACCAAGGACACTCAGTATTAATTGTAAAAACAACTTTGGGTTAAAAACTCTTCTGCAGCAAGGCATGTCAGAACCTATATCTTATGGTGATTTTGTTAAAAATTCAAAAGAATTGTTGAAAAACCTAATTTTAGTGATCAATTCAAAAAGATTATCAAATGTTATATAAAGGTTGGGTATAACTTGGATGCCATGCGACAGTCTGCATACCTGGTTTTAAACCCAATCACGGTTTATAGCTATGGTTTCCTCTTTAATTGCATAACGGTGGGTCAGGCCTCAGACTATATGACCCCTCTGATGTAAAGCTTTGATCGGTGGGCTGGTGCCTGATGTTTATCTGTCCATGGCTCTACCTGATTTTTTCCTTAGCTCTCGCGAGCCCTTTACTTTGTTTCATCATGGTGTGTTAATTTGATTAGATTGTTTCTCCATGATGATGCATTGCAACAGTTAGAAGGCCTCTATGCGAGCTGAACATTTATTGTACTTCAACAACAGCAGAATCTAGGGCGATGATTTTGTACCAGTAAAATGCATTTAAGCCCCCCCCCCCCCCTAGGCTTAGGCTGCTGCCCAGTCTAAGGCGGTGGTTCTGTTGTTGTTGATGTGTTGTTTATTGTTACTCCTATTGTAGGAGTTCGAATTGTTCTATGTTTTGTTGTACGTTACTTTATGTCCATTCTAGTTTTGCAATCAGCTTGATGAGGAAGAGAGAGCTGATTACTTTGCTTAGTTTGTCTTCTTAGCGCCTCGTGATTGTTGTGTGGCTCTTCCGTGCGGTGCCATAGGTTTGTCTGCAGTTTTTGATTGTGGTATTTCCTGGTCATACTCACTTACTATTTTAGGTAGCTGCTAAAACAACTCGGTTTTCTATTAAGGAATGGCACTTTTCTCTCTTTAACATTAATTTAGGTGGACATGCAGTTTTGATGTCCCCAATACCATTAAGGACCTGAGAGTAAAATGTCGTCTGTTTTCCTTTCATCTATAATTAGCATACAAATGTAGAGTCACATTTCTTAGCTTCCAATATCTGTTTTCGTTTATAACAAATGAACATTCAATAAACGAGAAGTCTGTCATTGATAGACATCGATGTCAAATGGCTGCTAAGTTTGGTGTATTTGTTGATGAGGATCATAGCAAGCTTCGTACGTTATACTGGTTACCAAAACTTCACAAAAGACCCTATAAGTCACGTTTTATTGCTAACTCTAGCTCATGTACTTCTACTGAGTTATCGATAATTTTTACTTCTTGCCTTACTGCGATTAAAAACCATGTTATAAAATATTGTGAAACTGTATTTGAGAGAAAATCTATTTTGATCTGTTAAAAACTCAGGTGAGATTCTTGACAAATTAAATCTAAAGGTTTTCTAGCATATAGTGTGTCTACGTATAATTTCTCTACTCTCTATACTACATTACCTCATAATTGTATCAAAGAAAAACTAAATGATTTAATTGAACAAACTTTTAACAGAGAGGGCTCACTTTATTTGGCTTGTAATAATAAACGCGCATTTGTTCACTTCTGAACAACCTAAACGATTTAAATGATAGTCATGTCAGAATGTTCACGACGCTCTCCATTATCATTTGGACAATATATTTATAAGATTTGGCTCAAAATTTTACAGACAAATTGTAGGTATTCTTATGTGTACTAATTGTGCTCCTCTTGTTGCAAATTTGTTTTTATTTTTTTATGAGAGAGATTTCACGTTGTCTCTTTCTGACAATAATCAAGCAGATGTTGCTAAAGCGTTTAACTCTACATCAAGATATCTAGATGACTTGCTTAAAGTGATAATCCTTATTTTGCGCAAATGGTAAGTCAGATAAATCCCACTGAACTTCAGTTGTATAAAGCGAATCCTCCAGGTACTGAAGCCCCTGTTTTGGACTTAGACTTGTCCATTTCAAATGGCATAGTTTCAACCAAAATTTATGATAAACAGGACGACTTTAATTTTGAAATAGTTGATTTTCTATTTCTTGGTGGAGATGTTTCTCGCTCCCCTTCCTATGGTGTATACATTTCGCAACTTATTCCTTTTGCAGGAGTATGTTCTTATGTTGATGACTTCAACAATAGAAACAATTTTTTGACTTCTAAGTTACTAAAGCAAGGTTATCATTACCATAAACTCCGTAAAGCTTTTTCTAAATTCTATAACCGACATTCAGATTTGATTGTTAAATACAATGTTTACCTAAGGACTCTGTATTTTATGGCGATTTAGTTTATAAATTGAAAAGAATTGTTGAAAATCCTAATTCTAGTGATCAATTTAAAAAGATAATTAAACATTATAAAATAGTGGAATACCTGGTTGTGAACCCAATCGCGGTTAATAGCTATGGTTTCCTCTTTAATATTCTTTTTGTATGAGAGTAGTGGATTCTTGGAATCAGTTACCACCTAGTGTTGTTGAAGCAGAGACAGTTAATGCATTTGAACGGAGATTAGACCGACATTGGAAACACCAGCCTATATACTACAGTTACAGAGAGGCAATAATACCCACCGGACAAGACCCAAAAATACCTAAGAAAAAAGAATTAGAGCTGACCCAACAGGTCGAAACCCGACCTTCTGTCAGAAGAGGATTTGTAAGCATTTGTAAGCATTAATTACACAACGGTGGGTCAGGCCTCAGACTTAATGACGGCCCTGACGTAAAGCTTTAATCAGTTGGTTGGTGCCTGTTGCTTGTCGTTGGCTGGACCCACGGTAGCTCAACTTGATGTTTTCTTTAGCTCTGACTATCTGTGAGTCATGATCCCTTTTCTTTGTATCTTCATAATGTGCTAATTTGATTTGTATTGTTTCTCTGTGGTGATACATTGCATTAGTTAGGTTAACTCTATGAGAGTTAAACAATTTTGTGTTTTAACAACAACAGAATCTAGGGCAAATATTTAGCGCTAGTAAAATACATTTTAACTCCCCCCTGGTGGCTAGGGCTGCTGTCCGTTCTAAGGCGGTGGTTCTGTTGTTGTTGATCTCATTCGGTGACTTTTTGACTTTGGGACACGACTATCAAGACAACAGTCACATCAACCGGAAGCACATGTTGGATGTAAACAAAACTGAGATTTTACAAAGTCAATTTTGCTTGCCTTCGTTTCCCCAGTTTCAGGCATGAAGCTATAAAGAACCAAGTTTAGTGAAATAAAGTTTTAACCTGGTACGATTATATATTACTGAAAATTCGACTTTGTGAAATTTACTACGAATGTTATTAGTTTTCGCGGTTTGAGAATGTGGAAACTCCAAACCACCCAAACTGGTACTAAACCACATAGATAGATTGGTAGAAATAACATTTGAAATAACATTGAGCTATTACATGTTAAAATATATGAGTTAACTTAATCAAAAAATCTTGCACAGAGACAGCGAGAGGTGTGTAGTTGCAGAACTGCGACTTTAGATTTTTTTCGATCTGGCTGAATCTAAAGTCGCAGTGTTTTTGTGCTCTATCTTGACCAGTGATGGAGTCTCCTTTTGTTTTGGGAAAAGCTCGTTTCCTTGACAATCCAACAATTCAGACTTCTTCATGTGTTTTACATACACAACCAAAGTTATAAAAATGTTACCATTGACTTCGCTTCTGTGACACGATCAATGCAATCTGTAATATCATGTTCTTGTTGTTGTTTTTCGGCTCATCGCAGCCATTTTGCATGCTTTTCACGAGCTAGGGGTGATGATGTTTTTGCGATAAAATTCGGATGTTGAATTGATGAGACGAACTTAATAAAACGTTGATAAATATTATAATAAAACCCGGTACTGGTTATACTCCCCATGACTAGGGAAGGTATGTCAGCGCCTTTTCAAAAACTCAGTACATTATAATAAAAAGATTAACAGTGGATTTTGGACATTATAAGAAACAAGCAGGTGTTTGAATTTTGAAAATCAGGGCAAAATTGTTAAAGCTATTGATTCTGTTAACTTACTCAATGTTGGTACGCTCTCAGCAGTCACGTTTCTGTATTATTGTGCATTGTAGCGCCCCCTATTTTCTATTAAATTATAATGAGTAATGACCTATTTCAGAAAATGAAAGTAGATTTCCAAGAATGGTTTGATTTCAATTTAATATAGCATGCCAAAGAAAATGAGATACTTACTTGACAGAAATCCTTAACAATCACATACCCCACCCGTATAAATCTAATTTTTGGAAAGGAAGCTTTGTCATGTCCCAAAATGTCATAATCAGACCGAAAATGGACTTTACCAACAAGGCGGACAATTGTTATTCTGATCATGTGCTCACGTGACAAGTTTCCCGCCAAAAAGTAGCAAGCTAACGCAAGAGTACATTGACCTCTGAACCGAGAGAGGGTCAGCTTGTTTACGACAAGAAGCGATGGATTGGAAAGATCAGAATCAAATTACTTTTGCACAGTGATCAGTAAGATATTAGTGAAAGAAAATATTTTTTATTTCATGGCTAACCTTGCTGCACGCTGAATAGCTTTACTATCACACGCTTATGTTCAAATAGGCTATCAGTCAATACACACAGTTGGTACCCATCGTTTTTAAGGCACCACTTGAATCCTATATAGAGACATTGGTTGTTTTGACCTTCTTTTTGAACATGTGCGCAATGGTTTATGATTAGAATTGTATAATGATGTCATTGTTTGAATATGCAAAACCATTTGGATTTTTTTCTATGTATTTCCTGTTAGCGGAAGTGGGGGAGTTCCTTATCTGAAAATAGTCAATTTTCAATCCAGTGAAATCCGTCGGAATACAGAACGAGGGTGAAAAATTTGCATACTAGGTTGAAGATTGACCTTTATTCGTTGACATTCATCAAGATATTAAAAGAAAACCTATTACAAATGGTGAGAGAGGTCACCATAAAAATCAACCTGTATGCACAAAAAAGGATCCCAGAACTCCTCGGACACAGTTTGTACATGTCCAACTGGGTAGTTATCGATGGCAACAAATTGGTAAAAGGCAGCCCCAGGTAGATCGGTAATTGGTCATCTTTTTTTGCAAATATCTACATGTAACAAATGTATGGTGAGATGGTATTGGATTCTTTTAATCTCAACAGACCAGGTATGATCATTTTTAGGCCAATTATGATAATAAGGGGACAAGGAGTCAAAACATGTTTTAGTTTGTTTGTTTTTATGCTCAACCCTTCTTGAATCAGCGGAAGGGAGGAGAATGGCCGTAGAAATTATTTCAAGATCAAATCTGCACTAAAGTATGTGACCAGGCAGAGATCGAACTCTCAGCCCCTGTATCTGCAGTCAGACATGCATCTGCAACCGGACACGTTATCGTCTGCCCTGGGCGGCCCCTCAAAAGTACTGTCACCAGAGATGAATGTCTCTTCTGGAGTGAGCAAAGTAAACATTATTTATATTAGGCAAAAACACTTCTTGTTTCCGGTTACCCTAAAGACCCATATATTTTTGGGCCTCCTTTTTGGAAATGTTTTGGGGTATTCAGTATTCTAATTTTAGAATTTTTAAGTTTTTTTTTTTTTATTTTTATCATGCAAATTTTTTATAAAAAAATAAGGTTTGCCAACAAATTGTCTGTTTAAATATTGAAGATGTATTCGTAAAATAGACATTTTATACCCGCTTTTTCTTGTAGAAAAAAGGGTACATTAATTTTGTACAAAAGTACACAGTTGGACGTCCCAACTTCAAAATTTGCAGTTGCATAGGTCACATGATATAGAGGGCACTGGGCAAAATCTTATGTGACCTTTGACCCAAGGTCAATACTGTATTCTCTTGTAAATGCATCTACTCATAACTTGAACGTAGCAACTTCAAACTTTGCAATATTGTCACAGTCAAGTTCATATACTATATTTTCTTGTAAATACATTTCTACCTTAATGGTTGGATGTAGCAACTTCAAACTTTGCAGGTGCTTAGATAACATGATGTAGAGGGCACGGGCAACATTTCATGTTAAAGGCGGTCATTTGCGATCATGTACCATCGGCTGAAGTCTAGTTTATATATATATATATATATGGGCATCACTTACAACAAGGCATCTTTTAATCAATAAATATTACTTGACTTTTCGCTTACTGTAAAGGCGGCACCCCAATATTCATATTGTGGCGTGGTTCGGCTATTTCATCTGCTAAGGAGGGAAAATCAGGTTCTATTTATAATTTGGTGAAGAATCAATAAGTTGTTTGGGCCACGCAAACGTGCGTGCGTTTCATGAAAATCCTAACCGTATACACATACCACTGAACTGACATTTAACTCTTAAAGCACATAATCACAAAATGTATTTTTTTTTTGTCGTCCACTAAAATATTTGAAGCCTCATAGACAAACAGTGTGGACCCAGATCAGACTGCTCCTATAGGAGCAGTCTGATCTGGGTCTACAATGTTTGCCTCTATGCTTATGTTAATTAGACATTTTCAGATGCAGTTATTTTTTCTGGCGTTTTAAGGACCAAATCTATACTGAGGTAACGGCGCAAGATGATAAGTTACTTTTGAATGAAACCACACCTCAATTTCAGCTTTTACCTATGTCTAAGGTTGACCAGTCCTGATGACGCATTCATGAGGTGCAGCCTTTACAGTAACCAAAAAGTCAAGTAATACATGTGGTGTCTTACTCGTAAGTGTCAATTAATTATTTGCATACTTGGTGATTTTTCATGCATTTGTTTCCATCTGCTGATTTTTTTTCAAAATTAACCTTTTCGATTTTTTTCATGATATATAATCCAGATCAGGACCGGCATTCTGTCGGTGCTGACCTGGGTCCAAACTGCTTGCAAAGGTTATCAGCAGAAGACAAGAAAATAAAGTTAACTTGTTCAGTCAGATACGGGAGATATCCTGATCTTGTAAAAAGTTGTATGGTTTAGAAGAAATTTTATAATTCATCTCAGGGAGTCTCTCTGTATGATAATGGATGGTTTGAGTCCCGTAGACATTATAACATAAACATTAGCGCCAATGAGCTTTTGAAACTTCATGAAACATTTTCACATGAGTGGAAAAAGGGAATGACTTTCCTCTGCATTTTAAAGCATATCTAAACTCTTTGGAGTATGAGTCTCAATACATGTACTTTTTCTTGCAAATATCACTGTAAAATACGTCATTCATCGATAATGTGAAAAATCAAAACACTAGCATAAATTTTCCAAGCTTGATAATATCGGCGAAAACAAGATCAGATAGGGATTTTGAAATGAGCTTATGTTATGCCCCTAAAGCATTTTTCTGCTTAGAGGAAATAAAATACAATATAAACCACTGTTTAGAGCTTGCTCAAAGCTTTTCGAAAATGTATAACATCACACCGTACAACAGGCTGCTTTGATGACAGGTTACTAACAAGGATGACAGATACGGGATTTTTGGTCGCATGAAGGGTAGGTTATAATTTTTGATTGGTAAAATTCGAAGAGAAGCCCTCTGGTACTCTATGGTGGATAAGTACACTTGCTGGTGTTGAGAGATCCTACAGAAACAAGCTGACGTTATATCTCTCACAAATAAAGCCACACTTGATCATCATTTCAGAGCTTTCCTGAAAAAAGTCGCAAAAACGGTAATCTGTTCAGGTTGTGCGTCTCTCCGTCAAAGTCTGCTGTCTGCACTAGTATACAATAAAACTACTATCATTCAGCTACATTTCTGCCAAATTTGAAGCCGCAGTTTGATTTTATAAAGTTACTGGACCCCATCAAAGATGACAGGTAGAGGAAAAATGGCTGCCTTTGTCCACAGGTGGATTTTTAAGAGGCTGTCTTGGACGACAGGTCATGAATTTTAGTGGCTAACATTGATGACAGGTCATTATTTTAGAAAGATACTTTAAATCAACATATTTCTTCAGCCTTTGCTCTCAACTGAGAGCATAAATCATAGCTCATGTTTCTTTAGACTCATATATATAAGCGATTTGTTTGTACTTATAAAGGACATACCCTGGTATTCTCGTTTGAATGAGCACAATTCTGTCAAGTTTCTTCACCTGAACTGCCTCCAACTTCATTTGTTTCAATTCAACATATAAATTTAATTGCAGATCAGATCATATAGCAACATAATTCTTTTTGAGCCTTCAATGTATACTGCACAGAAAAAGAAACATCACATTATGGTTTAATGCTTGTTTTTCTCTGGACTGATATAAATTTTCACAATTTTGCTTTTATGACTCAGCAAAGACATGTATTGAAAACATCGAAAATGAATATCACAAGAAACGTTACAAATGGAGAGTGAACTTAGGCGGAGTCCACATTTGAAATCAAAGAGAGACGCACAACCTGAACAGATAATCGTTTTTTGCGACTTTTTTCAGGAAAGCTCTGAAATGATGATCAAGTGTGGCTTTATTTGTGAGAGAAATAACGTCAGCTTGTTTCTGTAGGATCTCTCAACACCAGCAAGTGTACTTATCCACCATAGAGTACCAGAGGGCTTCTCTTTGAATGTTACCAATCGAAAATTATAACCTATCCTTCATGCGACCAAAAATCCCGTATCTGTCATCCTTGTTAGTAACCTGTCATCAAAGCAGCCGGTTGTACGGTGTGAACATTACAATGTTTTGATTTAATTTAGCAAAATTACAATCCTAAATACACCTAAAAATTAGGCGTTTTTCAATGTTATGCCGTTTCATTTCAAATTTGTTAAATTTTGAAAATTTGTATTTCAAATATGAGTGTTAGAAACATTTGGTTCAGCCTTAACTAGAGTATGCAGCACCCATCTTAAATTTTACATATGAGCTAATGTAAGATGACCATATAAAATGTGTAGGCTGAGCGCAGTAATTTTAAGATTTTAAAAAAAATGCTTGAAATGTTAAACATTTTGGCTTTTCTTAAGAATTAACTTTGCTGTATAGTTGTCACTTGTTCGGTCACACGTATGCATAATTTTTTGCAATATGCTGAAGCTATGGGCATGTTTCTCTGTAACAAATACAACAGCTACCAATGAACCGTCTTTTCCAGTAATGTTTTAATCAGTTTAGAACTACACTGTTTCAGGTAGTGTCCCTAGATCACATATTTGCATCAAGCATATTGCTGTATTAGAAGATAAGTGACCATGTTTCTGCTATTTTATATTTCAGTGAGTGGCACTGATTAAAAAAAGGTCTGCTTCTTCAGTTGTGTTTCAGCAGCACTTGTGATATGAGCGGCCAAAGTCTGTCCGTAGAACAAAGTGTCCGTAGATCACACTTTTCAATGTTAAAAAAATAACAGAATATGTCATAATGGCCCATATTTTTAGATTGTATTTATTAATTTCAGCCAAATAAATAGTATGTAAATCAGTATTTGGGTTATATTTGTCTAATTTGTGAATGAAAGGGGTACACATGGTTCTGAAACAATATGTCCTTAAGAACCTCTTCCATTCACATTTTAGGTAATAATTGCCCAAATACTGATTTACATACTATTTATTTGGTTGGAAGTCATAAAAACAACGTAAAAACATGGGCCTTTATGACATGTTCTTGTAATTTTATGACATTTATTTGTGTGATCTACAGACACTACATTCTACGGACAGACTTTGGTCGCTCATATCAAAAGTGCTGGTGAAAGACAATTGAAAAAGCAGTGGATTTCTTAATCAGTGCCACTCTCTGAAATAAAAACCAGCAAAAACATGTTAATTAATCTTCAAGTACAGCAATCTGCTAGATACAATGATATGTGATCTACGGACACTACCAAACAGTACAGTTCTAAAGTGATGAAAAAATTACTAGCAAAGACAATTCTTCGGTGGTGGTTGAATTTGTTACAGAGAAACATGCCCATAGCTTCAATAAATTGCAAAAAATATGCATACTTGTGACTTACCAAGTGGCAACAGGCTCAGTGAAGCAATGTTAATTCTTAAGAAAACCCAAAATGTATAACGCTTCAGGCATTATTTTAAAAAAATGCTTAAAATTACTGTGCTTAGCCTACACATTTTTTTTGTTCATTTTACGTTAGCTTAAATGTGAAATTAAAGGTTTCTTTTTTAAAAATGATGTTTTTAACGCATATATTTCAAATACAAATTTTCCAAATTTAACATATTCAAAATAGTAGGGGAGCCAGAGATTCAAAAATTGGAAAAAAGTGGCCGGAAAGTAGCAGAATTTTAGACTATATCCTCAGTTAGTATAGTGTTTCAGAAGTGTGAAAACAGATATTGCACAAATTTTAAGTCTTGCAAAAGGTGTTTATTTATGGGGTAACCATAGCTACCCTCATTCAGGCTTCATGCATTAGGCTATTCACTACATTACTGAAAAGAAAAGTTATTTAGACCACATAGGCCACATTTCCTACAATCTGCATATTGCTTTACAGTTACTTAATTAAAAGCACCAAACTGACAATACGTTTAAATGACTTACGCTTACGTAATTGTTATATACGTTACTTATATTCAAATATATTCCTATTGTTTACTTGGCCATGGGGTGCCAAAAGACTTGTGGAGGGAGATTTTTGTAAATTAAGATTTTCTTAGCTACCTTATATATTATAAAATGTCTGTTAGCTTTTGATGAACATGTGCATTTACCATGCAATAGCCAAATCAAATACGTTACCATTAGATAATAAGTAAACTCCACCATTAGACAATAAGTAAACTCCTAGTATAGTGTTATTATCAGTTGCATTGTTTTCTTACATATCGTTATGATTAATATTTTACTTAGATGCAGCTTAATAGCAGAATAATAATATTAGTTTAGGCACCTGGAAGTTCTGTTGTATATGTTACTTTCTTTAAAAACAATATTTGTGTGCAATGTTATGTGCATATGCATTCAAACAGCTAGTAGGTGAAAATACAATTGACTACCATCTTATTGCTCAAAATTAGATTGGAAATATTGTATTTTTAAACATTTAATATGAATGAGATACAACATCAACAGAATCATATTTGGTTTAAAGGGAAAAATCCTGAAAATAAAGCACATAAATGCCATCAAGTATATGTTTTAGGAATCATGTAAATAGATAATTGACACCTATTTATTATTCATAAGTTAACTAAATTGTTTCAAAAAGCTTAAATCATTCTTTAAAATCTGTGCCACTACCATGTATTTGCTTCTTTTTTATACATTAAATGACGTTAAATGACATATACAAGACATTTTATTTCACCGTCAACAGCTCAATGAATAAATAAAAAGCACGCAGTAACATAGTCAGATCCATCACACATTGTAAAAACCATCAAATATATGCATTAATAAACAGTTATTCGTTACAGCAGATATATTTAAAACAATAAGGCACAAAATATATCTTTAAACTCTAAAAATGTAAGATATTCCAAGCAGAAGTCCAAATCAAGAAGTGAAACATTGAAGGAACCTTTATCGGTGTCATATGAAACAAAGCTGAAGTTTGTAGAAATCGTGATGAGATCTCTCTCTGATTTAGCACCCGCTTTAGCTATCCTTGGGGTTATAATATTTTAGCATCTACAGCGTGTCCGCTTTGGAAAAAGAGTATTATTTATGGTGGTAACATATATAACAAAAATATAAAGATCATTACTTTAATCATTGTTATGCCTGGTTCTGCACGTTTTTGAAGCAATGAAACAGGACAGCATTTATTCTAAATTACCATTTTAATACTTTAGAAACAGATATATGTCTCTTAATAACTTGGAAAAACTCCCCTGCATTGTTAGTATTGTAGGCATTTCTAAATGATTAGACTTCGATCATCAGGACTTTGAGCAAACAAACTTTCTAGAATAGGACTTGATTGATCATATATTCCTGAATGTTTGCAGATGTTTGCTTTTTAGCTATATAGCGTATCAGCATACGTGATAGAATCTGCTTTAATGTTTGTTTTATTCAGCAGGACACTACTTATTTTTTACACTCACAATAAGTAATCATAACAACCGTCATTCAGTCATTAAAACTAACTAATTAATACCCATAAAACATGTATCAACTTGTTAAACGATTCCATATTTATGGTAAAAGGATAGTTCATATAATAGAAACAAAATCCATACTAATGCTACTTTCAAAGAATACTTTCAGATAGTATACTCAACAAATGCTATGCTGTATCATACTTACATATATTGCAATTGGCAATAAAGACAATGTTATCACTTTTTGAGATGTATCATGATACTATTACAAATCGAAAGAAATACAATTTCTTATGCAGACGATTGATAAAAAAGAGCGACAGACAAATTAAACATGCAAACATACTATTTGTTAAGTTTAAGCATACTTTCTTCATAACATGTAAATCTATTATTTGTGTAAGTAATGATACTAACTATCGTGTCTTCTCTATTGTCCATATAATTATTATTTTATTGGCACAGTAGATAATTTAATGTATGCCTTTTTGTCCCTATACCCCGATATGTTTACAACTCATTTATTATTTAATACACATAAAAGAAATTAACGGACAGGATTCCTGCAACAGTTTGTTAAAAATGGGGTCCAATGATTGCTATGGTATTATGATAGAACTTAACACCAGCTTTATTAGCACTAATTGCTAAAACTAAGTTTGATCTTATGACTGCTATTTTTACTCTAAGATATTGCTTTTCCTATCAATATTCTGATTAACGTAAATAATCTTTTAAAAGGTAATTTTAATGTGTCTTAGTTAAATTTGGCTTTAACATTTTCTCTCTGTTGAAATTTTATAAAGTAAATTTGGTATCGTAAATAACAACTGAAGAAATCAAGATTTCTTGGATATGATCACTGCTGTACCATGTAAAACCCATCCTTATGGACGATTTCTTCAATTTCAATGGCAATAATTCATTTTGAATAACCCATTCAGTTTTTAAGTTTGCATTGCTTTGACAAATGATTAGTAGTGTTAAGTTAAAAGGACTATCAGTTTCATTAATCAAACAATGAAAGCCATGTTAAAATGAGCTGAAATTAAAGTTCATTACTAGAATAAATGTAAAAGTCACCTTCTGAGTTTTGATATATGCATATATAGATGTGGCTCAAACAATTTGCATAACAGAGCCACTCTCTTAAAGAATAAATGATAACAAACACTTATGTTTCCTTAAATTTAATGTAACCTAAACCAAACTTTATTTTATATATACATAAAGGAGTTATGCTGTATAGATTGCCAGCAAACGTCTTCTTTCTATAAGTGAACATGACTAGGAAATGTCACAATCACAGACTCCTGACTGACCCACTGCACCTTAAGGAAAGGACACCGAACAGATATCTACAATATAATTAAAGTGAAGCAACCAGCTCTCTTCCTTGTCAAGATGATTGCTGAACTAGAAACAAAGTAGAAAGCAAAGGCCCAATACAAAACTCCCACAACCAATAGGAACAACAACAAACAAAGTTTCCAACATCCACACATCGTTTCAGAAATCCTTAGACATTTTATCATAAATTAATCTGATTTGATAGAGCAGATATGTTATTTACTATTTTATATATTGTGATGAATGTGAACAGGTTCGACACAAAGCTTTGGCTGCTTCTGAATAGCTTATTAGATTGTTTTGTTCAATTAAAAGAAAAAAAATGTGCAAATATCTAATTTTGTTTTAGGTTTTCAAGCTCAATTGAAAATGAATAACGGTTGAGAAAAATATATAATCATGATATATAATTCGTTTATTTATAGTTATATATGTTACTTTAGCAAATTTGACAGAACAAACTTAAGGGAATATATCCTAGTTAAGATGTTGCATCAGACTTATCATTTTATAAGTTTATAAATTGCGTAACATAACATAGAAAAAAAAGAAAACAATGTGTTTTGTTTTTAAGTCAAGAAGTATACCATTTCTTAAAAGAAAAAAATAAAACCATATACAAGGTCTCCTAATTAGTACTGATTACTTCTTCTTTTGGAACAAATGCTCTTTTTATGCCTATCAAATACAGACCCCTTCCTTTTTAATGAAATAAACTTTCCAGTGATGTATAATTTATTTTATAAAGCAATATTTGTTTGTCTTCAACTTTGTTTTATACGTTACATATTGAAAATCGAACAACAAAATAATATTTTACCTCAGAAATGTTATTAAGTATTGCTTTAAAGTCGGTGATATCAAAACAATTATCATAAGGTGTTTAAAAGCTAACAGAAAAATTGCATACTTATTTTCAAACTAAAGAGGTTCTAAACTTATATAAAGTTTTATCTATGGTCATCTTATTAAACAGCTTATAAATGACAAAGTATTTAAGTTACAACGTATCTATTTGCAGTTTTGAAATGGTCAGTTAACGCTCTTTTAAACACATGTTATCTTGAAGTTAAACACATATTTAAATGTTTGTCAAATGAAACTTTTTTAATAAAATATCAATAGTCTTAAGGGTAAAGTTGAAAATGTAACGTAAATGACATTATAATGGACCCAAACAACTTTTAAAAGCATGAATATGTGTAGAGAATAGCATGTTCTTACCGATTGCATAAATGTTTTGGTCATTTAAACATTTCAACTTCTACCTAAATAGACTATATTACATATTTTTGTGTTTAAGAAAATGAGGGGTAACGTATTAAACACACTGTTACAGGTATGTTTGCAAGACTTAAATTGAGTGCAACATCTGGTTTCATACTGCCTATACTTTGTACTAAAGGATAAAACAAGTGAAAATTCTGCTAAAAAGGGGGCATACCTAAATGCTTATTTTTGACATTTTTGAACCCTGGCTCCTCTACTATCTAGAGTTTAATCAAGGATCTGATTTTTTGAATTTTTTCTTTGAAGTTAATCTGTTGCATTTGTTCTAACTCAATATGAAAGTTTATCCCTAGTAGTTTAAAGGCTGTTTTCCCCCATGATAGTTTCCACCTCGTTTTGATAGATGCTGTACTATATTTGTTAACCCCTATCCATACAGCATGAGTTTTTTCAAAGTTAACTTTTAGACCTGAAAACTGTGAATATTCATACAATACATTGAGCGTTGCATTAAGTGATTTACTTAATGTTCCGTCTAAAAGAAATAGTGTGTCATCGGCATATTGAGAAAGTTTATGTTCTTTGTCGTTTATAATAATGCCACTTATGTTCATGTTATTTCTGATCATTATACCTAAAATCTCAGCACAGAGGATAAACAGAAAAGTGGATACAATTAAAAATATTGCTCGAAATAATTACTGCCGATTTGATTTGCCCTTCTCGTTTTGCAAGTATCGTGTGGCAAGCAAGGTGATTTTGCACTTTTGCTCTACAAGAATATGCGCGATCTCCTCCTTATAAACATATGATAACGCCCATAAAGCACTGTTGGTCTATATTTATATAGGGCTGTCCATAGCTACATCCATATTTTATGTCTGCTGCAAGTAATTAAGGCCCTTAGTCATGACGTGTCGTCAATGTTATCAGTGCCAAATTTTGTTGTGCTGTCCCAATGGCTATATGTTTAATTTTGTTGTCATGTATATGATATGTCAGGGAAGCAAAAACATGCCATATCTATCTATCTTTCTATACTGGCCTCACTCATACTGGAGAATTACCACAGGGAGTGCTAATTTTGAAATTTTGATAAAAAACAACAACAAAAAAGCAAAAAACTTTTGGTTGAATTTTTGTTTCAATAAAGGAGTACCCTTAACTCTTCTGTAGACTGGGTATTGGCCACAGAAGGAGACAGACTATTCCAATGTTCAGGGGGGGGGGGTTGATTCTTCAGGGCAACACTGTATGCTTGGTGTCTGCGGTATTGAGCACTATGTGATGACCTGGTAGTTATCAAACTGTGCGCAGGGTCATATGCTTGTCTTTTCAATGGACACTGCTGCACAATGAATCTTGTGATAGAGAAGCAAGGAGGACTGGTCCCTCCAGGCCTCAAGAGATGGCCATTCAAGCTCATCAAGCATTTCGCCAGCACTACTCATGTTTTGCCATTCCTGCAAGTCCAGCGTGCTGCTGTCCTCTGAACTTTCTCAATCTGATTAATCTGAAGTTTCAAGTGAGGGCTCCAAATGGGTGCTGCATACTCTAGTTAAGGCTGAACCAAAGTTTTGTATGCAGCTTCCTTAGTACTCCTAGGTGCAAAAGCCAAGTTCCTGCAAAGTAAATCATGTGTCTTAGTTTCTTTGGAAGAGATTTCTGAGACATGCTGACCCCAATCCATGTTATCAGTGATGGTGATACCAAGGTATTTTGCAGACTGAACATTTTCCAAAGTTTGGTTGTGTAGTGAATAGTCAAAGAAAATGTGTTTATGATGCTGATGCCGAGTCACATATGATGCTAGTACCATCGGTGAGGCCAAATAAAAGGATCCACAATTGATAGTTGTAACAAAGATGACAGTTTTCAAGAAGTTAAGCCAAAAATATAGCCTATATACATTAGGTTAACCTTAGCAGAGACCATCTCAATCGTATATGTTTGCAGGGATTTTCCTGGATCAAATCTGGCGCTGAATAACAGCCCTTTTCCAATAAACTTCCCAAAATAGTGTAATAAAATCTAGGTTGATTTTTTACTTATACCCCAGCTGGGGTCATGTTAGTATAATAACATTATGTATAAGTTCGTACAGTGGTCATTTTTCTGATCTGTAATTTTTATTAATTCGGACAGAACTATTTTTCCTTCATTGGTGCCTGTGTTTTTATCAATGTAGCTGTCTACAATACCTTCGTGTTAACTTTAGTGTGAGTAAGCCAAACCTGTCAATCTAACGGCCAACTCCACCATTGACGTCACACATTTTAAATTACATTAAGATCTTTTTCTGAAAACGCTAGGTTCAATGAGTGTCGAGCTGATGCAAATTTACAAGCTTATGTCACCGATGCGATCAAATTGTCGGAGATGTTTTTATGCTTGCATCCGGGCATAGCAATAAGTATAGTCCATTTCTTCTGTGGTTTTTGTTCCACCATATTTTCCTTTCAAATACACTGCCGTATGTACGTGTTCAACCACGTGTCGAATTGGGAACACCAAGCCGCATGTGACACGGAGGGCACTGCTTTGTTTTTGCTTTGAAATCAACATGCTTAGAGCCCCATATGAGCTGGTACCAGGCCCTGCTGGTTCTTATGACAGATGTGATCAGCGAAGGCTCAGGAGACCATGTGCGTTTGTGCAATCTCCCTAGGGTATCGCTGTTAACTAACATACAGTTTGAAGTGGATGAAGACTCAGGCCAAATAAAATTGTAAACTTCATACGAGTTTGGTGGTTCTTCTATGTACATGTTATAATGGCTATTCCTATCGTACTGTATGGACTCAAAATATGGAATATTCTAACAAACTGTTGAGCCCATCGCGGCCTCATGAAACTGCATATGGGAGGTCGTAAGAGTGCTGCATTACCGAGATAATATACCCACAGACCAAGAAATAAAGATTCTGCATCATTATGTATTTAATATTTACATTGGTATTTTCATGAAATGAGCCAGTTCATGAGATTATGGTTTCCATCGCATATGCGAGCAGCAAAGGCTCAGATGAACCTGCGCATCTGCAAAAAGTGGCCACTGTCTTAACTGATAATAGCAAATGAAGGTGCATGCCTTAATTTAGGTAATTAACCCCACTAGGCAGCCCTGTATTTGAAAACAGTCAAGACCTTGCGATGATCGCGACATCTCAGAATCTGCTTTCTTTACCCCACGCCTATAGATGTATGCATGCGGGGATCCAGAGGGGGTGGGGGACAGGGCTAAAAACAAACATATAGGGTTTCTTAGCAATACTGGTCCGGATTCCCTGAAAAATCACAAAGCCCAGCATTCAATGTTGGGCCATCATCTGCCCTAAAAGCAATGCTGGCCTGCTTTTATATAGTCATACATGTATTTGGATCCCTTGTTGGACCCCTCTGGATCTGCGCAAGGAATGTACCCAACTTTGACCAACTAAGTTGCAGATCAGCCTGCGCACCGCATAGTCTTTTAATATGTAAACAAAAACATTAAACATTTTGTCGGACCAGATCTGGGCCAAAACTGTCTGCTAATATTATCAGTGTAGACAAAAGGACAGAGACAGCATCACTTTTTTTTATCAAAGCCACCACTATCCAGGTGTTGATGTTGTTTTAAGTTTTTGGGAAGCATGTGGTGGCCTTGGCGCATGAAAACAGACTTAGCACATAAAACTGTATAATTGCCCAGCTGTTGCCTTTTCATGGGTTTCATCTATTAACTCATCACGATCGCAAACATTTTGTTAATTCTCTTTTTCGTAACGACAGAAAGAGCATCAGAGGCTTTGTATATGAATTGTGACTGTGTGCATGCGGGGATCCAGGAATTTTCGTCAGGGGGGGGGGGGGGTCCAGCAGGTCCACATTTATTTCTTTTCTTTTTTAGTCCTCAACTTATTTTACAGAAGTCCAAGAAAACTACAGGGGGGGGGGGGGGTCCATTTGCTTATTCCTTATAGTAAGCCATATAATTTGTGAGTTTCCAGGGGGGGGTCCGGACCACAAGCCCCCCCCCTCCCCCTCCCCCATTTCTCTGTGCATGGTGTGGCGTACAGTATGAAAAGATGAGCATGTGCAACCAACACGAACATGATCCACTTGCGACATCGACTTTTTAAGCCTTTACTAAGACAAGTTTTCTCGTGAAATGGTTCATTTTCCATTGCCTGAGCAACGGTGAAATACATGTAGTGACTGCGGCATTTTTATCTGGTTCTACGTTGATCATACAGGGACTTTAATTAGAATTTGCTGAAACGTTAGTTGTGGGAAGCAGAAAAAGTTTGCCGATCTTATACCTTATATATTTGAATTGTCTCTTTCTTTGACCTGCGTTTTCGAGGTAGAATCTACATGCTGTCACCATGACTCAAAATGAAATAGACATTGTAGAGCTAGCCGACCGTCAGATGAAAGAATTAGTTTGACATGATGTATGTAGATTAAATTATTCAAGGGTGCATACTTGTATCGCACATCTTAGTGGAAAAGAAATTGGATGAGAAGACACATGGTTTATCGTGACTTTTATTAAAATATTCTTGGTTTCAGACTTTCATCATGTATATGAGACACATATAATATAAGCTTAGGCTTAAGAGACTCACCGAGATCCCTCCTTCTGGGCAAATTTCGCAATCAGGATTTCATTTTATTAGTTCATACAGGGGCGATATTTTCAAAAATAATTTTTTATAGTTAACAGAGATTTTTTTTTTTTTTTTTACTGTACGAACTAATACAAGATGACCCAATAATTTTACCCTGTAGCAAAACTGGTTAAAGAGACACACCAGCAATGGTCAAATGTCAAAAGGTGTGTCACAGGACAATAGAGTGATAATTAAACTTTTTCCAATAATTATATTTTGATTAAGACATTGTTTCTTTAATAGTGGATTATAACAAAATTTACACCATTTAAAGCATTTGACTTAAGTGGAATAAAATATCTTTTCAACATTTCCTAGGACAAGGTACATTTTCACTATTCCAGTACTTATATTGGTTCTTCTGGGGTTGCTTGTAACACTTTATTCATTATATAAAGCAACTTTTACTCACAAGTTTCACAGTTCATGTTGCATGTTCATAACAGTCTTTACAAGACCAAATAATTGTGAAGGGAAATAACTATAAATATAAATCTTTAGGCAGGGTTATCCAAATGTTGTCCATCAAGCTCCCAGCTCTCTACAGTACAGTCTGTATCCTAATGGTAAAGTTTCTGTTAGACAGTAATTCAAAGTAATGCAAGTAATGCAGTGAATTTTGACAAAAGTAATGCATTGAATTAGCATTATAGTAATGCAAAAACTGATGAATTAATCACTACATTAGCATTAACAATTAATTTGCCCCATGTCTGGATATATCAGTGTTTTTTAGAACTGAGACCAGTCTACGTTAAAGGGCAGCTGATACAAAATAAAAGTAACATGAAACATGTTTTAGCATGAAACAATGCATTGGATGGAATGTTTTCGCATGAAACAATGCATTGGGTGGAGTTCATTCAGTTAAATTTTGTGTTGTTTAATTTTCAGGTATTGTTAAATCACAGGCTTATCAGAATGCAAAGACAGAGTGGAAATAAATGGGGCTATTCTCAAGGGAAAGACCATCACAACAGATATATCTCCCCTCAAGAGAGTATCTTTCAGAGCTCCTCACAGCAGGGTGGCTATCAGAGTGGCTACCAGGGATCCACACATAACAGAGGCTATCACAGCTCATCACAGCAATGTGGCTATCAGGGGTCCTCCCAAAACAGTGGTCACCAGAGTTACTCTCATCAGAGTGGTCACTCAAGCTTTTCGCATCACAGTGGCTATAATAAATCCTCACATACCAGTAGCAATCATAACTCATCACACCAGAGTGACTTTCACAGACCATCACATCAGAGTGACTATCAGAGCTATTCACAGCGAAATAGTTATCATGGATCATCTAAGCATAGTAGCTATGAGAACAGTACACCATCACAGTCTGGGTACCAGAGCTTTCACCAAGAACTGCAGGACACTGAACCCAGATATTCTGATCATTCTTTCTCACGGCAGGATGGCAGGGGAGACCACCACACACCATACAACAAAGACAGACCACTCGTTAGGCCCTCACACTTTTCTGACCAAGGAAATGGACAAAGACATGGTAACTTTCAACCCAACAGTGGGAATTCCTTTGGAGGATGGGGAAACTTTATCCCAAACAGCGGAAACCCCTTTGGGTCAAAGCCTGATTTCCGGAATTTTTCCAACAACGGGCCCAGAGGGATGATGAGAGGTCCCCGGCCAGACTTTAACCACCATAATGGACCAAGGTTCCATAATAAACAATTTAATAAGGTAGGTTGAGCCAGTGCATGAGATTTCCAACAATGCAGCATTTTGACAGGTGTAGACTGGGACGAGCCTGTCCAGCCTCCTGCTAAGCTTAGAAGCTCCAAATGGTGTTCAGTCAGTAGCTTAACAATCATGGAATACTCAAGGGACTAGCAAAGGCTCTGATCAGACTGCGCATATGCGCAGGCTGGTCTGAGCCTTTGCTGGTCGCACATATCAAATTGTTGGAAATCTCATGCCACGGCTCAGATAGAACTTTGTCCTGTTTAAGAGGCATTTTTATCTATTTGCATGCTGGGTAATTTTGCATGCCTTTTTTGTCGACCTCTGATATTTTTTTCAAAATCAGCTTTTTAAAAAAATTCTTTCAGATGCGATATCAGTCTCAGAGTGGCAAACTTTTTGGATCCAGATCAGGTTGAATGTTCTGCCCATCCGGATCTGGGTCCAAACTGTTTGCAAAGGTTAGCAGCGGACAACAAAAGTCACGGTAAGTACAATGTAGACAAAGAATTTAAAAGTAAAGAAAATGGTAAGAGGCCAATTAATATTGAACAGAAAAGTTTATTTCTCTGTAAAATATTTCCTTTCCCTGATTTGTCTGTTTCGGAAAATCCATTAAATAAATTTGCATTTGCAATCTGATATATTTTAGATGACTGTCTTTGTCACTTTGTGACACAGCTACAGATGCGAGTCTGACTGCAGATCCAGGGGTTGCGAGTTCGATCCCGGCCGGGTCCCATACTTTCGTGGAGATTGATCATGAAATAGTTTCTACGGTCATTCTCCTCCCGCTGAATCATTCAAGAAGGGTTGTTGTCAGTTACAAGCGAAAGTATGTGCATGAAGTACTGGTTAACCGCTTGTTTTAAGCTTGCCCAGGAAAAAGTGTGGTTAGGTGAACTGACCATCCCGCAATGACCTTAGCTGTTGACTTGGGACGTAAAGCAACAAAACAAACAAACTTTGTGACACATTTCTTTTTCTTATTCTCAACCAAAACATGTTGTGGGTAATCAAAAGAACCGTCTCATTGAGACGGTTCTTTTGACCACCCAAAACAAATGTTTAAACTGATAGATAAAGAAAAATAACAATTTTATTCTTAAAATATTACTCAACTGACCTATGAATTATGTCAGTTTTTGGTCAAATTACAGAAGGGTCAGCAACAGTCCCAGAAACAGCAACAGCCCCAGCAGGAGAAGAAGGAGGTGAAATATTTCTGTGATACTTGTGACAGGGGCTTTAAGGAGGAAGGGAAATACAAGGAGCATGTGGATGGCCATGAAAAGGTAATACAAGGGTGACTATTGCAAACCAGTTATGCTATATCCAAAATTTTGTTATAACATCAGCGATGTGTTGTAAGGGGACTGCACTGTACTGAGTACAGTGCAGTCCCCTTACAACACATCGCTGATGTCATAACAAAGATTTGGATATAGCGTGGTCATGTTGTGGTTATCAATTTTTTACAATGGAATTTTACATGAAACGGTCAATTTAATGGGAGCACAGTGGCTCAGTGGTAGAGTGCTTGACTCGAGACGGAGGGGCCGGGGTTTTGAACCTCATCAGCGTCACTACGTTTTGGTCCTTGAGCAAGAAGCATTTATCCTAGCTTGGTACTGGTTCAACCCAGAAAGACCTGTCCCTACATAACGGAAAGATTGTTGATGGAATGTAAAGAGTTAAATCAAACAAACAAGAAATGGTCAATTTCCTTTTAACTTTGGCCAAAGAAAAAATAGTGTGTTTCAGGTTACATGGAATTTTGAAATAGGGACAAAAGGGAGGAAATATTTTTATTTTGTCAAATGTATTAACATTGGGAAGATGGGGAAACAATATGGCCAAACTGGGAATTATCTTGGAAATCCGCTAAAAATGCTTAAAAAATGTAGGGTCATGGGCAAAAAATTACCGTAGGCAAGGTCAGATTACCTGAAACACATGTATGTTTTTAGGTGTAATAAAGGAAAAATTTGAAAGAAGTCCATTTAAAGAGTTTATTTACACACAAGAATTTGACAAGCAAAATATCAAAATTTTCCATGTAGGTATTACCTGGTGTAGTAAGCTTTTACATGGCATGGATGGGCATTTACCAAACAAAGAAATTATTTTGAACCCAACTTGTAATTTTCATGGTTGTATGTCCCTAATATGGGCCTAGAAGCGAGAATACCTGTCTTCTTTAGGGTTTACAAACAACAAATGGGTAGACCAGCTTGTGCATCTGCACAGACAGACCTGCACTTTTCTTATTTGCTTTTGGAAAGTTTCATATATAAACTTGCTGCGAGGAAATTTCAATTTTTTAGCAAGTCACTGTAGCTTAGGAGACTGGTTTGAGTCTTGCCTTTGTCAGAACCCCAAAAGACAGGTTTTGTGGAGTCAAGGCCCATAATTATGGTCTCTTACTAGCCTAAAGATCTATAATGAAGGCCTTAGATAAAGATTAATTTTCTTATTTTTCAACCAAAACATGTGTTGTGAGGATGCAAAAGAACCGTTTAATTAAAGACGTTTTTTAACACTTACAAAACATGTTAAAATGGTACGATAAGAAAAATATGTAGAATTTTATTTTCAAAATTTTAGTTTATCTAGACCTTTGGTTCTATGATAGTTTTTCTTGTTTACAGTGCAGATTTCCAGGTTGTTCCTACATTGCTGCTCCAAAACTTGTCCAGCTCCACATCACATGGGTTTGTATATTATATACTTCAGAATCTACTGTCCTGCCAGCAAGGAGTGACAGTGATGTCATGTTTTGTTTACAAAGTTATTAGGGACTTAAAATTGATAGATCACTTGTGTATTAATCCTATCTGCAGGATAGGATTAATATACAATTGATCTATCTATTCACGTTAGCTCAAGTGGAGTGTACAAGTTAAAATTTTACTTAACAATTGTAAACAAAGTAATACATCACTGACATTCTTGGTTGGCATGATATTACTTGTTCTGTTTATACTATATTTGTCCTAATAAATGCACTGTGCACATAACCACTTCAAAATTCAAAACCCACTGATTCACATTTTTTTTATCGACATGGTAAGTACATACATTTTATAAATTTATATTATAAATGAAAATTATAAGTACCGTAAATGAAATAAATATATGAAATTACGCAACTGGACTGACTAGAATTCAGAAATTCATATTAGTTGATTTACAGGATTTTTTTTTTCAGATTTCGGGTCAAGGGGACGAAACAAAAGCTCTGAAAATGACCAGTTGACTGGTCATTTTCAGAGATTTTTTTACTAATATCTCCAGAACAAACAGTAAAACTGGTAAAGTTAACCAACAGTCTGTGTTAAATCTTTAAATATTTCATCATTTTTCCTAATAATCTGTACAATTCGTTTCTTGTTTACTGTCGTGAGTTGGCTCCCGGTACCGTTAGTTTAACGGGTGACCGGGCCAAGGGCGACGACAGTAAACATGATTCGCATTATAACAGTGTCACTCTCAAAAATACACAGACAGAACCTCAAAAATATATCATTTTGTTCAACGAAACAAAGAATATTTAGAGATAAATTGAAAAAAATAATTTTAGAAATTATTTTTATTTTCTACTTTAAGGAAAATTACAGTAGGAGGGTTCGTAAATCAACCAATAAAAAAATTCTGGCCTAAACTGTATGAGCCGCAACATGAGATTTCCAACAATGTGGTATGAGCAACCAGCAAAGGCTCAGACCAGCCTGCACATACACCCAGTCTGATCAGAGCCTTTGCTAGTCGCTTGATTATTCTATGAGTGTTAAGCTACTGACTAAACACCAATTGGAGTTTTTAAGCTTAAAGGGAGGCTGCACAGGCTCGTCTGAGTCTACACTTGTCAAAATGGAACATTGTTGGAAATCACATTTCGCGGCTCATTTTGTTTAAATTTAAGTTCTTCATATGGGCCAATGCATTGTATTTTGGTACTTATCACATTGGCAAGCAGTCAAGACTGAGACAAGCCTCATCCACACAGTCTTCCTGGACCCTAGCTACTCGCATACACAAAACACAGGGTTTGCACAGGCTTGAAAAGTGCTTGAATTTAAAGGGCTTTCTTGAAAAGTCCTTGAAAATTAAATCTGCCTTGAAAAGAACTGTAAAATCACTCAAAACCTTGAAAAGTCCTTGAATTCTACTATTTTCTGTACCAGTTAGCACAGTTGATATAGACCTAGATCATAATAAAATTGTTGTGCCCTTATTTGGTGCAGCATATGCTACACCAAATAAAGGTACAACAATTTTATACTAATTTTCTAATACTAATTTCTCCATTATTTCAGTCTAGCATTTCTAAAGTAGAATTTTAACACTAAAATCTGTATTTTTCATAATTTTTTAGTCCTTGAAAACTGTCGGATTTTTTTTAGAAGTCCTTGAAAAGTCCTTGAATTTTACTCAAACACCTGTATGAACCTTGAAACAGGAATGCAGATGTAGGCTCAACAGTTCTGCCAGAGCTGCTAAATAAAATGGCTTCCAGACCTAGCTAAAAATAGCAAATTTGTTAAATTCCTAAATAATATGACTCCAATGTTCCTCATATAGACTAGTACGGCTCTCTAGGCCTCTACAATCAACCGGTATCGCTCCACTGAACAAAATGGCCACTTGAGCTAAAATATCTGATACATTGGTCTCGATTCAAAATTATTACTGCTATACACTGTAACACAAATGTTTCTCACCAATCAAATCTAGGCCAACCATAAAAATAGTTTTGTTTCCCCTTACCTGACCCTATTTTACAAGTATTGGTCATTGGATCGTAAAAAATTCGGAGCTAAACTGGCTCGTTATTTCGGACACTTGGCCCCTTATTAATGGCCCTTTATAAACTGGCCCGATATTCAATATTGGGCGTATGTCCGTCCGTAACGTTTTGTTTCCTTATTATCTTAAAGAGTCTTTGCTGGATTTTCATCAAACCCTGCAAACATGTTCATATATGCATGACAAATACTTTAGACAAAAAAGTAAGGGCTAGGGGCCAGTTCTATTAGAGTTATTTCCTTTTGTAGTTCTAAATGGCTTTTAATTTAGGGTTTTATGCTTATGCTGTTATAGGCCATACACGGGCCGATCAACTCCTACCACAGCTTTTAATGGAACAATTTGATACTTTTCCTATACAATGTAGACACATTGAACATATGCATGAAGGTGTTTGGTTCAGAAAAAATATTTTCTGACCAGATGACAGCTGTGAGAACTTAGACAATTTTCCCTAATAGGGCTTTTGTATATGCATGGATGGTGCCTTCATTGGCTGATCACTTCCTACCACAGCTTTTGATGGAGCGATTTGATACTTTGCCTATACAATGTAGACACATTGAACATACAGGGTGGGTAGTCACGTGGTTTCTGCTTGGATACACTGTACGGATGTTCGAATACACTGTACCGACATTCTGATCGAATGTAGGTAGATTTCTCTATGTTTTCTCATCTATACCTAGAAAGTTATACACCATTTTCCAGCTCACATTTTCCCCTATCAAACGCTGCCAGGATAGCATCTTTAAGCTTCTTACTTTGAGTACTAACTCTGTCACAACTGTTGTCCATACAGCTTATTTCCAAATTCAGGCCCAATCTTCGCCGCTAAAAACTTTGTGACAGAGTCTGTACTCAAAGTTAGAAGCTTTATGAGGATATCCTGGCATCGTTAGATCGGGAACAATGGGGGCTGGAAAATGGTGTATAATACTCTGTGTAAAGATGAAAGAACACGCAGAAATATCTACTTACTTTTGCTTAAAAACATCGGTGTGGAAAGAAGTCAGCCATTTTTCCGTACAATGTATCCTAACAGAAACCACGTGACTACCCACCCTGACATACGCATGAAGGAGTTTGGTTCAGAAAAAATAATTTTTGACAAAATGACAGCTGTGAGAACTTAGAGACAATTTTCCCTAATAGGGCTTTTGTATATGCATAGATGGTGCCTTCATGGGCTGATCAACTCCTAACACAGCTCTTGATGGAGCAATTATCCCCCCCCCTCGTAAACTTTGTTTGTGGTGGGTATACAGTTTTCACGTTGTCTGTACGTGTGTGCGTCCGTCCGTAACATTTTGTTTTTATACCACGCCACTAAAGTGTGGCGAGGTATTATGTTATACCCTTCGGTGTCTGTCCGTCCGTCCGTCCGTCCGTCCGCACCATTTCCGATCGATAACTTGAGCATTTATTCACGGAATTTTTTCAAATTTTGCATACATATTGTTATCGGCGATGAGTGGTATGGGATTGTTAATGGGCAAAATCCGTCCATTTTTAACGGAGTTACTGCCCTTTTTCGTATTGGAAAAATGGTTTCTGGCCTGTTATTCCTTTACTATTCATGATATCTGAATGAAACTTCACAGATATGTTGCACATCGAAGATTACATATTGTGACTAAGGACCGTCACTCTGACCTTCCCAGTTTGTGAGTTATCCGCCCTTGATAGGTCTGAAAAAAGGTTTTTGACCTATTGTTCCTTTACTATGTGGAATATCTGAATATAACTTCACAGATATGTTTCACATCAAAGGTAACATATTGTGACTAAGAACCGTCACTCTTACCTTTCCCGTTTGTGAGTTATCCGCCCTTGATTGAATTAAAAAATGTTTTTTACCCGTAGTTCCTTTACTATGTGGAATATTTAAATGAAACTTTACAGATATGTTTCACATCAAAGGTTACATACTGTGACAAAGAACCATCACTCTTAACTTTCCAGTTCATGAGTTATGTGCCCTTGATTGATCTGAAAAATGGTTTTTGACCTGTAGTTCATTTACTATATGGAATATCTGAATGAAACTTCACAGATATGTTGATCATCAAAGGTTACATATTGTGACTAAGGATCTTCACTCTTACCTTTCCAGTTCATGAGTTATCTACCCTTGATTGATCTGAAAAATGGTTTTTGACCTGTAGTTCATTTACTATATGGAATATCTGAATGAAACTTCACAGATATGTTGAACATCAAAGGTTACGTATTTTTAGTAAGGACCGTCACCCTTACCTTTCCAGTTCATGAGTTATCCGCCCTTGATTGATCTGAAAAATGGTTTTTGACCTGTAGTTCATTTACTATATGGAGTATCTGAATGAAACTTCACAGATATGTTGACCATCAAAGGTTACATATTGTGACTAAGGACGTCATATCATTGTCTATCTCAGTTCTGTTGCTATTTAGGCATTATATATCTCACAAAATAACTTTTGGTGCCCCCAGCAGTGGCGGGGTATTACGCAGTGCTTGCGGTGCTTTTATTTTAATATCTTGAAGAGTCATTGCTGGATTTTCATCAAACCCTGCAAACATGTTCATATATGCAAGACAAATACTTTACACAAAAAAGTAAGGGCTAGGGACCAGTTCTATTAGAGTTATTTCCCTTTGTAGTTCTAAATGTGTTTTAATATAGGGTTTTATGCTTATGCTGTTATAGGCCATACATGGGCGGATCAACTCCTACCACAGCTTTTGATGGAGCAATTTGATACTTTGCCTATGCAATGTAGACACATTGAACATATGCATGAAGGAGTTTAATCCAGAAAAAAATTTTGTTGACCAAATGACAGCTGTGAGAACTTAGACAATTTTCCCTAATAGGGCTTTTGTATATGCATAGATGGTGCCTTCATGAGCTGATCAATACCTACCACAGCTTTTGATGGAGCAATTTGATACTCAGCCTTTACAATGTAGACACATTGAACATATGCATGAAGGAGTTTGGTTCAGAAAAAATAATTTTTGACAAAATGCGCTGTGAGAACTTAGACAACTTTCCCTAATAAGGCTTTTGTATATGAATAGATGGTGCCTTCATGGGCAGATCAACTTCTACTACAGCTTTTGATAGAACAATTTGATACTTTGCCTATACAATGTAGACACATTGAACATATGCATGAAGGAGTTTGATCCAAAAAAAAAAAAAAATTGACAAAATGACAGCTGTGAGAACTTAGACAATTTTTCCCTAATAAGGCTTTTGTATATGAATAGATTGTGCCTTCATAGGCCGATCAACTCCTAAAACAGCTTTTAATGGAGCATTTTGATACTTTGCCTACACAATATAGACACATTGAACATATACATGAAAGAGTCTGGTTGAAAATGTATTTTTTTGACAAAATGACAGCTATGAGAAGTTGGACAATTATTCCCTTATATGGCTTTTGTATATGCATGGATAGTGCCTTCATGGAGCAATCAACTCCTACCACAGCTTTTGATGGAGCAATTTGATACTTTGCCGATACAATGTAGACACATTGAACATATGCATGGAGGTGTTTATAATTTTTGTTTGCACAGGTTCTTCTGAAATCTTCTTTTCAAAACTAGGTTTGATGGTTCAAACTATAACTTGCCTAGTTTTTTCACTGACTCTTACTGTGCGGGGGGTATCTAATAAGCATTGCTAATTGACTTTTTTCATTTGTTATTGTTTTATAGCAACACAAATCTGGTTTTGCTAAGAAGATCTGGTCTCTCGAAACACCTGAAGATGTGAAAAAATGGAGAGAAGAGAGAAAAAAGTAAGGTTACCGCCATTCCCCCCTCCCTTGCTCCCTCTTAGATACCGAGTTACAAGTCATTCAAAGGAAACAGGTTCCTCTTCGTCATAACTTAGTTTTGATTTTATCATAGGTTTAGATAAACAAACATTTTCAGCATAAAAAATGTAAATATTTACCCATCAGTTTTAACATGTTTTGGGTGCTCAAAAGAACTGTCTCTTGAGATGGTTCTTTTGAGTACCCACAACATATTACATATGTTTTGGTTGAGAAATAAGAAAATCAAATTTTCATAACACACTCTTAACTAAAGTCCTGTTTTATGCTATGAAGGAGGGTGGTTGCTAGGTGTGTACTGGCTGACTGTTTTGGTATACAGTAAAACCTGAGTATAATGGCCATTCTCAAAACTCACAAATTGGTTTTCAAGACCAATTATCACTTAATGCAGGTCAAAAGTATTGCAGAATGCTCCAAGAGGAGCATTCTGCAATACTTTAGACCTTCATTGAGCTACAATATGTCATTAAGATCTTTGTTTTGTCTATTTTTGAGTGGCCGCTTTACAGTGGTTTTACTGTAGGCCTCTCAAGTAACTGTGGTTTGGTTCACAGACTGTCTCAACAAGACAACAGCTGATGTTTGTGGAATGTTAACCCTTACCATGCTAAACCAAGATTATAAGAATCTATGATAATCATGAATGTTGGATAGAAAAATCCGTCTCGAGGATCACCATTTGACATCACGAGGCTTGCCAAGTGTTGCACATGGAAATGAGCTTAGTTAAGGAAGAAGCTGACAGTCAGTGTTTCTGTAGTTCATTAGGTTGTAATATTCACACAAATCTTAAAAAATTTTCAGGGCTTGCTTGGAAAATGTAAATATCACAAATGTGTAAATAAGAGGGGGTTAATAAATTGAGAGGTGATGGAATGGCTTAGATGAACAAAATGTTTGAGCATAAAATTGTATTTTTTTCCCAACTTATCGGTTTTAACATATGTTTTGGGTTCTTAAAAGAACCGTCTCATTGAGACGGTTCTTTTGAGTACCCACAACGTATGTTTCGGTTGAGAAATAAGAAAATTATTATTTTTTTATTACACAATCTTAACGAAAGGCCTGGTTGATGCCATTATGGAGAAATTTCAATAAGGCTAAGAAACAGCTGGTGTGGATGGATAAATCAGACCCCTTGTAAACCAGGGTTGTCGGTTTGATCACCGGCTTTATCAGTCTTTCAGATAAGACTCTAAGCTGTGGCCCTGTTTCCATATGACCGCAGCTGTTGGGGGTATGCTGAAAAATGTGTGGAAAAATTCAATCGTCCAAAATTTAGATTTTTCTCGACAAAAATATAATGTTCAAAATTGTCTAACCATTGGCACTGGTTAAATGGGCCTTGACGCTAGAAAACCTATCTTCTGGGTTTACGACCAAGCAAGACTCAAACCAGTCTACTCAGCTACAGAGACCAGCTGGAATATTGAAATTTTGCCGGAAGCAAGTTTTAATAGGTAATTAGGTATTATACATTCAAATAAGTGAATTTTGTTTGTTTGTTTGATTTGATTCTTTACGTCCCATCAACAATCTTTCAGTTAAACAGGGACAGGTCTTCCTGGGTTGAACCAGTACTAAGCTGGGATAAATGTAAATAAGTGAGTAACAAAGGCGCTGATCAGTATGTGCAGATTTGCAAGCTGGTCAGTGCCTTTGTTGTTTGCAAAACCTAAAGACAGGTTTTCTGGCTTTGACGCCCATACGGAACACTATACATGGGTTTCCAGGACTTTAGTTAAGAGTGCATATCTAAAAATTTAATTTTTCTTATTTCTCAACCAAAACATATGTTAAAACTGATGGGTAAGAAAATATTTACATATTTACGCTGAAAAATTTTGTTTTTCTAAACCTGTGGATTTCATATAATTGTGCTGGGGAAATTCCGATGCACTTCACCAATTTGTTAAAGCATGAATTGATAAAAATTCTGAAAAATTTGCATTCATTAATTGCCTGTTAAAATGCCTGAGGAAGTTTTATATTATTTTGGTGTTGATGCCTCAGTGTGTCACTTTCTTGTGTGTAATATACCTCATGAGCTAGTGGGCAAATTGGAACCAAATGTGCATGGTTATAACATTGGGCTATGATAAAGACTGAATCACGTTTTGGTGACCTTAGCCTAATTTTCAAAGTCACAGTGAAGTGAAATAGGTCAAATAATTTATTTAGTGGTACAACAGCAGCAAATGTACAAAATATGAAACCTGTGCAATTTTACACAGGTTTCAAATTTTGTACATTTTCTATGGTTTCACACCTTTAATTTTTCATATTTTTAGGAGATATCCAACTTCTGAAAATATTGCTAAAAAAGAGGCATCGCAGACAAGCCGAGAACAGAGAGGAGAAGTGATTCAAGAAAAATATTTTGGGTAAGTCAGGCCCCCAGATAAGAGTACGTAACTGAGAATTATTTTCTTATTTCTCAACCAAAACATATGTTGTGAGTACTCAAAGGAACTGTCTCAATGAGACGTTTTTTTGAGCATCCAAAACACATGTTTAAACTGATGGATAAGAAAATAATCAAAATTTTACGCTGAGTGTTTTTTTACTTAACTGGCCCTATGGTTAGTTGAAAAAGTTTAACCCATATAAGCCTAGCGTCCTTTTGTGGGACATATGCAAACAGTGCAGATCCAGATCAGAAGCTGCAAAATAGGGCATCTGATCAGGGTCTCCACTATTTGCTTGCAGAATGTTCTATTAAAACTTGAATAAAAATGAAAATTACAAATGTACCACCCAACATCCATTTGGCGTAAATGGGTTAAAGCTATAAAGGGTTAACAAATCCTAAATACAAGGGCGGATCCAGAAATTTGTGAGTGTATGTGTGTGTGTGTGTGGGGGGGGATCCAAGCCCATCTGACAACAAATGATGCTTTAAGGATCTTTTTAGTCTACATTAGATTATAGAGGGGGGTTGTCTTTTCCAAAGGAAACTAAAAATTTTAGGGGGTCCAATTTTATTGAAGTGGAGGTGGGTCCTAGTGCTTATTTCTATGGAAACTTATATCACGTGATTTTGCAGGGGGTATCTGGACCTCCTTTCCCCCATCTGTAGGGCTTCAGATTTTTTCAAGATAGGTGGGCCGAAGTAATCCATGGAGCAAAAAATGGTGGGTCATTTTCTGAAATGGTGGGCCCAAGCATATCAAACTAACCACAGTTGACATTTGGGTAGTATACTTTTACCTACACACTGACACAGACACTTGCATGCATATATATGTATATTGACTGCTGATTATATAGTAAAACCTATCTTAAGCGGCCACTCAAAAAAGAAGACCAATAATCGCTTAATGCAGGTCGAAAGTATTGCAGAATGCTCCAATGGGAGCATTCTGCAATCCTTTAGACCTTCATTAAGCTATCATTTGTTATTAAGATCTTTGCTTTGTCTTTTTTGAGTGGCTTCTTTTTACATGTTTACTGTATTGACTGCCTACATGTACTTTCTGTTTTGTGGAGTTCGTAGACTCGCTGTAAGATGACTATTTTTATTAAATTTGAGATTTTTTCACAACTAAAAATGATGGGTCTACTGGGCCCACTGCCTTGGAAAGTGATGGGCCATATTTTGTAATCATGGGACAATGACCCGGGCCCACCATAACTCTGAAGGCCTGCATCTGGGTATGCCCTTGTCTTATCACAGGATAGCAAATAAATTTGTTCCCAAGAAGATGGTTAACTTATTAAGAGTTGATGCCAATATCATGGATACCTTTCCTTTGGCGAAATAAAAAAATCATGTGTATAGGGTTACCCAACTCTACTTAAATTTTTCTGGTGAAACCTGAAACCTAGGATTTTCTGGAAAATATGTAAATTTTATGCATTTTGAAAGGTATTTCTGTTGAGAAAAAAAATTAGTTAAAAAATGTGTTCCTACCCTACCTAAAATGTTCAGACATGTTATTCTAAACACACTTATTTTTTATTTGGCCTTAATATTAGTCACTTTAAAAACAACATTCAGAAGATTCAAAAAATTCTATAGTAGAAAAATTGGTATTTTGGTGGGAAACATCCCACCAAAATACTAATTTTTCTATGATAGATTTTTTTTTTGAAAACATAATGTTCAGAATTATCTAACCACTGGTACACATTCTAAGCCTATTTTTGGCCTTTTATACAATTGTGCAGTGGAAATCCTGACTATTTTTACCAAAACTTTTGAGAATGGACTGACATCTTAAAGTACATGTCATAGTTCTATCTGACTGTTATTCTTGCAGTAACTGTACAACATATGCAATCTGCGCAAAATACTCTGTGAGAAATGTACAAAATTTGAAATCTGTGCAGAATTGCACAGATTTCAAATTTTGTACATTCCACATGGATGTACACGTTTAAACATATCATAAGTCTTGAGACATTTTTGTGATGGTCAGCCATATCATTTACAAGTTGCACAAAACACACTGAAGTGCATTAAAGTGTTACGGCTTACCATAACAAAAGTGTGTTATGGATAACCATAAGTCCCCAGACTGACTATATGAAACCAACACTGATCCATTCACGTCATACTTTGGTATGAATCAAGAATATAAAAAAAGGGCACTGGACTGAACATGTTACTTGCACGTAGTAGCTTGCCATGCAGATACTATCGGTCGAGACCAGCAAAATGTTTAAGATTAACCTTTAAAGCCCCAAGAAAAAAATGCATCTGAAAATGTCGTCTGCTGAAGTCGTCTGCTGCAAATAATTGCCTAGCATTACTGAGGAAATAAGTATATGCAAACAGTATAGACCCAGATCAGACTGCTCCTATAGGAGCAGTCTGATCTGGGTCCACACTGTTTGCCATAGAGGCTTCTTTAACATTTCAGCAGGCGAGAAAAGCAGACAACTTTTGTTGCAATTGGCGGATTAAGGGTTAAAGTTGTCAGTATTTGCTTATCCATCAGTTCTAACATAAGTATTGGAGCTCTGACATAAAAAACATCTCATTGAGACAGTTCTTATGAGTACCTACAACATATATTTTGGTTGAGATATAAGAAAAATAATCTATCTAGGGGCCTAGTTCACAGGGACTAGTCCAGTCTTTAAAGTATGCCAAAAAGTAATATTGTATTTTAAATTAAATGACTTTTCACTTACTGTAAAGGCGGCAACTTTAAAATTCATATCTGGGCCTGGTTTGGCTATTTCATCTGCTAAACAAGGGAAATCAGGTTCTATTTATAATTTGGAGAAGAATTAATTAATTATTTGGACTGCGCAAACGTGTGTGCATTGTATGAAAATCCTAACCAATGGCACACTGAACTCACATTCATTAACCCTTAAAGCGCATAATCACAAAATGTATGTTTTTTGTTGTCCGCTAAAATATTTGAAGCCTCACAAACAAACAGTGTGGACCCAGATCAGACTGCTCCTACAGGAGCAGTCTGATCTGGGTCCACAATGTTTGCTTGCCTCTATGCTTATTTTAAATAGACATTTTTTCAGATGCAGTTATTTTGCTGGCGTTTAAGGACTAAATAATGTGTTTTGCGTCTATACTGAGATAGCGGCGCTATATGATGAGTTACTTTTGAATAAAACCACACCTCATTTTCAGCTTTTACCTATGTCTAAGGTTGACTAGTCCTATTTGCGCATTCATGAGGCGCCGCCTTTACTGTACAGTAAACGAAAAGTCAAAGAATACTATAGTCTATTTCAGTAAAATTAAGTGAGATGGCATATTGTTAAGCTGGACTGGCCCCTATGGCCTGGTTAAATGTCCATATTCTCTCTTGCAGTAAGATGCGTGGTCGGGGAAGAGGGAGAGGTGGGAGATTTGACAGGAGGAGAAAGGGAGATGACTCTGAAGTGGATGGAACACAGCCGAAACAGAGGAAAATTGATGAAACAGGCCTCCAGGTAATGCTGACTTGAATTGTTGTAGCCTTTATCCCCCTTGATGCTATTAACACTTTGTATATTGGAGACCCTAAATGCGTACCTTGGCAAACAGGGAAGACCCAGATGAAATGCGTGTAATGCTTGCATTTCATCAGAGGCAGCACTGTTTGCTAAGACCAAATCATACACAGCCAAAACAGAGTAAATAGATGAAATAGGTCTTAGTGTAATGCTTGCTTGAAAAAAAATGCGTAATCTTTGTCCCCTTGAAGCGATTATTTTGCCTCATTTACTTAAATGTTTCCCAGCAAGTTTAGTTATATAGCAAATTATAACCCAACACAGGTGAAATTTTTCAAAATTTATTCCTAAATTCAAAATTTTGAGGTCGATTTTCCATGGAAAGTAGTCATCAAAATACTGAATTAGGCAGATTATAATAGCTTCCTTGATATAAATTCCGAATTTTGCTAATTAAGCAGTAGTAACCTAAGCTGAGGGCACTATCAAGGTTTATGGACTGCCCGAGGGCCAGGGCCTGGACGGCCGGGTTTATATTGCCCGAGCCACAGGCGAGGGATATATCAACCCGGCCGTCCAGGCCCTTGCCCGAGGGCAGTCCATAAACCTTGATAGTGCCCTCAGCTTAGGTTTCTATTGCTTTTAGTGTATTGAACAACTATCACATAAATTGAAAATTTATTAACAAATAACAAGTATGAAAAATTTGATGAACTGTTAAATGAATTTAATAATTCCACAGATCACTGTCCTGTCCTTTAGAATAAACATGTGAAAACTGCAAAATTCACTCGCAATTTTACAGTAAAATTCCCAAAAGATGCATAATTCATAAACAGTGTAGACCCACATTTGACTGCATCTATCTGGAGCAGTCTAATTTTGGTAGACACAGTTTGTCCAAACATATTGGTCCAAATAATTAGGATTTTATGGTAAATCTGCTATATGCAGTGTTTCTTTAACACAAGGACTAAATGCCAACCTAAAACACATATCCTTTGAACAAAAATGAAAAAAGCCTGTTACATTTGTGATTAATCGTCATTTTCCATAACACTTTTCCGGTCATCTCCGTAGCGGGCACTATAACGTGGTATGGACCAGTCCATATAACGTGATAGTGCCTGCTCGTGCATCTATCCCAGAATAGCGACCATCACATGATGCCTTTCTAGCCAATGAAAAAGCGTGTTACATTTGTGATATGCACTAATATTTTGTAAGCATACTGCAAGTTTTAAGTTTTGAATTTCAAAGTTCAGAATTTTAGAAATCTCAAGTTGCATGAAAAATAGTGTGCATCATGATCCAATGTTTTTTATACCCCCCGCAAACTTTGTTTGTAGGGGGTATACTGTTTTCACGTTGTCCGTCCGTCCGTCCGTGCGTCCGTGTGTCCGTGCGTGCGTCCGTCCGTCCGTCCGTCCGTAACGCTTTGTTTCCTTAATAACTCGAAGAGTCATTGCTGGATTTTCATCAAACCTTGCAAACATGTTCATATATGCAAGACAAATACTTTAGACAAAAAAGTAAGGGCTAGGGGCCAATTCTATTAGAGTTATTTCCCTTTGTAGTTCTTAATGGCTTTTAATATAGTGCTTTTTCCTTAATAACTCGACTTAATAACTCGAAGAGTCATTGCTGGATTTTCATCAAACCTTGCAAACATGTTCATATATGCAAGACAAATACTTGAGACAACAAAGTAAGGGCTAGGGGCCAATTCTATTAGAGTTATTTCCCTTTGTAGTTCTAAATGGCTTTTAATATAGTGCTTTGTGCTTATGCTATTATAGGCCATATACAGGCCAATCAACTCCTACCACAGCTTTCCATGGAACAATTTGATACTTTTCCTATACAATGTAGACTCATTGAACATATGCATGAAGGAGTTTAGTTCAGAAAAGATAATTTTTGACAAAATGACAGCTGTGAGAACTTAGACAATTTTTCCCTAATAAGGTGTTTGTTTATGCATAGACAGTGCCTTTATGGGCCGATCAACTCCTACCACAGCTTTTGATGGAGCAATTTGATACTTTGCCTATACAATGTAGACACATTTAACATATGCATGAAGAAGTTTGGTTTAGAAAAAATATTTTTTGACAAAATGACAGCTGTGAGAACTTAGACAATTCTCCCTAATAAGGCCAATTCTATTAGAGTTATTTCCCTTTGTAGTTCTAAATGGCTTTTAATATAGTGCTTTTTCCTTAATAACTCGAAGAGTCATTGCTGGATTTTCATCAAACCTTGCAAACATGTTCATATATGCAAGACAAATACTTGAGACAAAAAAGTAAGGGCTAGGGGCCAATTCTATTAGAGTTATTTCCCTTTGTAGTTCTAAATGGCTTTTAATATAGTGCTTTGTGCTTATGCTATTATAGGCCATATACAGGCCAATCAACTCCTACCACAGCTTTCGATGGAACAATTTGATACTTTTCCTATACAATGTAGACACATTGAACATATGCATGAAGGAGTTTAGTTCAGAAAAGATAATTTTTGACAAAATGACAGCTGTGAGAACTTAGACAATTTTTCCCTAATAAGGTGTTTGTTTATGCATAGACAGTGCCTTTATGGGCCGATTAACTCCTACCACAGCTTTTGATGGAGCAATTTGATACTTTGCCTATACAATGTAGACACATTTAACATTTGCATGAAGAAGTTTGGTTTAGAAAAAATATTTTTTGACAAAATGACAGCTGTGAGAACTTAGACAATTCTCCCTAATAAGGCTTTTGTATATGCATAGATGGTGCCTTCATGGGCCGATCAACTCCTACCACAGCTTTTGATGGAACAATTTGAGACTTTGCCTATACAATTTAAACACATTGAACATATGCATGAAGGAGTTTTGTTCAGAAAAAATAGTTTTTGACGAAATGACAGCTGTGAGAACTTAGACAATTTTTCCCTTATTAGGCTTTTGTATATGCATAGATGGTGCCTTCATGGGCTGATCAACTCCTACTACAGCTTTTGATGGAACAATTTGATACTTTGCTGATACAATGCAGACACATTGAACATATGCATGAAGGAGTTTGGTTCACAAAAAATAATTTTGACAAAATGACAACTGTGAGAACTTAGACAATTATTCCCTTATATGGCTTTTGTATATGCATGGATGGTGCCTTTATGGGCCAATCAACTCCTCCTACAGCTTTTGATGGAGCAATTTGATACTTTGCGGATACAATGTAGACACATTGAACATATGCATGAAGGAGTTTATAATTTTTGTTTGCACAGATTCTACTGAAATCTTCTTATCAAAACTAAGGTCTTCTTGTTGGAACTATAACTTGCCAAGTTTTTTCACTGACTCTTACTGTGCGGGGGGTATCTAATAAGCATTGCTTATTGACTTTTTTCATTGATTCAGCAGGATAAAGATATATGGCATAATGGGTCATTGCATGACAAAACAACAAAATGACTTATAGGCTGCGCAGATTTAGATCAGCCAGACTATCAAATCAGTAAGAACAGTCTTTCATCTACATCTACAGCGTACGTTGATCCATCACTGTTGACAATTATTCAATGGTTTGACTTCATTATGGTAGCACTGGAAAAGGTGACAAAACTAGAGAATATAGGTAGTTAAAAGTAATATACAGAATAACAAGATTAACCCTTAATGCGCCAATCGCAGCAAAAGTCGTCTGCTTTTCTCGTCTGCTGAAATGTTTAAGAAGCCTCTATGGCAAACAGCGTGGACCCAGATCAGACTGCTCCTATAGGAGCAGTCTGTTCTGGGTCCACTCTGTTTGCTTCTACACTTAATTTGTCAGTAATGTTAGGCAATTATTTGCAACAGACAACTTCAGCAGACGACATTTTCAGATGCATTTTTTTCTTGGCGCTTTAAGGGTTAAATTGGTCAAATATGATATCAAAAAAACAAGAATTCTATAAGGATAAAAAAGACTTACAAATAAAAAGATAGAAGGAGGAAAGTAATCACAATTGCCTTTGGCTTACCAGATAAGGACCACTCTGCCTTCTGTGGCGGTACCAGGGCCCTTACGTCGCCCATAGCACAGCTCTCCACATGGTGAGTTAATAAGCATCCGGGCCCTTAACATTGCTTAGAAAAATAGGGGGATAACCCCTTCTTGAAGATACCAAAGTAGGGGCCTCAGCAACTGAAGCTGCAAGGGAATTCCAAACTGGGATGGTACGGGGAAAAAGCTAAATTATATGAGTCTGTGCGTGTAGATATCTGTCGGAAGTACGTAGACTGGGCTTGTCTGGTTCTTCCTGTTGAGGAGGCAAGATAATCGTCAGCCCTTATGTCCACTAGAGCTGTAACGATATGCCAAAAGCGTATTGCCATATATTGCAATATATGTAGAACATATTGCAATTTTACCACAATATATTGTTTATTACATTAAGTCATGATTCTAAGCGCTACTTGTCTTGAAAATACTTAAATGTTTGCTCCATTTATGCAAAAAGCTAAGGTTTAAAGATATGACATAGATACAAGCACCTTATCAACAATCATTTATATTTTGAAAATTAGTGAAAGCATTGAATGGGCAGATGGATAGTGGTAGTAAACAGCTAGCAGCCAGCAGATTTTAAACTTACATTTGCACTTTTTTGTACCATAACTACTTTTCTTTTCCAATTAACTTTATTTCCATAAGTTTTGATGACATTCCTCTGACTTTTGAATGGACAATTATATAAAAATCAAATCCATATTTTACTTGTTGTTCTATTTATAGTAACCACAATATATTGCAATACACTTTTCGTACCAATATATTGTACCTTTTCAGACTAATATTGCAATATACCAATAAACCGGTTTATCGTTACAGCTCTAATGTCCACCAGATCATTTATGATCTTAAATAGTAGGGTAAGCTGGATTTTTGTCCTCCTGGATGCGAGTGATTCCCATTAGAGAGCACCAAGCATTGATGATATGCTACTAGTGTTTCTGAAGTGGTTGGAAACATACATGTATGTTGCAGCCCTGCATTGGATCATCTCAATCTTTTGTATTAGCTCTTACTGGTTGGGGTTGCACACAGATGCACAGTATTCCAGACTGGGCCTGACCATAATGATATAGGCATTTGTCTTGGTTTCAACACTGGTGGACTTTAAGTGTCGATGTAAGAATCCAAGCATGCTGTTTGATTCATTCATGATTTGGTCGATGTGGTTTTTCCACAACAGATGTATGTATATGCAACATTGTTTCAGGTGTCATTACAAAAGATTACTAATTTAAAATATGAAATACACTAGTGTTTCTACGATTTTAATACATGGTGTTATATCACTTTCAGGCATGACGCCATGTGATAACAAGTGTTAACTTTTCTTTGTGGTTCATAATTTCAGGATGATGGGTCAACTGTAGCAGATGCTGATCCGCTGTCTTCCATTCTTGGTCAAGATGTGTCGGGTAATAATTATACCCCCCGCAAACTTTGTTTGTGGTGGGGTATACTGTTTTCAGGTTGTCCGTGCATGCGTCCATGCGTGCGTGCGTCCGTGCATCCGTCCGTCCGTCCGTAACGTTTTGTTTTTTTAAATAACTTGAAGAGTCATTGCTGGATTTTCATCGAACCTTGCAAACATGGTCATATATGCAAGACAAATACTTTAGACATAAAAGTAAGGGCTAGGGGCCAATTCTATTAGAGTTATTTCCCTTTGTAGTTCTAAATGGCTTTTAATATAGGGTTTTATGCTTATGCTATTATAGGCCATACACGGGCTGATCAACTCCTACCACAGCTTTTGATGGAAAAATTTGATACTTTGCCTATACAATGTAGACACATGAACATATGCATGAAGGAGTTTGGTTCAGAAAAAATAATTTTTGACAAAATGACAGCTGTGAGAACTTAGACAATTTTTCCCTAATAGGGATTTTGTATATGCATAGATGGTGCCTTCATGGGCCGATCAACTCCTACCACAGCTTTTGATGGAGCAATTTGATACTTTTGTTTGTGGTGGGGTATACAGTTTTCAGGTTGTCCGTTCGTGCGTCCGTGCGTGCATCCGTGCATCCATCCGTCTGTCCGTCCGTAACGTTTTGTTTTTTTAAATAACTTGAAGAGTCATCATATCATAATCATAATCAGATTTTTGATTAACGTGCAGGTGCAGGGGCATCATCCACATCAGTGGGCCCCTTTCCAGGTAACTGGCTAGCTGCACGCATAGCAGATCTCACACCTGATCTCCAGGTGCTCCTTTCTTGAGGGTCAACTGTGGTGAGCTTCCACTCACGGCAGTCTTTCTCTGTCAGTTTCTTCCATGTTTGCTTGGGCCTCCCTGCCCCCCGCTTGCCGTCAATCTGCATATCATATGCTGTTCTGATTGCACCACTCGAACGCGCCACATGCCCAAACCAGCGAAGCCTTCTCTCTCTCAAAATGAGGTCGAGGTCCTCAAGCTGAAGCTTTGCCAGTAGCTCGCTTGACCTTACCCTGGCCACATCCTCTGGCTTGATACTGCAGATCTGTCTGATCATGGCCCTATCATTGCGTTGCAAGCGCTGCAGGTTCGTCTTGGTAAGTGGCCAAGTTTCACTGGCATGGAGCATGGCGCTCCGCACGCAAGAGCTGTACACATGGCCACGGGTCTTGTAAGAGAGGTGGGGGGATGTGAGAACTGGTAGTAGCTCCCTGAACTTCTTCCAGGCGGTTTTCACACGAGTAGTGACCGCCATTTCACAGCCTCCACCAGCAGAGAGCATGTCACCCAGGTAGCAGAAGGAAGCTACCACCTCAAGCTTATCAGGTCCAACCTGGACTTCACTCTGTGGTCTGCCGTCAATAGGGCGAGCATTTCCCATGCACCGTGCACACCTATAATCAGGATTTGGTGTCAGTCTTTGTAGCCCACTGCATTTCTTATGCACCCAAAGTTTGCAGCCATTGCAGTAGATGCTGTTGTTGCCTACTCCTGTACGACAGACAGCGCATGGGTATTCGCCTGAACTCTGCAAGAGGTCCGGGCCTGTACCACAGATCATGACTTTTGTCTTTCCTGCATTCACCCTCAATCCCTTCTTCTCCATGGCTTCTTTTCATATCAAGAGCCTCCTGACACATTCCTCTAGGGAGTCAGCAATGATGACAAGATCATCTGCATATAGGTCCTCCCAGGGAACACCAGCCCGAAACTCACGTGACAAGGCCTCCAGCACAATGATGAAGAGCAAGGGACTGAGAACTGACCCCTGATGGACCCCGACCTTCACCTCAAACTCTTTGCTGAAACCCTCGCCAACACGAACCCGGCTTTGTGCAGTAGCGTACATTCCCTGGACTAACTGCACAATCCATTCCTCAACGCCTAGCTTTCTCAGGGCCCACCAGATAACCTTCCGAGGGACACGGTCAAATGCTTTCTCTAGGTCCACGAAGGCCACATAAAGCCTCTTGTTCACTGCTAAGTATTTCTCCTGCAGCTGCCGGACCACAAAGATTGCATCTGTAGTGCCTCTTCCTGGGACAAAGCCAAACTGGGAGTCGTCAATAGACACCACCTGTCTTATGAGACCATCGACAATCCTCTCTAGGATCTTCATGGCCTGCTCAGTCAGCTTGAGGCCTCGATAGTTGCCTCTATCCAAAGTCATTGCTGGATTTTCATCAAACCTTGCAAACATGTTCATATATGCAAGACAAATACTTTAGACAAAAAAGTAAGGGCTAGTGGCCAATTCTATTAGAGTTATTTCCCTTTGTAGTTCTAAATGGCTTTTAATATAGGGTTTTATGCTTATGCTATTATAGGCCATCCACGGGCTGATCAACTCCTACCACAGCTTTTGATGGAGCAATGTGATACTTTGCCTATACAATGTAGACACATGAACATATGCATGAAGGAGTTTGGTTCAGAAAAAATAATTTTTGACAAATTACAGCTGTTAGAACTTAGACAATTTTTCCCTAATAGGGATTTTGTATATGCATAGATGGTGCCTTCATGGGCCGATCAACTCCTACCACAGCTTTTGATGGAGCAATTTGATACTTTGTTTGTGGTGGGGTATACAGTTTTCAGGTTGTCCGTTCGTGCATCCGTCCGTCTGTCCGTCCGTAACGTTTTGTTTTTTTAAATAACTTGAAGAGTCATCATATCATAATCATAATCAAATTTTTGATTAACGTGCAGGTGCAGGGGCATCATCCACATCAGTGGGCCCCTTTCCAGGTAACTGGCTAGCTGCACGCATAGCAGATCTCACACCTGATCTCCAGGTGCTCCTTTCTTGAGGGTCAACTGTGGTGAGCTTCCACTCACGGCAGTCTTTCTCTGTCAGTTTCTTCCATGTTTGCTTGGGCCTCCCTGCCCCCCGCTTGCCGTCAATCTGCATATCATATGCTGTTCTGATTGCACCACTCGAACGCGCCACATGCCCAAACCAGCGAAGCCTTCTCTCTCTCAAAATGAGGTCGAGGTCCTCAAGCTGAAGCTTTGCCAGTAGCTCGCTTGACCTTACCCTGGCCACATCCTCTGGCTTGATACTGCAGATCTGTCTGATCATGGCCCTATCATTGCGTTGCAAGCGCTGCAGGTTCGTCTTGGTAAGTGGCCAAGTTTCACTGGCATGGAGCATGGCGCTCCGCACGCAAGAGCTGTACACATGGCCACGGGTCTTGTAAGAGAGGTGGCGGGATGTGAGAACTGGTAGTAGCTCCCTGAACTTCTTCCAGGCGGTTTTCACACGAGTAGTGACCGCCATTTCACAGCCTCCACCAGCAGAGAGCATGTCACCCAGGTAGCAGAAGGAAGCTACCACCTCAAGCTTATCAGGTCCAACCTGGACTTCACTCTGTGGTCTGCCGTCAATAGGGCGAGCATTTCCCATGCACCGTGCACACCTATAATCAGGATTTGGTGTCAGTCTTTGAAGCCCACTGCATTTCTTATGCACCCAAAGTTTGCAGCCATTGCAGTAGATGCTGTTGTTGCCTACTCCTGTACGACAGACAGCGCATGGGTATTCGCCTGAACTCTGCAAGAGGTCCGGGCCTGTACCACAGATCATGACTTTTGTCTTTCCTGCATTCACCCTCAATCCCTTCTTCTCCATGGCTTCTTTTCATATCAAGAGCCTCCTGACACATTCCTCTAGGGAGTCAGCAATGATGACAAGATCATCTGCATATAGGTCCTCCCAGGGAACACCAGCCCGAAACTCACATGACAAGGCCTCCAGCACAATGATGAAGAGCAAGGGACTGAGAACTGACCCCTGATGGACCCCGACCTTCACCTCAAACTCTTTGCTGAAACCCTCGCCAACACGAACCCGGCTTTGTGCAGTAGCGTACATTCCCTGGACTAACTGCACAATCCATTCCTCAACGCCTAGCTTTCTCAGGGCCCACCAGATAACCTTCCGAGGGACACGGTCAAATGCTTTCTCTAGGTCCACGAAGGCCACATAAAGCCTCTTGTTCACTGCTAAGTATTTCTCCTGCAGCTGCCGGACCACAAAGATTGCATCTGTAGTGCCTCTTCCTGGGACAAAGCCAAACTGGGAGTCGTCAATAGACACCACCTGTCTTATGAGACCATCCACAATCCTCTCTAGGATCTTCATGGCCTGCTCAGTCAGCTTGAGGCCTCGATAGTTGCCTCTATCCAAAGTCATTGCTGGATTTTCATCAAACCTTGCAAACATGTTCATATATGCAAGACAAATACTTTAGACAAAAAAGTAAGGGCTAGTGGCCAATTCTATTAGAGTTATTTCCCTTTGTAGTTCTAAATGGCTTTTAATATAGGGTTTTATGCTTATGCTATTATAGGCCATCCACGGGCTGATCAACTCCTACCACAGCTTTTGATGGAGCAATTTGATACTTTGCCTATACAATGTAGACACATGAACATATGCATGAAGGAGTTTGGTTCAGAAAAAATAATTTTTGACAAATTACAGCTGTTAGAACTTAGACAATTTTTCCTTAATAGGGATTTTGTATATGCATAGATGGTGCCTTCATGGGCCGATCAACTCCTACCACAGCTTTTGATGGAGCAATTTGATACTTTGTTTGTGGTGGGGTATACAGTTTTCAGGTTGTCCGTTCGTGCATCCGTCCGTCTGTCCGTCCGTAACGTTTTGTTTTTTTAAATAACTTGAAGAGTCATCATATCATAATCATAATCAGATTTTTGATTAACGTGCAGGTGCAGGGGCATCATCCACATCAGTGGGCCCCTTTCCAGGTAACTGGCTAGCTGCACGCATAGCAGATCTCACACCTGATCTCCAGGTGCTCCTTTCTTGAGGGTCAACTGTGGTGAGCTTCCACTCACGGCAGTCTTTCTCTGTCAGTTTCTTCCATGTTTGCTTGGGCCTCCCTGCCCCCCGCTTGCCGTCAATCTGCATATCATATGCTGTTCTGATTGCACCACTCGAACGCGCCACATGCCCAAACCAGCGAAGCCTTCTCTCTCTCAAAATGAGGTCGAGGTCCTCAAGCTGAAGCTTTGCCAGTAGCTCGCTTGACCTTACCCTGGCCACATCCTCTGGCTTGATACTGCAGATCTGTCTGATCATGGCCCTATCATTGCGTTGCAAGCGCTGCAGGTTCGTCTTGGTAAGTGGCCAAGTTTCACTGGCATGGAGCATGGCGCTCCGCACGCAAGAGCTGTACACATGGCCACGGGTCTTGTAAGAGAGGTGGGGGGATGTGAGAACTGGTAGTAGCTCCCTGAACTTCTTCCAGGCGGTTTTCACACGAGTAGTGACCGCCATTTCACAGCCTCCACCAGCAGAGAGCATGTCACCCAGGTAGCAGAAGGAAGCTACCACCTCAAGCTTATCAGGTCCAACCTGGACTTCACTCTGTGGTCTGCCGTCAATAGGGCGAGCATTTCCCATGCACCGTGCACACCTATAATCAGGATTTGGTGTCAGTCTTTGTAGCCCACTGCATTTCTTATGCACCCAAAGTTTGCAGCCATTGCAGTAGATGCTGTTGTTGCCTACTCCTGTACGACAGACAGCGCATGGGTATTCGCCTGAACTCTGCAAGAGGTCCGGGCCTGTACCACAGATCATGACTTTTGTCTTTCCTGCATTCACCCTCAATCCCTTCTTCTCCATGGCTTCTTTTCATATCAAGAGCCTCCTGACACATTCCTCTAGGGAGTCAGCAATGATGACAAGATCATCTGCATATAGGTCCTCCCAGGGAACACCAGCCCGAAACTCACGTGACAAGGCCTCCAGCACAATGATGAAGAGCAAGGGACTGAGAACTGACCCCTGATGGACCCCGACCTTCACCTCAAACTCTTTGCTGAAACCCTCGCCAACACGAACCCGGCTTTGTGCAGTAGCGTACATTCCCTGGACTAACTGCACAATCCATTCCTCAACGCCTAGCTTTCTCAGGGCCCACCAGATAACCTTCCGAGGGACACGGTCAAATGCTTTCTCTAGGTCCACGAAGGCCACATAAAGCCTCTTGTTCACTGCTAAGTATTTCTCCTGCAGCTGCCGGACCACAAAGATTGCATCTGTAGTGCCTCTTCCTGGGACAAAGCCAAACTGGGAGTCGTCAATAGACACCACCTGTCTTATGAGACCATCGACAATCCTCTCTAGGATCTTCATGGCCTGCTCAGTCAGCTTGAGGCCTCGATAGTTGCCTCTATCCAAAGTCATTGCTGGATTTTCATCAAACCTTGCAAACATGTTCATATATGCAAGACAAATACTTTAGACAAAAAAGTAAGGGCTAGTGGCCAATTCTATTAGAGTTATTTCCCTTTGTAGTTCTAAATGGCTTTTAATATAGGGTTTTATGCTTATGCTATTATAGGCCATCCACGGGCTGATCAACTCCTACCACAGCTTTTGATGGAGCAATTTGATACTTTGCCTATACAATGTAGACACATGAACATATGCATGAAGGAGTTTGGTTCAGAAAAAATAATTTTTGACAAATTACAGCTGTTAGAACTTAGACAATTTTTCCCTAATAGGGATTTTGTATATGCATAGATGGTGCCTTCATGGGCCGATCAACTCCTACCACAGCTTTTGATGGAGCAATTTGATACTTTGTTTGTGGTTGGGTATACAGTTTTCAGGTTGTCCGTTCGTGCATCCGTCCGTCTGTCCGTCCGTAACGTTTTGTTTTTTTAAATAACTTGAAGAGTCATCATATCATAATCATAATCAGATTTTTGATTAACGTGCAGGTGCAGGGGCATCATCCACATCAGTGGGCCCCTTTCCAGGTAACTGGCTAGCTGCACGCATAGCAGATCTCACACCTGATCTCCAGGTGCTCCTTTCTTGAGGGTCAACTGTGGTGAGCTTCCACTCACGGCAGTCTTTCTCTGTCAGTTTCTTCCATGTTTGCTTGGGCCTCCCTGCCCCCCGCTTGCCGTCAATCTGCATATCATATGCTGTTCTGATTGCACCACTCGAACGCGCCACATGCCCAAACCAGCGAAGCCTTCTCTCTCTCAAAATGAGGTCGAGGTCCTCAAGCTGAAGCTTTGCCAGTAGCTCGCTTGACCTTACCCTGGCCACATCCTCTGGCTTGATACTGCAGATCTGTCTGATCATGGCCCTATCATTGCGTTGCAAGCGCTGCAGGTTCGTCTTGGTAAGTGGCCAAGTTTCACTGGCATGGAGCATGGCGCTCCGCACGCAAGAGCTGTACACATGGCCACGGGTCTTGTAAGAGAGGTGGGGGGATGTGAGAACTGGTAGTAGCTCCCTGAACTTCTTCCAGGCGGTTTTCACACGAGTAGTGACCGCCATTTCACAGCCTCCACCAGCAGAGAGCATGTCACCCAGGTAGCAGAAGGAAGCTACCACCTCAAGCTTATCAGGTCCAACCTGGACTTCACTCTGTGGTCTGCCGTCAATAGGGCGAGCATTTCCCATGCACCGTGCACACCTATAATCAGGATTTGGTGTCAGTCTTTGTAGCCCACTGCATTTCTTATGCACCCAAAGTTTGCAGCCATTGCAGTAGATGCTGTTGTTGCCTACTCCTGTACAACAGACAGCGCATGGGTATTCGCCTGAACTCTGCAAGAGGTCCGGGCCTGTACCACAGATCATGACTTTTGTCTTTCCTGCATTCACCCTCAATCCCTTCTTCTCCATGGCTTCTTTTCATATCAAGAGCCTCCTGACACATTCCTCTAGGGAGTCAGCAATGATGACAAGATCATCTGCATATAGGCCCTCCCAGGGAACACCAGCCCGAAACTCACGTGACAAGGCCTCCAGCACAATAATGAAGAGCAAGGGACTGAGTACTGACCCCTGATGGACCCCGACCTTCACCTCAAACTCTTTGCTGAAACCCTCGCCAACACGAACCCGGCTTTGTGCAGTAGCGTACATTCCCTGGACTAACCGCACAATCCATTCCTCAACGCCTAGCTTTCTCAGGGCCCACCAGATAACCTTCCGAGGGACACGGTCAAATGCTTTCTCTAGGTCCACGAAGGCCACATAAAGCCTCTTGTTCACTGCTTAGTATTTCTCCTGCAGCTGCCGGACCACAAAGATTGCATCTGTAGTGCCTCTTCCTGGGACAAAGCCAAACTGGGAGTCGTCAATAGACACCACCTGTCTCATGAGACCATCGACAATCCTCTCTAGGATCTTCATGGCCTGCTCAGTCAGCTTGAGGCCTCGATAGTTGCCTCTATCCAAAGTCATTGCTGGATTTTCATCAAACCTTGCAAACATGTTCATATATGCAAGACAAATACTTTAGACAAAAAAATAAGGGCTAGGGGCCAATTCTATTAGAGTTATTTCCCTTTGTAGTTCTAAATGGCTTTTAATATAGGGTTTTATGCTTATGCTATTATAGGCCATCCACGGGCTGATCAACTCCTACCACAGCTTTTGATGGAGCAATTTGATACTTTACCTATACAATGTAGACACATTGAACATATGCATGAAGGAGTTTGGTTCAGAAAAAATAATTTTTGACAAAATTACAGCTGTGAGAACTATGACAATTTTTCCCTAGTAGGGCTTTTGTATATGCATAGATGGTGCCTTCATGGGCCGATCAACTCCTACTACAGCTTTGGATGGAACAATTTGACACTTTGCCTATACAATGTAGACACATTGAACATATGCATGAAGGAGTTCGCTTCAGAAAAAAATAATTTTTGACAAAATTGCAGCTATGAGAACTTAGACAATTTTTCCCTAATAAGGCTTTTGAATATGCATAGATGGTGCCTTCTGAATCTTACTGTGCAGGGTTTTTCACTGAATCTTACTGTGCGGGGGGTATCTAATAAGCATTGCTTATTGACTTTTTTCATTGGTCCTTAATGCCTCGGTTACATTTGCCTTCCGATGAATTTACCATGCCCGTGCAATGTACAAATCACCCTTTCCATGCAGCCACCGCAGGGAGACAGTGCGATCATCATATAGATCCACAGGCATCGTAGCCTCCGCACTATGACAAATTCTGAAAAATCGCAAGCCTGTAGGCCGTAGACACCACCCAGGTAGATCTCAGGATCCCCGTACCGGACCCCACGCTGATTGTGAGGACAACACACGATTTTAGATATTCATTTGGGCCCAAAATATGATCATAGGCACTTGAGATAACCCGCAAGGACATCGTGCAATTTTTTTGTGGAGGTCATGAAGATTGCATGATGACTGTGCAGTTTCTATATGATCTCCGCAAGGTCTCTGTAAAGACTGTCCAGGTCTGTCGCTGAAAGAGGCTGATCATAAAGAATGTACACACATACGTTGTAGCTTAGAGCCACCTGAGATGCCTGAAAAATGGTACTGAAAATCGCAGACAAATAAATCTAATGACGCCCGTGGCAAATGTAACTGAGGCATAAGTTATAAATTTAGGTATCCATAGCCTTCTTAGATCTCTTGTGTTTACAATTAAGGCTAATACAATCATGAACACTCGTATTATCCATATATTTTTTTTTAAATCTATAGATAACATCTCCTGAACTGCAATGTAAATCCAAATTTAAGGTTTTTACATACAAAGTTCTCTTTGTAGCCCCCTATCAAAATTATGATGCTTCTCTAAAAAAAATTGCTGCGAGAGCTGAAAGTCTTTAAACAAATTCGTGGGTTCTAGAACCTTAGAGTACATGGCCCTCATCAGCCCTATATATTTGCTTATCTTAGCATGAATTGCTAAAAAGTGGGCTATGTGATCACTCATTGACATTGTGCTCAAAGTTTTTCTTTGAACCACTTTTGAATTGCTGACAAACTTTCCTCATAATGCTGTCCACCAAAATTGTTTACTTTGTAGTTAAAAATGGAATTTAGAGCTAAAGTAGAAAAATCTCTATTTAAATGACATCTTTAACCACTGGCCTAATTGTTTAAAAGAAAACTTACACACTTTACACTTTCAATTCTTTGGTGTACATGTATTCTTTGCTTCCAAAGGATAACCTTTTTAAATACGTATTTCGCATGTTGTTGGTTCAGTAGAATAAGGATATATGGGCCATTGCATGAATATTGCCCTCTACCAAAGTTGCTAAAACAATATAAAAAAAGATAGATGAGCCACAACATGAGATTTCCAACAATGTCGTATGTGCGACCAGAAAGGCTCAGACCTGCCTGCACATATGCGCAGTCTGATCACAGCCTTAGTTAGGCGCTTGAGTAGTCTATGACTCTTAGGCCACTAACCAACATCATTTGGAGTTTCTGAGATTAAAAGGAGGCTGCAGAGGATCATCTGAGTCTATACTTGTCAAAATACCGCATGGTTGGAAATAGCATGTCACAAAAGCAGCTCCTGAACTAGGATTCTGATGAGATAACCAAGGCCTTCATGGTCCTATTAAAAAAATTTAGCGGGACGTTGTCTTAATTTTAGGCCACTTTTTTGCCAAACTTTTCACAGATGGTTTTAAAAGTCAGGTCTCGAGGTTATAAAAGAATTTCAAGCTCAACTCCACTGAGCATGAAATTTATCTTAGTACTCATAATGTTAAAATGGCAATGATTGTTGGCATTTTAACATTTATTAGCAGAATAAATACAACATTTTGTGTTTAAAAGCAAGATTTTATTCTTCAACATTTTAGTTTTTTATGAGCAGTTGAATTTCATGCTCAGTTGAGTTGAGCATAAAAATGTTTATAACTCGGGGCCTGCTTTTTATCCTAGTGCAATATTCAAACAATTTTGTGAAATGAGCTGCGACATGAGATTTCCAACAATGTGGTATGTGCGACCAGCAAAGCCTCAGATCAGCCTGCGCATATGCGCAGTCTGATCAGTGCCTTTGCTAGTTGCTTGAATATTCTATGAGTGTTCAGCTACTGACTGAAAATTGTTTGACGTTTCTCAGCTAAAAAGGAGGCTGCACATGCTTGTCTGTCTGAGACTACACTTGTCAAAATGCCACATTGTTGGAAATCACATGTCGCAGCTCAAATCTACTTTATAGCTAATACAGAAGACAGCTCTACAGTCAGTGTAACAACTGAATCAACTGTGAGTGCAGCTGCTGGTCTGGGTAGTCTGATCAAGTCTTCTCAAGGTCAAGGAGGTGGTTCTAGTGGAGAGGAAGGAGAAATTAAAGAGGATTCAGGTGAGAAACACCAAAACAACATTTGACTCGCAAACCTCCAGATAAGAGTGTGGTTAAAATTCATTTTGTTATTTTTCGACCAAAATATATGTTATGAATGCTCAAAAGAACCTTCTCCATGAGACGGTTCTTTTCAGCACCCAAAACATATGTTTACACCAATTTATAAGAAAATATTCTCAAATTTACACAAAAAAAAATTGCTTATCTGAACCTGTGACTCAAATTAATCATGAGCCAGATAAAGCCTTGGCTGTCTAGTGGGACTTCAGGTCTAATGTTTGGTATTAGTTTTCAGCTAGATCTATACTATATATTTGCAAGCAACAAAGGCTCTGTTGAGACTGTGCTGTATTTCAGTCAAATGCAGGCTAGTCTCAGGCTTCTTACAAAAGGGGTAAGTAGCAAAAACCTTTTCTCTGGATCCAATGTATTCCAAATTTTATTTGAATTAGCAAATCCTTTGATCTGTCATAGTTAGATTCTAATAGAGTTATCAAGTTCTTACTCTACATGAGAATATTATTAGCTACAGATAGCTGCATATTAATCTATTTAAACCTTTGTATACTGGAAACTCCTAAATGGACAAACAGTGGAGACCCAGACGAAATGAGCATAATGCTGCATTTCATTAGGGTCTGAATTGTTTGATAAGATTAAAAAAACATTTTCAGGGACAGAAAAATATTGTCTTTGAGTAAAATCTACAGGAGACCCCTTAAAGTGCACAATAGGCAATCTGATACTGTACAGTAAAACCTGTGTAAAACAGCCACTCAATAATAGACAAAACAAAGATCTTAATGACAAATGGTAGCTTGGTGAAGGTTGAAAGTATTGCAGAATGCTCCCCTTGGAGCATGCTGCAATACTTTTGATCTGCATTAAGCAATAATTGGTCTCAAAAACCAAGTTTTTGTCTTTTTGAGAGTGGTTGTTTAACACAGATTTTACTGTACTTATAGTATGTATATGCATTGGAAAATACATCAGGATACAAAGTGTTAACCCTTAAAGCACCACTTATAATTTGCAGAAATTTGCAAAATAACAAATAAGGCATGATATTTCATGAGAATCGTTTGCTGGCAGACGATTCTCATGAAATATCATTACCTTATTTTTTTCGAAAACTGGGAAAGGTTTCGCAAAATTTGTCGTCTGCTGCAGTTGTGATTGGCGCTTAAAGGGTTAACAGGACAATGGCTAGTTTGGGTAAATTTACATTGTCCTCGTACAGGTGCTGAGGAAAGCAGACTGGGAACCAGTCATGCGAAACAAAACAATCCGGTAGCAGAAGGGGAGCCGCAAGAAATTGGTGAAAATAAACCGAGTGAAAGCAATCAGAACCAGTTTCCAGGCAAGAAGAATAAAAAGAAAAGAAAAAAGAAGCAACAGCAAGGGAAAGGCCCCCACCCCCAACATATAAACAAGTCGTTATTAGAGAAGGTTTGTAAAATGTTACAGTTTTTAAAGATATATTAATAGACTTTTTGCTTACTGTAAAGGCGGCAACTTTAATATTTATCTGGGCGTGGTTTGGCTATTTCATCTGCTAAACAAGAGAAATCAGGTTCTATTTATAATTTGGTGAAGAATAAATAAGTTATTTGGGCCACACAAACATGCCTGCATTTCATGAAAATCCTAGCCGTATACACACTGAACTCACATTTATTAACCCTTAAAGTGCATAATCAGAATATGTATGTTTTTTGGTCGTCCACTAAAGTATTTGAAGCCTCATAGACAAACAGTGTGGACCTAGATCAGACTGCTCCAGTAGGAGCAGTCTGATCTGGGTCCACAATGTTTGCCTCTATGCTTATGTTAAATAGGCTTTTTCAGATGCAGTTATTTTTCTGGCATTTTGAGGACTAAATAAAATATTTTGCGGCCATACTGAGTTAATGGCACAAGATGATACATTTACTTTTGAGTAAAACCACGCCTCATTTTAGCTTTTACCTATGTTTAAGGTTGACCAGTCCTAATTACGCATTCATGAGGTGCCGCCTTTACAGTTAGGGAAAAGTCATATAGTGGCTGTTCGATGCCCATAATACATCTTTTTTCATCAACAATTGCTTCAAAGAACATTCCATAAACTACTGACTAGAGTTTGACCTAACTTGGCAGAAATCATCCTCTTTGATAACTGATCAAATTGTTCTAGCCTTTGCATAACTTAGTCAACTGAGCTAAAATAAGATTCTCAGAATGAAAAATTAAACATTTTCTTGATCTGAAACCAATACATGTATTTGTAGTGTAGCATCATTTAGCAGACCTCTTCCAAGTCTGTACAAATTTGCCCATTTGGCCTTAAATGGCCTGACCCTGGGGTCACATGTGCTGCATAGGCTTATATAAGGAAAACAAAGAGACTATAATGTAAAGAGCATTGATATTTGGTAGGTTGAATTACCTAGTGAGTGTCTACCAAGTTTGTTCAAATAACAGCCCTGGAGTTAACAAAGTATGGGTGGAAGTTTTCAGGATTATTCCTGAATTCAGGATTTTGAGGCTGACTTTCCACAGAAAGTCACCCTCAAAATGCTGAATTAGACAGATTTTAATAGCTTCACTGATTTATTTTAAGTTCATCTTTGGGCAGTAGACCATTTAAGCTTGAAATTGGTAACACTTTGTAGGCATACAGCAAGGATTTAGATTTGAATTTCAAAAGTTCAGGATTTTTGAAATTTTGAACTTTCACCCATGACAAAGGTCCCACCAATGTAGGGGTCACATGTTTTAAATAGGTTTATCTAAAGAGATAACATAAAAAAACTCTTCTTGTCTGATATTTTGTATGTAGCATCACCAAAGAGATGTCTGCCATTTTTGTTTAGATAATTGCCCTAGGGCCTAAAAATAGCCCTGTCCTGGGGGTCATGATTTGTATACTAATAGGTGTTCATTTAATCCCATACTTGCTATTTTGATGCAGCAAAGGCTCTGGCAAGACTGTGCAGGCTCATCTGATCCAGCCCTACTCCCCAATGTGTTAACTTCGCATTCTTGATAAATGGGCTTTTGTTGTCGTCCTGCTGACTTTTTTCAAAATTAACTTTTTAAAAAAATATTTCAGGAACACAAACAGAGTTTCCAACAGCTTGAATCCAGATCAGGACATACATTCTGTTGGTCCTGATCTTGATCTAAACTGTTTGTGAAGGTTATCATTAAATGACAACAGGGATTTTCCTACCTTCTTGAAGTCGGGGCCAGGGACCTGTTGAATTAGGGGAAAAAAACATTTGGACCATCAAAATTGGGAAAACTTGATGCAGTCTAAAACAACCAGACTGCCATTTACATATCAGTAATAAGCAGTGTAAAGCTGTTACATATTTGTTGCTTTAATTTCCCATCATAAAAACTCATGAAAATTTGCATTAAATCAGAATGAAAACACGTTTTCTCTCAGTATCAAAATCTCAGAGTATCAGGCCTCTAGTTAAGAATGTGTATAAAAAATCATTTTATTTCTCAACCAAAACATGTGTTGTGGGTACTCAAGAGAGCAATCTCAAAGAGTTGTTTCTTTCAAGCACCCTAAACATATGTTAAAAATGATGGGTACCCGTAATAGCAAATTTACAATTGTACACTGAAAAATTGTGTTTATAGTCTTAACCTGTACTGTGGAGGATGGATGGTTCAGTTGCTAACATGATTATCTTATTGTTTACTTTACATATTATGTCACGTCTGGGAGTAAATGACGCCATGCAATAAAATCGATAAACAATAAACCACTAGTGGTTTGCAGATTTTTCCTCAACTCGTTTAATAAATTCAATAAAACATGAGCACTCATTTAAGATCCTCTATTTCTTTTCATTGCAGTTATTGGCAAAGGAGATTAGACAAGAAAGAAACAAGATATTGCAATGTGTTCATTATATTGTCAAGAAAAACTTCTTTGGTGTTGGAAAATCATCTAGTTGAATTGCTGGACTTGGTTGGAATTAAGTCTTTTTAACTACCTAGTGGAGATGGATGGATACCTTGTTATTGGTCAGGCCCAGAGTTTATAAAAATTGTTCATGCTCAACTGAGCACGAAATTTCAACTGCTCATAAAAACTAAAATACCTACAAATAATGAAGTTTATTGCTTTAAGTCTCTCAGATGTTGTCTTAATCATGCCAATAAATGTTAAAATGCCAACAATTGTTTACATTTTAACATTTATGAGCAAGATAAATTTTTTGCTCAGCTGGGTTGAGTACTATGAAAAAAGTTTTATAACCTTGGGACCAGGCCTTTATCACCTTCCATTTGTGTGTAAACAGCAAAGGCTCTACTGAGGCACTTGGTTTGTCACCTAAGTATATCCTTGGACCACATATAAACGGACTGGTTCTGAACAATATCCAAGATTATGAGAAGTTATTCCTGGTATGCAAAGTTAAAATATTACAAGTAACAGTAAAAGGAATTGAAGTTTTATCATCTTTTAAGGTTGTTATCTGGCGATTTTTGGCTAAAAGTGCCGAAAATAGCTAAAAAGGGTACCTTCATTTCTTGCTGATGTTCATAAAGACGGATAATATTTCAATAAATATAACAATACAGAATTAAAGATAATATATTGAGCCATTGCTTTTTCAGGGCTTCAAATTTTTTTCAAGATAGGTGGGCCGAAGTGACCCATAGAGCAATAAATGGTGGGTCATTTTCTGAAATGATGGGCACAAGCACATCAAACTAACCACAGGTGACATTTGGGTTGTATACTTTACCTACACACTGGTACAGACACTTGTATGCATAAATGTACGAGGGTCAGTCAAAAATAACTGAGAGTTGATTCATATCTCTTACGTAGTCTAGCGTACACTAGTGAAATTTGGCACATGCATGCAAGGAACTGTCCTGCATCAGAATATGCAATATAAAAGACCATGCAAAGTACAGATTATTGTTGCTTAGCAACCGAAGAGTGTGATATAACGTCATGCGTTCACGCTGGAATATAGCGTTGCCATGGAAACACATTACAAAATTTAAGTTTCATCAACTTGTGCATTTGTTGCAAATAAATTATGTGAATGTATTTTGTGAAATGCAACAACTGAGATTGATGCGTTGGAATTTAATTACATAAATAATAGGAAAATTAACTAAATTTTCTGAAAATTACACCCCAAAATATACCCCACCCACCAATTACGGTTTATTTTTAAGCAGAATTATCAACTAAGTATCATATCATATGACCATTTCATTGTATTTAGCAATTGTTTTTGACATCTGAATGCATATGTTGAATATTCCCAGGAATAAACGGTTGCCATAGCAACAAAATCTGGTCTTTTAGATAAAATTGGAATTTCTATCGATTTTGGTTGCTAGGCAACGAACATTGCATGTATTGTATCTTCTATCTATTACACTTCTTCAAAACATTGCTAACACATTGTTTGATACAATTGGAGGGATAAAAGGTCCGTTATTATACTGTTTTAGATTTGAAATGATTTTAAATTCATGGCTGCTTAGTCCGAAATGTCGTCAGCGCGAACGCACATCGCTGAGAGACGGTCTTTGGTTGCCTAGCAACAGCGCATTGAAGATGATGAGACGTCAACTTCTATATGTAATGAAGCCCGAAGGTTCATTCTATATGTGTATAAAGTTTCAGTCAAAACTGCAGACCCAGTAAAAAGATATTAACCAACTCTCAGTTATTTTTGACTGACCCTTGTATATTGGCTGCTGATTATACAGTAAACCCCGTCTTCAGCGGCTACTCAAAAAAGACCTATTATCACTTAATGCAGGTCAAAAGTATTACAGAATGCTTCAAAGGGAGCATTCTTCAATACTTTGACCTTCATTAAGCTACCATTTGTTATTTAGATCTTTGTTTTGTCTTTTTTGAGTGGCTGCTTAAGACATGTTTTACTGTATGGACTACCTACATGTACTTTCTGTTTTGTGGCGTTTGTAGACTCGCTGTTAGATGAATATTTTTTATTAAAGTGAGATTTTTCACAACTAAAAAGGATGGGTCCACTGGGCCCCCTGCCCTGGAAAGTGATGGGCCATATTTTGAAATCATGGGACAATGACCCGGGCCCACCCTAAATCTGAAGGCTTGCTTTTTGAAGAAAAATCACAGATATGCTGGAAATAATGGAGATATGATTGTTTTAACTTTAATATTCGTCAGTTTTGAAAGCTCAGCCTCAACAACGTATTTCCAATATATACATTTACCTGTATGTCTGTGACCAGTCCATTTATACTGAGTCCGAGGTATGTCAAGCCTCCAGATAAGAGTGTGTAATTGAGAATTTTTTCCTCATTTCTCATCCAACCATACCCCATAGGGTAATCTGTAGCGAGTCCGGCTGCAGACCCAGGGGTGACGAGTTCAATCCCGGCCCAGTCAGATACTTTCATGGAGATTGATCTTAAATAATTTCTACGGTCATCCTCCTAGTTACAAGCGAAAGTATGTGCACAATATCTGGTTAACTACTGAGGGAGCGCAGTGGCTCAGTGGTAGAGTGCTGGACTCAAGACCGAGGGGCAGCGGTTTTGAGCCTCACCGGCATCACTGCCTTGTGTCCTTGAGCAAGAACATCAATCCTAGCTTAGTACTGGTCCCTTTATAACAGAAATATTGTTGATGAGACGTAAAGAATCAAATCAAGCAAAAAAAATCTGGTTAACTCCATAGCTGTTGACCGGGATGTAAAATTCAAACAAAAATATTCTCAACGTAAACATATGTTGTGGGTACTCAAAAGAACTGTCTCAATTAGACGGTTCCTTTGAGCAAAAATATCCTGATCTGGATGTATGGATAGATATCTAATTTTTGGCCTGGTCTGGCCTTAATCTACACCCATGTGTATGAAAACAGCAAAGCCTCACATGAGGCTTGGTCAGTAACCTAGATATACATGGGTGAAAGTTTTCAGGGTTATTCCTGAATTCAGGATTTTGAGGCTGACTTTCCACAGAAAGTCAGCCTCAAAATGCTGAATTCTGGAGATTATATTATCTTCTCTGATTAATTTTTAGTCTGTCTAAAGACAATTGATCTTTTAAACTTGAAACTGTGAATACTTAGTGGGCATACTGCAAGTTTTAAGGTCGGATTTTCAAAAGTTCAGGATTTTGAAAATTTTGAACTTTCACCCATGGATATATTGGCTCTTGTTACTCAATACTGAGCTTAAAGTGGTTTGATATAAAACTGTTATTAAATGTATTTCAGAACACTGTGTTGATATTTATTTTACTCAGTTAGGCCAGTAGAAAAAAGTTGTATTTCCGATTCCTGAACAATCATTAATTTTTGGGCAGACTAAACTTTTTTCAAATCTGGAAAAAAGGGGGACATAGTTTCTGTCGTTTTTGATGCAGTGATATTGCTGCTGAAGGGTTGTCAGTCCATGTTAATGATGCAAACAAAAGTGACTTGTTGAGAAGAAACAAACGGTGGATGTATGGTGCTTATTAACCCGTCATTATTTCAGAATTACTTGCAAATGATTTCAGATTGTGCCGAGAAAGTCAAACAGAAAAATACAAACAAAGTTCACAAAGGTTTAAATATACAATTTTTTTTAGCGTAGTCGTAAATATTTTCTTATAGATCAGTATTAACATGTATTTTGGTTGCTTAAAAGCATTGCCTCATTGAGACAGTTCTTTTGAGTACCCACAACATACATTGTGTTTGAGAAATAACAAAAATGTTTTTTGTTACACACTCTAAACTTAAAAGGCTTGATTCAGCAATTAAAATTGTTCATTTCAAATCAAAAATGCATGTAGGTGTTTATTAATTAATTATAGCTAATTTTACCCTGGGCAAGCAGGTTTGGCCCCGAGGTTATAAAACTTTCCAGGCTCAACTTACCTGAGCATGAAATTTACCCTGCTCATAAATGTTAAAATGCCAACAATTGTTGGCATTTTAACATTTATTAGCATGATAAATGCAACATCTGAGAGATTTATAGCAAGAAACTTCTTCATTTGTAGGTATTTTAGTTTTCATGAGCATTTGAAATTTCTTGCTCAGTTGAGTTAAGCATGAAAACAGTTTTATAACCTCGGGGCCAAGAATAGAACTGTTTATTGGAATCCACTTGTCAAAACCCATAGAAAGGACCTCGGACAGTTTCCTATTCAATCTGCCCAAATTTTGACAGCCAGTGGCTAGCATAATGCATAACTGACAACTATAGTTGTGTGCTTAAATCAAACCCTAACATTTAGTGCATCTAACAAAATAAAAATATTTTGAAAATATTACATAATTATGCCAGGACTTTAGGGTTTAGGGGGTGGGGGTATTTCTTGTGACCAAATTTTTTTTCACAGAAAGTCAAAGTTTCGTCGAGTATTCATCTAAATACATGTTAATATAACGTTTGCGGCATAAAACTTGAGACAAAAGTGATGCGTTTGCATAAAATTCGGGTTGAGAAGATTTCATTGTTTCGTCTAAAGAAGTGTACTGTCAATTACTTTTGACTATTACCTGTAATGTTTCAAGCAACCAGTTTGACTTGTGCACTGAGGTGTATCATATCTGTATACTGTATAAATCACAGTCTAGATAAACACAGTTTTTAGTGTAATATCGTAATATTTTCTTACACATCAGTTTTAACCTATAATTTTGGTGCTTACAAGAACTGTTTCATTGCGACGATTCTTTTGAGTACCCACAACATAATGTTTTGGTTGAGAAATGAGACAATTAATTTCTTTGTAAGCATCCATAACTAAAGCCCTGATATATGCCATTGCAAATTGATATTTACCTACAGGTATTTACAAAATAAGTTTCTAATAAGTTTTTATAATAAAGTGTTTTTGAGCAACCAACCCCCCCCCCCCCCCCCCCCCCCCCCCGTGACTTAACATGCCGTTTTCATATGACATGTGAAATGTATAACTACAACTGTATGCAAAAGGATCAGTTTGGTCACAGGGGGAAAGCACCTCAGTAAAACTTTTTCTATTTTCTATATGTTGAATAGCAAAAACTGAGTTTTCAACCCATATTTTTCAATTGGTACTTGTCCAATGAGAAAAAGGCTTTTGTGAATAAGTCGAGGGTTGAACCTACTATCATTTACATAGAATAAATATCATTTTTTTGAAACTTTTCTCTGGTCATTTTTATGGGCAATCCTTCATTAAGACTGTCCGAGGTCCTTAGCTAGTTGAGTGTTATCCCTTAGATAAGAGATCCGAATTGTAAGTTATTTTTCTTATTTCTCAACCAAAACATATGTTGTGGGTACTCAATGAGATGATTCTTTTGATCACCCAAAGCATATGTTTTAACTAATAGATGAGAAAATATCAGTTTTAACTACAGACAAAAATTCAACTTGTCCGCTAGTAATTACGAGTGAAATCTAGAAAGGATGAGTAATTATTCCCAAAGGACTCATCCTACAGGATGAGTGCTAAAATCTGAAGGTGAAACTAGCATTTTCTGAGTATTGACTGTGAAATCTTTTTGTCAGTGTATGGGATGCAGTTATGAAACTGACTGGGTAAAGATCATTTTAGCAGTGATATATAAAAAAACTTTATAAGTCATATTACATATAACTCCCTAATGTTCTGTATTGCATATGCTTTTAAAGGATGATTGCATGCGTTTGCAGGATGAGTGAAAATTGTAAGTCACTCGTCCTGCAGAACAAGTGCAATATTGGAATATTTTTTGTCCCCTGATGCTCAATTTTTTTTTTATCTCTACTTATGGTATTATCTAGAGGCCTGTTAACCCCATGTATACTGATAGACAAAGTAGTGATTGTTATGATGCATCCAGTTATCTATCCTGAAAACAGGGTGGACTCAGTTCTTAAGGTAATTTAGGTTGACAACCCTGACCTAAACCTTTAATTGGTTAATTGTTGGTTCCACAGTGGCTCAGCTTGAGGTTTTCTTAAAATCTGACTGTCTGCAAGTCCTTTTTCTTTGTTTCATCATACTTAAATTTTCCTGTCATTGAAATTTTGGGATTTTAATAGAATGATATATCAGCACAGTTAAATATTGGCGTTTACTATCTATCATCATACCATCTACTTTTAAAGGAAAGAATATGCTTCCCATGTGGAAAATATTCTTACCATTAATAGTAGCCCCTCTTAAGACGTGTTTTCATCTATTTTGAAACACCCTGCTATTCAAAAGTTGATTTTTGTAGATAGGGATATCGACTTGCTTATTGTGCAACTGAATTCGAAACTGTATTTTATGGTTTCATATTTTCAGCAATTTTTTGTTTATATGGCCATAGCGCCAAATGAAAATGCCCGCAAAAATTACAGTAGTACCCCCCTCCCACCCCAAGTTGCTTCAGCTACTGTCCATTTAAAGTCATAGGTTCTGTTGTTGTTGATTCATTGTTTATTGTTGCTCCCAGTGTATGTGGGGGTTTTGTGTTTGTTCTGTAATACACTGCTTAGTGTTCTTTCAAGTAATTTTAATCATCTCGCTGTGGAAGAAAGAGCTGGTTGCTTTACCGGGCCTTTAAGAGTGTGTAACGAAGAAATAGTTTTCTTATTTCTCAACAAAACATGTTGTGGGTACTCAAAAGAATCGTCTCAAAGAGACCGTTCTTTTGAGCACCCAAAACATATGTTAAAACTGATGGGTAAGAAAATATTGACAATTTTCTGCTCAAATATTTTGCTTATCTAAATCTGTGCTTTACTTTAAGTGATTTCTTGGCAGGCGTATGCCTGTAAGTGTCTGTGTCTTTTTCTCATGGTGCCCTGGGTTCGTCTGCAGTGTGCTATTGTGGCATTTCCTAGTCATGCTCACTTTTTGTATAGAAAGGGACTTTGTTGTCAGGCACTTGTGAATAAGTAGCATTGACTGTTACTGTACTTTGTGTTTTGTTTCAAAGCATATTAAAAATCGTGTCAGCCACTTATGCACTGCATCTAATTCCGGTATTATTTTAAGTGTTTTTGTTCCACTCAACAAACCAATGGAAAAACTTTACTAATTGCATATACAGTAGAACCTGTGTAAAACGGCCACTCTCAAAAAGGCAGAAAGTTGGTTTTCAAGACCAATTATTGCTTAATGCAGGTAAAAAGTATTGTAGAATGCTAAAAGGGGAGCATTCTGTAAGACTTTCAACCTTCATTAAGCATAATTTGTCATTGTTTATTTTTGAGTGGCCATTTTACACAGGTTTTACTGTACCAAGGTTCCTACTCTACTTCTGTCCCTGCAAGTGATTACATATTTCCATCATCTGCTAATTACCCTTGCAAACAGTTTGACCCCAGATCCGTTCCTAATGTAGTTACAGACTGATCTGGATCCAAACTGACTAATGTTTATGATATACCTGAACTTTTTTTTAAAAAAAAGAATGAAAAAAAATACATGTATGCAGAGTACAAAAAAGCATGCAAAATTACCTATTATGCTAGGTGTTAACCCTTGTCTTACTGAACATGGATATGTCCTCTTTAGAAATTGATGTAGTTCCAGATCAGCTGACAAAGCCATCAGATTAGAATCTACACTGTTTTCCATGCAGCTTTAGAATCCACCATTACACTATTAGTTGAAATCACGCAACTGATCTGGCTGAAAAACAGAATTCTAATGCACTCGCGACGTCTGATAGGATAACGTCATAAATTTGCGACAGTATATCCTGCGATATACTGTCCAAACCCGACGTCATTACGTTACTCGCTTTTTATTGGTTTACAAGTGAATATATGCAGCTGGCAAGCGGTTTTATGCAGCTGGTGTCGCTGGACTTGTAGGCGCAAAAAAGTACATTTTCACTGTCTTTTTGAAGGGAAAATGTTAATAGTGCATTAGAATGGGGATTACCATATTCAAAATTTTCATTTGGGGAGGTATATCTTCGGATATACGTTCGGAAATCACGTTTTATGGCTCCACTTATGCGTCGCCGTAAAACTAAATTTCCGACCATATATTCGACGATATACCTCCCCAAATGAAAATTTTGAATACAGTTATCCCCTAATTAGTTTATTCAGTAAGACAAGGATAAAACATATACTGAGAGGCAAAAGAAGTGCTACAATAGAATTTTGTCAGGATAGTCACAGACAGGAGCTGCACATGACCAGAGAAGGTTATTTGAATTAATCGATTTTTGTTCATCAGACATGTTACTTGACTTTTCGCTTACTGTAAAGGGGGCAACTTTAATATTCATATCTGGGTGTGGTTCGGCTATCTCATCTGCTAAGGAGGGGAAATCGGGTCTTATTTATAATTTGGTAAAGAGTTAATAAGCTTTTTGAGCCGCGCAAACGTGCGTGCATTTCATGAAAATCCTAACAACTCATATGTATTAACCCTTGAAGCGCATATTCACAAAATGTATGTTTTTGTCGTCCACTTAACTATTTGAAGCCGCGAAGATAAACAGTGTGAACCCAGATCAGACTGTTCCTGTAGGAGCAGTCTGATCTGGGTCCACAATGTTTGCCTCCCTGCTTATGTTAAATAGACATTTTCAGAAGCAGCTATTTTGCTGGCGTTTTAAGGACTAAATAATGACTGAGGTTGTGGCACAAGATGATACAGTTACTTTTGAATAAAACCACGCCTCCTTTTCAGCTTTTACCTATGCCTAAGGTTGACTAGTCCTAATTACGCATTCATGAGGCGCCGCCTTTACAGTAAGCTAAAAGTCAAGTAATACATGAATATTTTAACTGCTGTCACTAATTTTATTTCCTTCTGAGTTATTTATCAAAAATTATGCATGCTGCGTTTCTTTTGTCGGTCAGTACATATACAGTGAGGATCCTTTCAACACTAAAGACATGAAGCAAACAACATAGATCCAGATGAAATGGCTCGTATCAGCATCTCATCTGGTTTACTCAATTCTCATCTCAGTTTTTCTAGGTGGTTCTGTTGTTGACTTTTTGTTTATTGTTATTCCCATTGTGGGAGTCTGTAATTGTTCTATGTATTGTTGTACGTTACTTTATGTCCATTCTAGTATTGCAATCATCTTGATGGGGAAGAGAGAGCTGATCACTTTGCTTTATTTGTCTTCCCGGTGTCTCGTGATGGTTGAGAGGCTCTTCCTCGCGGTGCCATGGGGTTGTCTGCGGTTTGTGATTGTGGTATTCCTGATCATACTCACTATTTTAAGGCTTTGTCTAACATCCTTTTGAACACAATGGACTCCTCTAAAATTTAATACCTAAGAAATTTAAGTCTGGAAGGGTTAATTCTGAATTGTTTGTAAGCTGTAATGGCTCTTGCCATACTGTATGGACTTGCATGTTGGTCTTAATGTTCTTTGATCACATTTACAATAAGTACATGAGCAGACTCAATACCTGTTTTTATAAGTGCTCTTAACAGAAATATCCCACCCTTATCAAAAAGGGAAATCCATTTTGAATTTGTGGGGTGTTTGGGTTGTAATTTATACATTTCATTCAAATTTTAAAGGTAAATTCTGGAAGCAAACAGTGCAGAACCTGATCAGATGTTATATCTGCAGCATCTGATCTGGTTCTGTGATGTTTGTTGACGTCTCATAAAATAGACACAAGGCTTATATGGATTAAAACTGTCATTTTTTCACAAGTACTCTTTAAGGTTATGAAGGGTCAATTGCTTTTCAATTGGACTGAAGCAGCTGTTCTGATGCACGTGTTGTCCTCTTGAACTAATTGGTTTTCTGAACGAATGGTTCTGTGATGTTTGTTGATGTCCCACAAAATAGACACTAGGTTTATACGTACTCTTAAGATTATCAAGAGTGGATTGCACTTCAAAGGGGAGCGCAGTGGTAGAGTGCTTGCCTCAAGATTGAGTGGTTGCGGGTTTGAGCCTCAATGGCTTCACTGCGTTGTGTCCTTGGGCAAGACCACGGAAAGAGAGTTAGTGATATGTTTTTCAAGCTAAATAAATGGTAACTGATAACAGGATGTACCACTTTAGGGACTCAACAACATTGGCGGTGCCATATAGTTTTAGACCATCTGTCTGTACTGTCCATTTGCACTTGTGAGCACTGTTACTAAGACATGTCTTTTGTCATCACATTTCTTGTAATTTTCACATATTTGCATTACTTTTATTAGCTCACCTGACCCAAAGGCTCATGGGTGAACTAATAGCATACCAGTCACTCCGGCGTCCGTCCGGCATCCGTCCGTCAACATTTTCAAACATCTTCTCCTCTGAAACCACTGGGACAATCAAACTCAAATTTCATATGGAGACTCCTTAAAACGCAGGAACGAAAGTTTGTTCAAATGGTCCTGGTCACATGACCAAGATGGCCGCCACGCCCATTTATGGTAAAAACCCTTTAAAAATCTTCTCCAGAACAAGAAGGCCAACGACCTCGGGACTTAGTATGTAGCATTGGGGATGTGGGGTCTACCAAGTTAGTTCATATGATGATCATAGATTTGCCTTGACCTACTTAACGTCGAGGTCAAATTTGCTTCCTAATGCATTTAAATAGGATTTTTTTTGAAAAGTTGATTTTTTTGAAAACTGTAGAAGCCTTAGTCATTATTCTCACTTGATATTTTAAAACTAATAAGACAATGGCTATAAATAAGTTCCAAAGGTCAAGATTAACCTTTCAGCTAAGTCGCTCATATTGGAGTCGCATCAATATATTAAAACATAGTTTTCTCACAAACCATTGGCCCAATTGAACTGAAAATTCATGTGAAGACTCCTTATGCTAAGTTAGCCAAAATTTATAATATTTTGGTCACATGACCAAGATGACCGCCATGCCCATATATGGTAAAAACCCTTTAAAAATCTTCTCCAAAACTAGAAGGCCGGTGACCTTGGGACTTGGTATGTAGCATTCGGGAAAGTGGGGTCTACCAAGTTTGTTCAAATGATGATCCTAAGTTGACCTTGACCTGCTTAATGTCAACGTCAAATTTGCTTCCTAATACATTTAAATGGGTTTCTTTTTGAAAAGTTGAGTTTTTGAATACTGTTGAAGCCAAAGTCATTATTCTCACTTGATATGTTAATCCTTATGAGATAATGGCTATAAATAAGTTTCAAAGGTCAAGGTTGACCTTTAACTTTTCAGCCAAGGTCGCTCATATTGGAGTCCCATCGACACATTAAAACATAGTTTCCTCAGAAACCACTAGGTTAATTTATCTCAAATTTCATATGAAGACTCTTTATGATAGGTTAGCCAAAGTTTATACCAATTGTACTGGTCATATGATCAAGATGGCCACCTAGCCTATGTATGGCAAAAACCCCTTAAATATCTTCTTCTCTGGAACCAAAAGGCCAATGGCTTTGTGACTTGGTTTGTAGCATTGGGGTTGCGGGCCCTACCAGATTTGCACAAATGACGAATGACGAATCTAGGTTGACCTTGACCTACTTATGGCAAGGTCAAATTTGATTCCTAATGCATTTATAAGGGAAAATGTTGAAATGTTCATTTTTCTATAACTGTTTAGGCCGAAATCATAATACTTGCAAGAAATGTTTAACCTAATGAGACAGCAGTTTTATATAAGTACCAAATGTCAAGCTGACCTGGACCTGTGACCTTTTATCCAAGGCCACTCATTTGGACTGCCACGTACCTTCTTAAACATCTTTTCCTCAGAAATCACTGGGCTGTTTGATGAAGTTTTCAACAGATTGACCAAAATGGCGGCAACCCCCATAAAACAAAATACGTTTCATTATAAGCTGTAGTTGATCTTGACCTAGTTTGACATTATTAAGGAGATCAGGTGAGCGCTTCAGGACCGTCAGGTCCTCTAGTTAATCTTTGTTGAGTTCAAATATGGGCTACCACAGACACAACATCAGGCCCCAACCCAAATTTGCTTTATAAAACTATTGAAAGGGATTATTTTTGCAAAGTTGAATTTTTGAAAACTGTTGAAGCCAAATATACATTACTAACTAGACATGAGGGTCTGGATTGGGTTTAACTATTAGTTAATAATGGCCTTATTTTATAATCATTAGAGAATAAAGAGCAAAACGAAATGAGTATTACTTGACTTTTTGGTTACTGTAAAGGCGGCACCTCATTAATGCGTAATATTAGGACTGGTTAACCTTAGACATAGGTAAATGCAGAAAATGAGGCATTGTTTTATTCAAAAGTAACTGTATCATCTTGTGCCATTACCTCAGTATAGACGCAAAGCACATTATCTAGTCCTTAAAATGCCAGCAAAATAACTGCATCTGAAAATGTCTATTTAACATAAGCATAGAGGCAAAAATTATGGACCCAGATCAGACTAATCCTACAGGAGCAGTCTGATCTGGGTCCACACTGTTTTTCTATGAGGCTTCAAATATTTTAGTGGATGGCAAAAACATACCTTTTGTGATTATGCGCTTTAAGGGTTAATAAATGTGAGGTCAGTGTGTATACGGTTAGAATTTTCATGAAATGCACGCACGTTTGCGCGGCCCAAAAAGCTTTTGAACTCTTTACCAAATAATAAATAGAACCTGGTTTCCCTTGCTTAGCAGATGGAATAGCCGAACCACGCCCAGATATGAATATTAAAGTTGCCGCCTTGACATTAAGCGAAAAGTCTATTAATAGAGAATAACAAGGTCTTAAAGCTGCATACTCAGTAACTATGAACAATTTTCGAAAAATTTTATTTTCTTTTTAAATCATTTGTAAAAGTAGAATTAAGCTATGTATTCACAATAAAAATGTTCAGTACAGCTGAAAACTGCATAGAAAAGTGAATTATCTTATCGAATAGGTGTATTTTTCTCTTGTTGGTAATTATTTGCGTCCCTCCAATAATTCTAGACCGTTGAATTTTATCATAAATGCAGTTGTTTTGATATTGAGCCATTGCTTTTTCAGGGCTTCAAATTTTTTTCAAGATAGGTGGGCCGAAGTGACCCATAGAGCAATAAATGGTGGGTCATTTTCTGAAATGATGGGCCCAAGCACATCAAACTAACCACAGGTGACATTTGGGTTGTATACTTTACCTACACACTGGTACAGACACTTGTATGCATAAATGTACGAGGGTCAGTCAAAAATAACTGAGAGTTGATTCATATCTCTTACGTAGTCTAGCGTACACTAGTGAAATTTGGCACATGCATGCAAGGAACTGTCCTGCATCAGAATATGCAATATAAAAGACCATGCAAAGTACAGATTATTGTTGCTTAGCAACCGAAGAGTGTGATATAACGTCATGCGTTCACGCTGGAATATAGCGTTGCCATGGAAACACATTACAAAATTTAAGTTTCATCAACTTGTGCATTTGTTGCAAATAAATTATGTGAATGTATTTTGTGAAATGCAACAACTGAGATTGATGCGTTGGAATTTAATTACATAAATAATAGGAAAATTAACTAAATTTTCTGAAAATTACACCCCAAAATATACCCCACCCACCAATTACGGTTTATTTTTAAGCAGAATTATCAACTAAGTATCATATCATATGACCATTTCATTGTATTTAGCAATTGTTTTTGACATCTGAATGCATATGTTGAATATTCCCAGGAATAAACGGTTGCCATAGCAACAAAATCTGGTCTTTTAGATAAAATTGGAATTTCTATCGATTTTGGTTGCTAGGCAACGAACATTGCATGTATTGTATCTTCTATCTATTACACTTCTTCAAAACATTGCTAACACATTGTTTGATACAATTGGAGGGATAAAAGGTCCGTTATTATACTGTTTTAGATTTGAAATGATTTTAAATTCATGGCTGCTTAGTCCGAAATGTCGTCAGCGCGAACGCACATCGCTGAGAGACGGTCTTTGGTTGCCTAGCAACAGCGCATTGAAGATGATGAGACGTCAACTTCTATATGTAATGAAGCCCGAAGGTTCATTCTATATGTGTATAAAGTTTCAGTCAAAACTGCAGACCCAGTAAAAAGATATTAACCAACTCTCAGTTATTTTTGACTGACCCTTGTATATTGGCTGCTGATTATACAGTAAACCCCGTCTTCAGCGGCTACTCAAAAAAGACCTATTATCACTTAATGCAGGTCAAAAGTATTACAGAATGCTTCAAAGGGAGCATTCTTCAATACTTTGACCTTCATTAAGCTACCATTTGTTATTTAGATCTTTGTTTTGTCTTTTTTGAGTGGCTGCTTAAGACATGTTTTACTGTATGGACTACCTACATGTACTTTCTGTTTTGTGGCGTTTGTAGACTCGCTGTTAGATGAATATTTTTTATTAAAGTGAGATTTTTCACAACTAAAAAGGATGGGTCCACTGGGCCCCCTGCCCTGGAAAGTGATGGGCCATATTTTGAAATCATGGGACAATGACCCGGGCCCACCCTAAATCTGAAGGCTTGCTTTTTGAAGAAAAATCACAGATATGCTGGAAATAATGGAGATATGATTGTTTTAACTTTAATATTCGTCAGTTTTGAAAGCTCAGCCTCAACAACGTATTTCCAATATATACATTTACCTGTATGTCTGTGACCAGTCCATTTATACTGAGTCCGAGGTATGTCAAGCCTCCAGATAAGAGTGTGTAATTGAGAATTTTTTCCTCATTTCTCATCCAACCATACCCCATAGGGTAATCTGTAGCGAGTCCGGCTGCAGACCCAGGGGTGACGAGTTCAATCCCGGCCCAGTCAGATACTTTCATGGAGATTGATCTTAAATAATTTCTACGGTCATCCTCCTAGTTACAAGCGAAAGTATGTGCACAATATCTGGTTAACTACTGAGGGAGCGCAGTGGCTCAGTGGTAGAGTGCTGGACTCAAGACCGAGGGGCAGCGGTTTTGAGCCTCACCGGCATCACTGCCTTGTGTCCTTGAGCAAGAACATCAATCCTAGCTTAGTACTGGTCCCTTTATAACAGAAATATTGTTGATGAGACGTAAAGAATCAAATCAAGCAAAAAAAATCTGGTTAACTCCATAGCTGTTGACCGGGATGTAAAATTCAAACAAAAATATTCTCAACGTAAACATATGTTGTGGGTACTCAAAAGAACTGTCTCAATTAGACGGTTCCTTTGAGCAAAAATATCCTGATCTGGATGTATGGATAGATATCTAATTTTTGGCCTGGTCTGGCCTTAATCTACACCCATGTGTATGAAAACAGCAAAGCCTCACATGAGGCTTGGTCAGTAACCTAGATATACATGGGTGAAAGTTTTCAGGGTTATTCCTGAATTCAGGATTTTGAGGCTGACTTTCCACAGAAAGTCAGCCTCAAAATGCTGAATTCTGGAGATTATATTATCTTCTCTGATTAATTTTTAGTCTGTCTAAAGACAATTGATCTTTTAAACTTGAAACTGTGAATACTTAGTGGGCATACTGCAAGTTTTAAGGTCGGATTTTCAAAAGTTCAGGATTTTGAAAATTTTGAACTTTCACCCATGGATATATTGGCTCTTGTTACTCAATACTGAGCTTAAAGTGGTTTGATATAAAACTGTTATTAAATGTATTTCAGAACACTGTGTTGATATTTATTTTACTCAGTTAGGCCAGTAGAAAAAAGTTGTATTTCCGATTCCTGAACAATCATTAATTTTTGGGCAGACTAAACTTTTTTCAAATCTGGAAAAAAGGGGGACATAGTTTCTGTCGTTTTTGATGCAGTGATATTGCTGCTGAAGGGTTGTCAGTCCATGTTAATGATGCAAACAAAAGTGACTTGTTGAGAAGAAACAAACGGTGGATGTATGGTGCTTATTAACCCGTCATTATTTCAGAATTACTTGCAAATGATTTCAGATTGTGCCGAGAAAGTCAAACAGAAAAATACAAACAAAGTTCACAAAGGTTTAAATATACAATTTTTTTTAGCGTAGTCGTAAATATTTTCTTATAGATCAGTATTAACATGTATTTTGGTTGCTTAAAAGCATTGCCTCATTGAGACAGTTCTTTTGAGTACCCACAACATACATTGTGTTTGAGAAATAACAAAAATGTTTTTTGTTACACACTCTAAACTTAAAAGGCTTGATTCAGCAATTAAAATTGTTCATTTCAAATCAAAAATGCATGTAGGTGTTTATTAAATAATTATAGCTAATTTTACCCTGGGCAAGCAGGTTTGGCCCCGAGGTTATAAAACTTTCCAGGCTCAACTTACCTGAGCATGAAATTTACCCTGCTCATAAATGTTAAAATGCCAACAATTGTTGGCATTTTAACATTTATTAGCATGATAAATGCAACATCTGAGAGATTTATAGCAAGAAACTTCTTCATTTGTAGGTATTTTAGTTTTCATGAGCATTTGAAATTTCTTGCTCAGTTGAGTTAAGCATGAAAACAGTTTTATAACCTCGGGGCCAAGAATAGAACTGTTTATTGGAATCCACTTGTCAAAACCCATAGAAAGGACCTCGGACAGTTTCCTATTCAATCTGCCCAAATTTTGACAGCCAGTGGCTAGCATAATGCATAACTGACAACTATAGTTGTGTGCTTAAATCAAACCCTAACATTTAGTGCATCTAACAAAATAAAAATATTTTGAAAATATTACATAATTATGCCAGGACTTTAGGGTTTAGGGGGTGGGGGTATTTCTTGTGACCAAATTTTTTTTCACAGAAAGTCAAAGTTTCGTCGAGTATTCATCTAAATACATGTTAATATAACGTTTGCGGCATAAAACTTGAGACAAAAGTGATGCGTTTGCATAAAATTCGGGTTGAGAAGATTTCATTGTTTCGTCTAAAGAAGTGTACTGTCAATTACTTTTGACTATTACCTGTAATGTTTCAAGCAACCAGTTTGACTTGTGCACTGAGGTGTATCATATCTGTATACTGTATAAATCACAGTCTAGATAAACACAGTTTTTAGTGTAATATCGTAATATTATCTTACACATCAGTTTTAACCTATAATTTTGGTGCTTACAAGAACTGTTTCATTGCGACGATTCTTTTGAGTACCCACAACATAATGTTTTGGTTGAGAAATGAGACAATTAATTTCTTTGTAAGCATCCATAACTAAAGCCCTGATATATGCCATTGCAAATTGATATTTACCTACAGGTATTTACAAAATAAGTTTCTAATAAGTTTTTATAATAAAGTGTTTTTGAGCAACCAACCCCCCCCCCCCCCGTGACTTAACATGCCGTTTTCATATGACATGTGAAATGTATAACTACAACTGTATGCAAAAGGATCAGTTTGGTCACAGGGGGAAAGCACCTCAGTAAAACTTTTTCTATTTTCTATATGTTGAATAGCAAAAACTGAGTTTTCAACCCATATTTTTCAATTGGTACTTGTCCAATGAGAAAAAGGCTTTTGTGAATAAGTCGAGGGTTGAACCTACTATCATTTACATAGAATAAATATCATTTTTTTGAAACTTTTCTCTGGTCATTTTTATGGGCAATCCTTCATTAAGACTGTCCGAGGTCCTTAGCTAGTTGAGTGTTATCCCTTAGATAAGAGATCCGAATTGTAAGTTATTTTTCTTATTTCTCAACCAAAACATATGTTGTGGGTACTCAATGAGATGATTCTTTTGATCACCCAAAGCATATGTTTTAACTAATAGATGAGAAAATATCAGTTTTAACTACAGACAAAAATTCAACTTGTCCGCTAGTAATTACGAGTGAAATCTAGAAAGGATGAGTAATTATTCCCAAAGGACTCATCCTACAGGATGAGTGCTAAAATCTGAAGGTGAAACTAGCATTTTCTGAGTATTGACTGTGAAATCTTTTTGTCAGTGTATGGGATGCAGTTATGAAACTGACTGGGTAAAGATCATTTTAGCAGTGATATATAAAAAAACTTTATAAGTCATATTACATATAACTCCCTAATGTTCTGTATTGCATATGCTTTTAAAGGATGATTGCATGCGTTTGCAGGATGAGTGAAAATTGTAAGTCACTCGTCCTGCAGAACAAGTGCAATATTGGAATATTTTTTGTCCCCTGATGCTCAATTTTTTTTTTATCTCTACTTATGGTATTATCTAGAGGCCTGTTAACCCCATGTATACTGATAGACAAAGTAGTGATTGTTATGATGCATCCAGTTATCTATCCTGAAAACAGGGTGGACTCAGTTCTTAAGGTAATTTAGGTTGACAACCCTGACCTAAACCTTTAATTGGTTAATTGTTGGTTCCACAGTGGCTCAGCTTGAGGTTTTCTTAAAATCTGACTGTCTGCAAGTCCTTTTTCTTTGTTTCATCATACTTAAATTTTCCTGTCATTGAAATTTTGGGATTTTAATAGAATGATATATCAGCACAGTTAAATATTGGCGTTTACTATCTATCATCATACCATCTACTTTTAAAGGAAAGAATATGCTTCCCATGTGGAAAATATTCTTACCATTAATAGTAGCCCCTCTTAAGACGTGTTTTCATCTATTTTGAAACACCCTGCTATTCAAAAGTTGATTTTTGTAGATAGGGATATCGACTTGCTTATTGTGCAACTGAATTCGAAACTGTATTTTATGGTTTCATATTTTCAGCAATTTTTTGTTTATATGGCCATAGCGCCAAATGAAAATGCCCGCAAAAATTACAGTAGTACCCCCCTCCCACCCCAAGTTGCTTCAGCTACTGTCCATTTAAAGTCATAGGTTCTGTTGTTGTTGATTCATTGTTTATTGTTGCTCCCAGTGTATGTGGGGGGTTTTGTGTTTGTTCTGTAATACACTGCTTAGTGTTCTTTCAAGTAATTTTAATCATCTCGCTGTGGAAGAAAGAGCTGGTTGCTTTACCGGGCCTTTAAGAGTGTGTAACGAAGAAATAGTTTTCTTATTTCTCAACAAAACATGTTGTGGGTACTCAAAAGAATCGTCTCAAAGAGACCGTTCTTTTGAGCACCCAAAACATATGTTAAAACTGATGGGTAAGAAAATATTGACAATTTTCTGCTCAAATATTTTGCTTATCTAAATCTGTGCTTTACTTTAAGTGATTTCTTGGCAGGCGTATGCCTGTAAGTGTCTGTGTCTTTTTCTCATGGTGCCCTGGGTTCGTCTGCAGTGTGCTATTGTGGCATTTCCTAGTCATGCTCACTTTTTGTATAGAAAGGGACTTTGTTGTCAGGCACTTGTGAATAAGTAGCATTGACTGTTACTGTACTTTGTGTTTTGTTTCAAAGCATATTAAAAATCGTGTCAGCCACTTATGCACTGCATCTAATTCCGGTATTATTTTAAGTGTTTTTGTTCCACTCAACAAACCAATGGAAAAACTTTACTAATTGCATATACAGTAGAACCTGTGTAAAACGGCCACTCTCAAAAAGGCAGAAAGTTGGTTTTCAAGACCAATTATTGCTTAATGCAGGTAAAAAGTATTGTAGAATGCTAAAAGGGGAGCATTCTGTAAGACTTTCAACCTTCATTAAGCATAATTTGTCATTGTTTATTTTTGAGTGGCCATTTTACACAGGTTTTACTGTACCAAGGTTCCTACTCTACTTCTGTCCCTGCAAGTGATTACATATTTCCATCATCTGCTAATTACCCTTGCAAACAGTTTGACCCCAGATCCGTTCCTAATGTAGTTACAGACTGATCTGGATCCAAACTGACTAATGTTTATGATATACCTGAACTTTTTTTTAAAAAAAAGAATGAAAAAAAATACATGTATGCAGAGTACAAAAAAGCATGCAAAATTACCTATTATGCTAGGTGTTAACCCTTGTCTTACTGAACATGGATATGTCCTCTTTAGAAATTGATGTAGTTCCAGATCAGCTGACAAAGCCATCAGATTAGAATCTACACTGTTTTCCATGCAGCTTTAGAATCCACCATTACACTATTAGTTGAAATCACGCAACTGATCTGGCTGAAAAACAGAATTCTAATGCACTCGCGACGTCTGATAGGATAACGTCATAAATTTGCGACAGTATATCCTGCGATATACTGTCCAAACCCGACGTCATTACGTTACTCGCTTTTTATTGGTTTACAAGTGAATATATGCAGCTGGCAAGCGGTTTTATGCAGCTGGTGTCGCTGGACTTGTAGGCGCAAAAAAGTACATTTTCACTGTCTTTTTGAAGGGAAAATGTTAATAGTGCATTAGAATGGGGATTACCATATTCAAAATTTTCATTTGGGGAGGTATATCTTCGGATATACGTTCGGAAATCACGTTTTATGGCTCCACTTATGCGTCGCCGTAAAACTAAATTTCCGACCATATATTCGACGATATACCTCCCCAAATGAAAATTTTGAATACAGTTATCCCCTAATTAGTTTATTCAGTAAGACAAGGATAAAACATATACTGAGAGGCAAAAGAAGTGCTACAATAGAATTTTGTCAGGATAGTCACAGACAGGAGCTGCACATGACCAGAGAAGGTTATTTGAATTAATCGATTTTTGTTCATCAGACATGTTACTTGACTTTTCGCTTACTGTAAAGGGGGCAACTTTAATATTCATATCTGGGTGTGGTTCGGCTATCTCATCTGCTAAGGAGGGGAAATCGGGTCTTATTTATAATTTGGTAAAGAGTTAATAAGCTTTTTGAGCCGCGCAAACGTGCGTGCATTTCATGAAAATCCTAACAACTCATATGTATTAACCCTTGAAGCGCATATTCACAAAATGTATGTTTTTGTCGTCCACTTAACTATTTGAAGCCGCGAAGATAAACAGTGTGAACCCAGATCAGACTGTTCCTGTAGGAGCAGTCTGATCTGGGTCCACAATGTTTGCCTCCCTGCTTATGTTAAATAGACATTTTCAGAAGCAGCTATTTTGCTGGCGTTTTAAGGACTAAATAATGACTGAGGTTGTGGCACAAGATGATACAGTTACTTTTGAATAAAACCACGCCTCCTTTTCAGCTTTTACCTATGCCTAAGGTTGACTAGTCCTAATTACGCATTCATGAGGCGCCGCCTTTACAGTAAGCTAAAAGTCAAGTAATACATGAATATTTTAACTGCTGTCACTAATTTTATTTCCTTCTGAGTTATTTATCAAAAATTATGCATGCTGCGTTTCTTTTGTCGGTCAGTACATATACAGTGAGGATCCTTTCAACACTAAAGACATGAAGCAAACAACATAGATCCAGATGAAATGGCTCGTATCAGCATCTCATCTGGTTTACTCAATTCTCATCTCAGTTTTTCTAGGTGGTTCTGTTGTTGACTTTTTGTTTATTGTTATTCCCATTGTGGGAGTCTGTAATTGTTCTATGTATTGTTGTACGTTACTTTATGTCCATTCTAGTATTGCAATCATCTTGATGGGGAAGAGAGAGCTGATCACTTTGCTTTATTTGTCTTCCCGGTGTCTCGTGATGGTTGAGAGGCTCTTCCTCGCGGTGCCATGGGGTTGTCTGCGGTTTGTGATTGTGGTATTCCTGATCATACTCACTATTTTAAGGCTTTGTCTAACATCCTTTTGAACACAATGGACTCCTCTAAAATTTAATACCTAAGAAATTTAAGTCTGGAAGGGTTAATTCTGAATTGTTTGTAAGCTGTAATGGCTCTTGCCATACTGTATGGACTTGCATGTTGGTCTTAATGTTCTTTGATCACATTTACAATAAGTACATGAGCAGACTCAATACCTGTTTTTATAAGTGCTCTTAACAGAAATATCCCACCCTTATCAAAAAGGGAAATCCATTTTGAATTTGTGGGGTGTTTGGGTTGTAATTTACACATTTCATTCAAATTTTAAAGGTAAATTCTGGAAGCAAACAGTGCAGAACCTGATCAGATGTTATATCTGCAGCATCTGATCTGGTTCTGTGATGTTTGTTGACGTCTCATAAAATAGACACAAGGCTTATATGGATTAAAACTGTCATTTTTTCACAAGTACTCTTTAAGGTTATGAAGGGTCAATTGCTTTTCAATTGGACTGAAGCAGCTGTTCTGATGCACGTGTTGTCCTCTTGAACTAATTGGTTTTCTGAACGAATGGTTCTGTGATGTTTGTTGATGTCCCACAAAATAGACACTAGGTTTATACGTACTCTTAAGATTATCAAGAGTGGATTGCACTTCAAAGGGGAGCGCAGTGGTAGAGTGCTTGCCTCAAGATTGAGTGGTTGCGGGTTTGAGCCTCAATGGCTTCACTGCGTTGTGTCCTTGGGCAAGACCACGGAAAGAGAGTTAGTGATATGTTTTTCAAGCTAAATAAATGGTAACTGATAACAGGATGTACCACTTTAGGGACTCAACAACATTGGCGGTGCCATATAGTTTTAGACCATCTGTCTGTACTGTCCATTTGCACTTGTGAGCACTGTTACTAAGACATGTCTTTTGTCATCACATTTCTTGTAATTTTCACATATTTGCATTACTTTTATTAGCTCACCTGACCCAAAGGCTCATGGGTGAACTAATAGCATACCAGTCACTCCGGCGTCCGTCCGGCATCCGTCCGTCAACATTTTCAAACATCTTCTCCTCTGAAACCACTGGGACAATCAAACTCAAATTTCATATGGAGACTCCTTAAAACGCAGGAACGAAAGTTTGTTCAAATGGTCCTGGTCACATGACCAAGATGGCCGCCACGCCCATTTATGGTAAAAACCCTTTAAAAATCTTCTCCAGAACAAGAAGGCCAACGACCTCGGGACTTAGTATGTAGCATTGGGGATGTGGGGTCTACCAAGTTAGTTCATATGATGATCATAGATTTGCCTTGACCTACTTAACGTCGAGGTCAAATTTGCTTCCTAATGCATTTAAATAGGATTTTTTTTGAAAAGTTGATTTTTTTGAAAACTGTAGAAGCCTTAGTCATTATTCTCACTTGATATTTTAAAACTAAGAAGACAATGGCTATAAATAAGTTCCAAAGGTCAAGATTAACCTTTCAGCTAAGTCGCTCATATTGGAGTCGCATCAATATATTAAAACATAGTTTTCTCACAAACCATTGGCCCAATTGAACTGAAAATTCATGTGAAGACTCCTTATGCTAAGTTAGCCAAAATTTATAATATTTTGGTCACATGACCAAGATGACCGCCATGCCCATATATGGTAAAAACCCTTTAAAAATCTTCTCCAAAACTAGAAGGCCGGTGACCTTGGGACTTGGTATGTAGCATTCGGGAAAGTGGGGTCTACCAAGTTTGTTCAAATGATGATCCTAAGTTGACCTTGACCTGCTTAATGTCAACGTCAAATTTGCTTCCTAATACATTTAAATGGGTTTCTTTTTGAAAAGTTGAGTTTTTGAATACTGTTGAAGCCAAAGTCATTATTCTCACTTGATATGTTAATCCTTATGAGATAATGGCTATAAATAAGTTTCAAAGGTCAAGGTTGACCTTTAACTTTTCAGCCAAGGTCGCTCATATTGGAGTCCCATCGACACATTAAAACATAGTTTCCTCAGAAACCACTAGGTTAATTGATCTCAAATTTCATATGAAGACTCTTTATGATAGGTTAGCCAAAGTTTATACCAATTGTACTGGTCATATGATCAAGATGGCCACCTAGCCTATGTATGGCAAAAACCCCTTAAATATCTTCTTCTCTGGAACCAAAAGGCCAATGGCTTTGTGACTTGGTTTGTAGCATTGGGGTTGCGGGCCCTACCAGATTTGCACAAATGACGAATGACGAATCTAGGTTGACCTTGACCTACTTATGGCAAGGTCAAATTTGATTCCTAATGCATTTATAAGGGAAAATGTTGAAATGTTCATTTTTCTATAACTGTTTAGGCCGAAATCATAATACTTGCAAGAAATGTTTAACCTAATGAGACAGCAGTTTTATATAAGTACCAAATGTCAAGCTGACCTGGACCTGTGACCTTTTATCCAAGGCCACTCATTTGGACTGCCACGTACCTTCTTAAACATCTTTTCCTCAGAAATCACTGGGCTGTTTGATGAAGTTTTCAACAGATTGACCAAAATGGCGGCAACCCCCATAAAACAAAATACGTTTCATTATAAGCTGTAGTTGATCTTGACCTAGTTTGACATTATTAAGGAGATCAGGTGAGCGCTTCAGGACCGTCAGGTCCTCTAGTTAATCTTTGTTGAGTTCAAATATGGGCTACCACAGACACAACATCAGGCCCCAACCCAAATTTGCTTTATAAAACTATTGAAAGGGATTATTTTTGCAAAGTTGAATTTTTGAAAACTGTTGAAGCCAAATATACATTACTAACTAGACATGAGGGTCTGGATTGGGTTTAACTATTAGTTAATAATGGCCTTATTTTATAATCATTAGAGAATAAAGAGCAAAACGAAATGAGTATTACTTGACTTTTTGGTTACTGTAAAGGCGGCACCTCATTAATGCGTAATATTAGGACTGGTTAACCTTAGACATAGGTAAATGCAGAAAATGAGGCATTGTTTTATTCAAAAGTAACTGTATCATCTTGTGCCATTACCTCAGTATAGACGCAAAGCACATTATCTAGTCCTTAAAATGCCAGCAAAATAACTGCATCTGAAAATGTCTATTTAACATAAGCATAGAGGCAAAAATTATGGACCCAGATCAGACTAATCCTACAGGAGCAGTCTGATCTGGGTCCACACTGTTTTTCTATGAGGCTTCAAATATTTTAGTGGATGGCAAAAACATACCTTTTGTGATTATGCGCTTTAAGGGTTAATAAATGTGAGGTCAGTGTGTATACGGTTAGAATTTTCATGAAATGCACGCACGTTTGCGCGGCCCAAAAAGCTTTTGAACTCTTTACCAAATAATAAATAGAACCTGGTTTCCCTTGCTTAGCAGATGGAATAGCCGAACCACGCCCAGATATGAATATTAAAGTTGCCGCCTTGACATTAAGCGAAAAGTCTATTAATAGAGAATAACAAGGTCTTAAAGCTGCATACTCAGTAACTATGAACAATTTTCGAAAAATTTTATTTTCTTTTTAAATCATTTGTAAAAGTAGAATTAAGCTATGTATTCACAATAAAAATGTTCAGTACAGCTGAAAACTGCATAGAAAAGTGAATTATCTTATCGAATAGGTGTATTTTTCTCTTGTTGGTAATTATTTGCGTCCCTCCAATAATTCTAGACCGTTGAATTTTATCATAAATGCAGTTGTTTTGATAGTGACAACTTGCTAAGATTTACGAAAATGGAAAAATGTTTACCTGAATTTGAGTATTTTTTCTTTTTTCTTGAAAAATAAAAACATTATTTTTAAAATTAGAAGATCAAAAGTTACAGACTATGCAGCTTTAAATACGGAACCTTGGGAGGGACATTTTCTTTTTTTATGTACGAGAAAAGAAATTCAAATGAAAAAATCAGAAAAGAAATTATAGGTTATGTACCTAAAACATAAAGAATAAATCTATTTTTAATGAATAGGCGAAAAAATACTGAATATTAAGACGGTTTAAAACAATAATAATCCAAATATAAATCCAAAAATAAAATTTTAGATATCAAAATGTTTAAAGAATTATGATATTCATTTTAATTATAAGCAACATTTTTACTGAGAGTGAAAAATTGGCTAAATTTTTAATGGTAAGTGACCCCACCCCCTCCAGATCCTCAGATATGTTTAGCCTAAATAAGGTCGTTCTTATTGGATTCCCGTCTATATATGAAACATATTTTCTCAAAAAACCATTTGAACTCCAACTTCATATGTATACTTCATAGGGGAACGCATGTCCAAGTTAGCGGAAATGCCGATATATGACAAAGTAAGTAAGGGTGCAAAGATCAGGAATCGATACAATCAAGTACCACACCTGACCCAGGATACCAATGGGAAAGTGACAAACTCACGGTTAGACACCACAAACGAGAGCCAAAAGGTCAGCCCTTTCCCAGCAGGTGACCACAAAGCACATATAAACAGACGCGCACAATGACATAGCAAACACAAGACAGAACAAAAACATAAAAGATCCACAAAAGAAGTACCGCCTTGGAACGGGCAGTAAAATATTATACTGGAGGGCTTAAACCAGTTTAACGGCGCACCAACCTCACCCTTAATTCAGATGTGGATCAAGACACATAGATATTTGGTTTGAATGAAAGACCCCTAACTTATCAATGCATCATCTCCTAAAACATATAAATCAAGATATAACAAGGAGATAAAGCAAAGATAAGGACTCAACAGTAAATAAAACTGAATACCGGAGCAAAAGAAATCCAACAGGTAAATCCCAGTGGGCCTGACAAACAGCCAAAGCATCAGGCCCCTACCATCTCATCAATAGATAAGTCGGAACCATCATAGAGTCTGAAGCGCCCACCGGCGTGCAATTAAAGAGGAAAGTAAAGTTTCCAGCCGTGATTGGGTTGACCACCAAGCATGCTGTCTGTTGCAATACATTTATGTTATAGCCAATCTTTTTATAATGGGGAAATTATTTTAATGAACTGCGCTGAAAAATTATTAGAGCCAACAATCTTCTTCAATTTATTCACCAAGTCACCATAGAAATCAGGTTCCGAAAGTCCTTGGCGCAAGAGAGATTTAAGTCCAACTAGGAATTTAGATATCAAATCATAGTATCGTCTATGAAATTTTGAAAACGTTTTGCGAAGTTTATGATACCGATAGCCTTGTTAAGAAGTTTCTGAGTTAACAATTTATTGTGAGTGTTGAAGTCAGCAACATAGCTAGATGCTCTAGCAAAACGAATGAGCTGTGAGATATAGACTCCATAGGATGTAGAACGAGGAACATTACCATCTTAAAATGGGAAATCGACAATTTCAAAATCAAAGTCGTGTCGTTTATCATAAATTTTGGTTGAAACAATATCATTAGACCAATGCAAGTCTAAAAATGCGGCATCGGTATCAGAGGTTTTATTCAGTTGGAGCTCTGAAGGGTATATTTGACTAACCATATTGTCAAAATAAACATTGTTAATATTTAAAATGTCGTCCAAATATCTGGATGTAGTGTTTAACGCATCAATAACATCAGCCTGCTTATCATCAGAAAGAGACATCATAAAGTCCCTCTCATAACAAAACAGGAATAAATCTGCAACCAGGGAAGCACAATTAGTGCCCATAGGAATCTCAAATACTTGTCTATACAGCTTGGTGCCAAATCAAATAAAAAAATTGTCCAACAAAAAAGTCAGCGCATCACATACATTTTGACACGACCATGCATGATTTTTTTAGGTTTTTCTGAAGTAAAAAATGCATTTCTGTCATTACATGCAAGGTAAGGAGAGCCTTCTCTCTAGATGGTTCTTTCAATAAGATCAATAAGTTTATCTTTAATTGAATCATGAGGTAAAGTAGTGTAAAGAGTAGAAAAATCATAAGTAGACAAACTGGTCGCTTTGAAATCTCTAGCTTGAAGTTTATCTAAAATTTCACCTGAATTTTTAATAGACCAAAATAGGTTTTTACCGATCTCTCATATACCTTTCACAATACTTGATTACATGTTTTTAACAGCTGTAATACACGAGGCTAACAATTTAGAAAGTTATGTTGTCGTACAAGAACTAGAATTAGCAATAAATCTTGCTTTATAGGTTTATTTTATGGAGTTTAGGTAACCAGTACAACGTAGGAACTTTGTCTTGATTTTCTTTAGCTTTGACACCAAAATGTAGGGCTGCATGACAACCATGCCCATCAACAATCACCCCCTCACTTAAAGAAGGCTGCAGTTTATAGGCATTAGTGTCAACAAGCTCACGCTTAAGAGTATTAATATAATACAATCGTCAAACAACTACAACATTGTTAGCAGCTTTATCTGCTGGGACCAAAACATAGTTCATATGAAAATCCTGGATAGAAAATTCTTCAGAACCAGAAAGCCGATTACCTTTGGGCATTGTATGTAGCATTGGAGTTGTGTGGTCTACTAAGTTTGTTAAAATGATGATTCCAGGTGACCCTGACCTACTTTAAGTCAAGGTCAAATTCGCTTTCTACCATTTTTAAATGGGAAACGTTTTGAAAAGTTGGATGTTTGATAGCTTAAAGCCAAAACCACTTTATATGGTTAATCTAATGAGGCAAAGACAGTAAATTAAGTCCGAAAGGTCAATGCTGTTAAATGCAACAAAGGTAGGTTTTCTCGCGACGAGGCCCAGTGGAATAGAACAAAAGAGAAACAAAGCAACTTAATGCATACAATAACATTTAATTAAGCTATTTTAGATGCAATTCTTCGCTGGCCCTGTTTTTGTTGTCTTTCCTTACAGGTGTCTCCCTAGATGCGGCATCTGTAAGAAATAAAACTCCATTAAAACCTTTTATTTTATACTAAGCAGTGAAATCAATGCATATCAAAACAAATAAGTGAAATGATTGATATCAGCCTATATTTTCACTGTAGCGCGTTTTTTTGGATTACCTCCGACTTTTCTATTCACTTAATGCATATCACTTCAGAACTTCAAACGCCCTTAACTTTCTTATTTGTGAACAAAAACATCAAGGGTGCATTTTCTTAGTTAGAACATGTCGAATATATTGGTACCAAAATTATTTGGGCTTGCTAAAAGTTTCGTTTTTGCATTTTCAGCACCTCCTTTTTTTCAGTGGGTTCGACATTGCATATAGCATATAAAAAGTATAAAATAAAAAGAAAATTGACTTTTTTTTTGTTTCGGTAAATATCAAGTATATTTCGTCTCATGAGTTGAAAGCTTCAGAATTTTCACTCGTGCTGCACACTCGTGAAATTCTGAGGTTTTCAAGACACTCGATGAAACATATTTGAGCCGTGACACGTGATTTCCAACAATGTGGCATTTTGACATGAGTAGACTCAGACGAGCCGGTGCAGCCTCCTTTGAAGCTTAGAAACCTCAAATGACAGTAGGAACGCAAAGAGCGTATTTTGAGTTAAAGTATTTTAAAATTGTAAAAATGCGCGACCTAAAATATTCCCTCAAAATGGCGGCCGAAAAATGGCGCCAAAAATTCCCTTTTTTAAACGCTCTTTATTCTTAATTTGTAATTAATGACAGTGTATTCTCCCTATATATTTAGATTCTGCAACCTTTAAACGCCAATTTCCTTTTTTGAAAGTGTTTAATGATATATTGCTTCGCAATGAAATCAAGCTCTGAAATGCACCACAGTCAGGCGCTTAAAAACAGAAATGAAATATAAGCTCTGGCATATAATGGAACGTTTTTTGTCTCCAGAACCGATTTTGATGAAATAAATTAAAACATATTCACCTTTGCCCCGTCCATCTTTCAGCTGAGTATAAACGCGGGACAAAGCTCTAAAATGACGTAGTCACTAGTCAAAGATGTCCCATATTTACGTCACTATTACGAGTAAACGTGTTGTAATCGATATGTTTTATCTATAAAAATGTGATTCTAAAGGAATAATGCCAATACATATTCTTCTATAAAATGGCGAAGAACTGTGATGTTCAAATACCTTATCTCTGGGGCCTCAGAGGTACATCCTAGGTATGCAGATTTCATTTTTAAATCGTTTCGTTCGCCTGAAAATGGGCTTCTTCGTTACTTTGAAATGAGAAATCTTAAATGTTCCCTTCTTCCCGGGCTGCCGATTCTTCCCCTTTCGACTTTAGTCTTTAAATGTCATGTATGTGCGGATCTAGAGGGGGGGGGGGGGGGGGGTAGGGGTCCGGACCCCCATCCCTGGTAAATCACAAGTTCTATCAAATTCTCTTATGATAGAAATTAGCATTTGGACCCCCCCCCCCCCCCCCCCCCCCCCCCGTAAATAGTTGGACCTCCCCGCATCCCCGGAAAATTTTGGACTAAAAAACCCCAAAACAAACATAAAAAAAAAATCAAGGCTGTTTTCTCGCCGTTGGGCTTGGACCCCCCCCCCCCCACCCCTCTCTGACAAAATAATCTGGATCTGCGCATGTATTGAACATTTACCCGCTCACCCCCGGGCTCACCCAATGTCAGAAGGAACTATGGTTATGTCTGTACCTTGGCTGCATTATCCACTAACCATCAAGGCCATCACGGGGTAGGGGGTGGGGATATGAAATAAACTGAGATAAACTGGGAGCTGAAATAAACTTGCTTGTTCCCCAAAAATCGAAATTTTGTTTTCCTAGGTTCCATGTTCCCCAACATTTTCTTTGTTTGCTTGTTCCCCTCAAAAGTTGCACTTACCTCCTCTCCCCTTGAAATGAATGCCCCTTTACTCTGTTTCCAGTGATTTTATTTGGGATTTTAGGAAGCTACCTTTTCCTTTACAATTGGGAAAATAAGTGCTAAAATACATGAAATTGGGAAAATAAAGGCCATTTTTTGACTGGAAATGACTCCCATATAAGGCCCCAAAAATGGCCAAATAAAATCACTGGTTTCCCAAAACCCATGGAAGGCCTCACCAACTACTAACCTACACCCACCCTCAATCCTCCTCTTGCTCTTATGTTTTCTTTTTTCCTAGCTGTTCCCCAATATTCTTTATTTTTGCAGGGATAATCCTGGATGGGCCTAATCCATTTTGTGAGAAAGATTTATTACTTTTAGAAAATGGACTTTACTTTTGGCTTGCCCCATATAAACTATTCAAAGGGGCTCTTTCATGGTATGGGAAATTAACATGGGAGTCTGCCCACGCTTGGAATTTGATAATATTATGTTTACTAATTGTCTGGGGTATGACTTTTATATTTATGGTGCATTTGAGTTTTTATGCAATTCCAATGCTAATTTATGACGTCATGTATAATATCACTACAATACCTTAGGGTATCCAGTTATAATCATTTCTAAAGTAATTGACATATCATGTAATGGGCGCAGAAATGCTTTATTAAATAACTATATCATTAATAAGTTCGTTGATACTATAAATGGCTTTGTATGTATTAGGATAGAGTGTGGGCAATCATTTTTATGAGATGGTACCCCAATTTTCAACTGTATATTTTGTATTCAGTGAAATTTGGAATTAAAATTTTCACACGTTGCGGTCTTTGTCAAGATACCATTTCAACTTATAAACTTTCCATATATGTTAAGAATATGTAGACAAAATTTCATGAAATTCAAGGACCGGTAACATATTTTTTCAACTTGATATAAACACATGGCCCTAATTCATCAAAATGTAAAAAATACAATAATTATGTTTCTGTGTAAACATACTTGAATACTTGCTTAGTTTGAATCACCATGCTAGTACGTTTATTGGTAAAAGTTGATATGTTCAGTGTTTTTCCCTATTACTGATTGGAAAAAGACAAAAAAACAATATTCTTTCATATTAAGTGTCATGATTCTTATCTAATGAAGTGCTTGCACAATAATATTACCCAAAACGATACAATATGGTGACACTGGACTAACCACATCTAGTTTCGAACGTTAAAACTATATCTAACCAATGTTACACTTAATATGTAACATTATTAAGAATTTTAATTCATACAGAAGAGAAACCTTATGGCAAGTCAGTTCATACAGGAGAAGAACCTTATATCGATGGTTTTATAATTGTATGCCTCATTAATAAACCTGGTTCACAAGAATAAGCCCCTGTCAAACCTTTTGGTTAAAATTAATCATTTTGGTCACAGAGAACTCTTGGCTTCAAAGGTATTGCTAAATTAATGCTTAAATCTTCTCTGTTTATTATGTTTTATAAAACTGATGCTGATTTCCATCAAATGGCAACATTTATTCTTTGGCTAGATGTATATTCCAGGCATACAGTTTCGTTTCTGGACCTCACTTATTCATGTAGAACACTGTTCTGTGATACCTTTGATATGACTCTGTTACACTTAATCCTGGTCACGGCACCAAAATGTGATTACTCGAGCTCAGTTGGGATGTATAGAAATATTTGGTCTTCTTGTTTTCACACGTTTATTGATAGGATATTATGTTTCTTAAACAATATCATGCAGGACTTGAGAAAGTGATACACATTGTCTTGGCCCCTTAGTGCCATGACATGGGGCCATGACCTTTGGCATTTCCGGCCATTGAATCATTTGAAATTGTCTAAACATGTCTTTCTTTAAGAAAAGTGGAAGTAGATTTAAAAACAACCCCCTTCTGTTGAGTTATTGATTCATTTCAACTAAATAATTAATTTTGCTAAAACTGACCTATACCCATAAGAGGTAGGATTTGACAAAATTACCGGCTTCGGATTTTCATGAAATTTGGCTCAGATCAGTAGGATATATATGGCATGTTTTTGTGATAATATGATATCTTGACAAAGACTAAAACATATCGATCTTTGAAATTTAATGTTGAATGTTTTGTAATTTTTTGAAAAAAAAAATATTGAAATTTTATAATCACTTCTTCAGAAAACGTAAATCATAATACATCCAAATGGTTTTTTGGTATTAATATAATGCCTATGGTATTTTTGATTTAATCTGGATGATAAATCATAGAAATAAACAAAACTATAGATTTAGGACATGGAAATTTAGAGACAGGTGCCACCTTAAAGGTGGAGTACGTCAGGGTTGCTTCCTAAGCCTTATTCTTAACAATCTAATTCAATACATACATTTTCATAGTTTGTATATAACGAGTCCTTATTATGCAAAGTTTAAAGAAAATCCATGCGTGGGCACAGATGCAAGACCCCCTTTCATGTCAATTTTGCTCTAATGTAGATATTTACTTACGGATTTAAAATTTTTAAAAGGCCCATTGAAATTTTGAAATTTGCAAGACTTTGAATGGGATATATGGGTCATTGGCCCATTTTAAGGGCCCATCATCATTTTGGGCAATGATTATCTTTTTCTCTTAAATAAATAACCATTGATTCTTTTGATCATTGAAAACTTTACATTTAGGGAACATTTTTAGAAAGGTATAAATCTCTTTTGGGGGAGGGGGTGAGGGCATGGGGGAGTAACTTGTGGGTAATTTTGGTATGGGTGTGTGAGCCAGTATTTTCAGACCAATCCCAATCCGAATCATATACAAAAATATCCCTTCATATACATGATTTCACAGAAAGTTGACCCATTTATAAACTCCCCCCCCCCCCCCCCCACAAAGTAAATTTTATAAAAAGCCTAATAGCAGAGCTCACATTTTATTGGGGTGTACAAAACTAAGAAAATGGGAGCCAGTATACACCTTATTTCAGAGTTAGTGGGAACTTTGCTATTAAATATGAAATTAAAATACAATTTATTGAAAAAAGCATCCCATTATGACCCAGACCCCAATTAATACATCATTAATATTGAATCATACAATATTCAGCCTTCAAACTAGACCTAACCCTAAATAAGAGAAAAATGTTTTTGCTTTATTTTTATTTCATTTTTTTTTTAAAAATGAGGTGCTTGGGGCTTATACCAAAGACAACTTTAGTAAGAAAACATAACTATTTCTTGGGGAAAGGGAAGCAGGCTAATGTATGCAGGTAAACATTATGTAACATATTACAAACCTCGCTGGCTGGGCCTCATTAATATCATTTTTGTAAAGTGTAGACTGAGATTGCTTTCAATCTGGATAAAAAGAGGTTTAAGTATGTATCCCAAGTTGCAGCATACCAATCATTATATACATGTAATAAGCAGACATGTTCTTATTATAAACCAACAATGATAAAGGATTCAAAATAAGGATTTTTAACTGTCTTACAGGAATCTTAGTCAGACTCCCGAACTCCCATTAATTGGCCTTGAACTTCAAAAACTGGATGACAGTATAATCAAACACTGGTTTCAAATTTTAGAGAGATTTCATCAGCTGTTAACTGATCTGATGATTCTTTACACAGAATAAAGTTCCTGTAAAATTAACAGTTAATCAGAATGAAGCCAGCTGTTCTGGAACACCAATTTCCCCCATTTTTGAAATAGTTATATCATTTGTACAAATATGCTTATTATGAAGAATATGATACCTTAAGCTACTATAGCCCCCTCCCCACAGCATCTATCACCAATATTTATGAGAGACTTAAGGCCCCCAGATAAGAGTGTGTAACTGAAATTTATTTTCTTATTTCTCAACCAAAACATATGTTGTGGGTACTCAAAAGAACCGTCTTGATGAGACCGTTCTTTTGAGCACACAAAACACATGTTTAAACTGATGGATAAGAAAATAATCACAATGTTACGCAAATTTTTTGTGCTTAACTGTCCCTATGAGAGTATTAGATGTCAAAATAACTTGTTTACTTTCAATTACTGCAGAATAAGTCTGTTATATCAGTATTAAGTCTGTTTTGTTAATTTTTTTTCTCAATGATCTGTTGGTTTTACACAGTGCTTCTAAGAGTCAGAGACCCCCAAAATTGGTCATAGGAATCAAAAACTGATGCCAGCTAGTTATGGTCTCAAATTTGAGAAAGATCTAACCAGATTTAACCTTTTACACCTTTGAAATATCATGTATTTGAAAATATTATGGAAAATGGAGCATTTGCTCTTTTGGAGCAAATGCTCCATTTTCCATTATATTTTCAAACTCAAGACTAATTAGCTTCAATTTTCTTGAATTTTTTCAAAGTTGTCTAAAATAGAAAATAATGTCATGATCTAAATATAGCCTATGAAGTAAAGGATTAAGATGATAAAAGAGTAAACTGAGTTTGTTTTTGTATAAAAAAGGGTGTGTAACACATATTTTGAGTTAAACCAAACTCTAGGAAGAATATATTTGTAGATTTTTTTTCATTTAGGAGGTCTTTTACAATAAAGACATGTATCTATTTTAATGAATTTAAGTATGCTTATTATAAAGGATACTTTATACCCCAAGCTTCTATAGCATTCCCTCCCCAAAGCACCTATCCCCAAGATAAGACTATTAATGTGTGATTGAATTATTTCTTAACCAAACATATGTTGTGGGTACTCAAAAGAACCATCTCAAAGAGCATCCTAAACACAGTGTCATATGTAAATATGATATTTGGATCATATAACTGTTGTATTTGTTGGGGTCAGGTAAACACTAAAATATGATTAGGGCATGGGTATTCATCCTATTTAAAGAATCAGGCAGTAACTTGGACCAGAAAATTCTTTGTCTTCCAATGTAAATCTGTCTAGAGTATGTATAGTGATACAGATGTAATTGTTTTCTTGATATTTCTGATAAACTAAACAGGGTTTTTTGGCACATTTTGAAGACCAATTTTGGGTCATGTTCCCAATTGCAAAAAATTATGTTTTTTCCAATATCAAGGAGAATATTCCTAATTTAAGAACAACAAAAAAAGTCACTATTTTGTGACAATGTACCCCATGTTCAATTCATAATGTTGAAATGTTCTTATTAGCTAACTTTTGTTTGATTTGATTATAATATATGGTATGAGTTATTCCTCAATTTGTATAAAACTATGTGAAAAATTCCCAATTCTGGGGATTGGGTCATGTTCCCAAAATAGAGAGAAAAAACCCTGGGTCACTTTGAATAATAGGGACTGTAACAACGTTGTGACTTACACATAACCTGTTCTGAAAATGAAACAAATATGTTTTGGTATACTATTTTCATGTCGATTCAACGTCTGTGTTATTTGGGGGGGGGGGGGGTCCATCACTGAAGAGGTTGGGGTACAGGGGGAAAAGAGCATTCATCTCAGGGTAACACAAGAACAAAGGGCCCAATTATTTTTGAGGGGAAGGGGAACATTGGGGAACAGGGAAAATATGGGGAACAAGGGAACAGGTACCATCTTCCCTCCCTGGGAGGGCCTCATCGGTAGTTTGTAAAGTATTAATTAGTGCATAATTGGGTGTAAAATGGACTATCTCAAGTTTTATCAACCTCCATAGAAACAATTTGCGGGTTATATTTGAATAGTGCAAGACATTTCCTGATTGTAAGCAAGATTATTGAAAATCAATAAGACAACAGGAACGGCTTTCTATACCGTGTGCACTAAAAAAAAGATTGCTTACGTCATTTATTTATCGATGTTGTCGTCATAAACCAGACGGTCAGGAAAGATAACGTTGTCATAGATTGAGAATATAAGTGAAACATGAATTTATCCGAGGTAAATAAGGCCTAGATATCCAATATATTAAATAGATCTATATTTTCATTTGAATTTTAATACATTTATTATGGTCTAGATTGGTTTTGCGCGATATGAACTGGCTTTGCCAGTCGCACCCAATCCTCGTTTTCCGCCATCTTGGAAGTTTGACCGTTCGAAGACCGTATGACCTCTCGAAGATAATGGAACGAATTTTGTCTCCAGAACGAATTTCGATAAAAATTGGCACATTGGTAGTTGAAACCCTATATTTTTTCATGACATATATGCCACAGCGGGACCAAGTCGAAAAAATGAGAAATTTGATATCAAACGTGAACCATTTTTTTACAGTCACATCCTTCTTGCAAGTTTTCTGTTTCGCCCATCTCGTTGTTTAAGAGCGTTGTCGTAGATTAAAAATCATACGCTATGGGAAAACTTGAATAAACGACGAACACAAGTGGCCAATTTTTAACAGAATAAGATTTGAGACATTCGTGCAACAAGCGGTTAATTTTGGGGTGTCGTTCCTCGCTTCGCTTAGAAAGCTGAAAAATTCGAACGTTTTTGTTGCTATGCATGTTTGATAATATTCATACGCCTTCACTACGCGTCCCGACTGTGATGTTCAGTCAGTAGCTTAACACTCATATAATATTCAAGCGACAAGCAAAGGCTCTGATCAGACTGCGCATATACGCAGGCTGGTCTGAGCCTTTGCTGGTCGCACATACCACATTGTTTGGAAATCTGTGTCGCGGCTTGGTATTAATCTCCAAAAAGTAAATATCCTCTATTTATTGCATGGCGTTATCATGGTTATTTAACTTCCAGGCGCGACGTCATGTGTGCTAAATAGAGTTAACCCTTAAAGCGCCAAGAAAAAAATGCATCTGAAAATGTCGTCCGCTGAAGTCGTCTGCTGCAAATAATTGCCTAACATTACTGACGAATTTAGTATAGAAGCGAACAGTGTGGACCCAGAACAGGAGCAGTCTGATCTGGGTCCACACTGTTTGCCATAGAGGTTTCTTAAACATTTCAGCAGACGAAAAAAGCAGACGACTTTTATTGCGATTGGCGCATTAAGATTAATACACGTACTGCTGGACTGCTTATAATATCCCACATTTACCATGAAAGCACGATACAAGATGATCATGGCATTCGACTCCACCACAAGTGACTGGACCATGTAGAGGCCCGGTGCGACATGGATGCGTGCACATAAAGTACTGATTCAGACAGCTTCTTCTGCATCTGAATCTATCTGACTGGTAGGCTGGAACCTCACTGACACTCATCAGAATCACCATGGACATAGAAAGGATGAGAATCAAGAATTTTGAGTCAGTCATCTGCAAGTATAATACTGATGGTGAACTCCCAGAGAGGTATATAAATTTAATATCCTGTCTGACCATAGGTTTAGAAGAACAAAATTTATGGGAGTAAAATTGTAAAAAGTGGCTTACCCATTAATTTTAACATATGTTATTGGTGCTAAAAAGAACCGTCTTTTGAGTACCCACAACATATATTTTGATTGAGAAATACGTTTTTTTGTTATACATTCTTAACTGAAGGTATGCCTACCTCAATAAAAGTGCTTTAGTTCTAGCCATGCGCCGATCTAGATGGTTTGGTAAGAGGGGCCCAACTTTGACAGAATTTTATTTATAGTTTGAAGAGAAAAGAACCAAATACTACTATTAGCCGGTCATCATCGGCCCGCCAGCGAAACGTTTAAATGCCGTTTCGCTGACGTGCCGATTATTGCCCAACATTGAATGCTGGCTTGGTAGCTTTGTGATTTTTAAGGGGAGCCGAACCAGTATTGCTAAAACTCCCTATATTTTTGTGATTTTCCAGGGTGGTCCGGACCCCCTGCCCCCCCCCCCCCCTCTGGAAACTCACATGTCTAGTGTTAGGGAACACATGACTTGAGATGTGATATGGTTACTACATTGGAAATTGTCCTCACATGTCACCTGTGGTAAGCTTTTTTCTCTGAAACTCAAACGCTGCAAAAGCAAGCTACCACATGATGTGCTAGACCACAGCTTATGTAACTCAAATAATGAGCTGCGACATGAGATTTCCAACAATGTGGCCCGTATGTGCGACCAGCAAAGGCTCAGACCAGTCTGCCCATATGCGCACTCTGATCAGAGCATTTGCTAGTCGCTTAAGTATTCTTTGACTGTTAAGATCTGTTAAACTACTGACCGAATATCATTTGGAGTTTCCAAGCTTAAAAGGAGGCTGCACAGTCTTGTCTAGACTTGACAAAATGCCACATTGTTGGAAATCACATGTTACGATTCGTATATTATGTTTGACCACACGCTTAAAATAAGTCGTTAACTTTTTTTTTACTTCGACACAAGTTTTTTAACTAGGTCATTGTGTCAACTGTCATAATGGTATGGCTTGTGTCAAAGTATTTGCTTTTACCAGATTTCTTATCAACACAACTATAAACTAGACTTCAGTCGATGGTACACCATCGCAAATACCCGTTTTCGAGCTAACCAAAGCATCTGCAAAATTTGAAGTTGCTACGTCCAACCGTTTAGAAGGAGATGCATTTAAAAGAAAGTACATTATTGCACTTTTGACCTTGACATTAGGTCAAGGAAAACACGAAACGTTGTCCAGCATCCACTACATCATATGACCTATGCACCTGCAAAGTTTGAAGTTGCAATGTACAATGGTTTAGGAGGAAATGCATTTACAAGGAATGACCTTGACCCAAGTTCAAGGTCACATGAAGCATTGCCCTCGACATCATGTGACCTATGTTTCTGCAAAGTTTGAAGTTGCTACGGCCAATGGATAATGAGATGCATTACCAAGAAAATACATTATTTGACCTTGAAGGTCACACAAAATGTTGCCCAGTACCCTCGACTTTATGTGACCTATGTACCAGCAAAGTTTGATGTTGCTGCATCCTATGGTTAAGGAGAAGATGCATTTACAAGAAAATTCATTATTTGACCTAAAATGTTGCCCAGTAGCCTCAACATCATGTGATCTATGCACCAGCAAAGTTTGATATTGCTAAATCCCACGCTTAAGGAGAAGATGCATTTACAAGAAATACATTATTTGACCTTGACCTTCGGGCAAAGGTCACACGAAATGTTACCCAGTGCCCTCTACATCATGTGACCTATGCACCTACAGAGTTTGAAGTTACTACGTCAAAAGGTTTAGGAGGTGAAATATTTACAAAAAAATCAATATTTGACCTTTGACCTTGATCTTGGGATCAAAGTCATACGAAATATTGCTCAGTACCCTCTACATCATGTGACCTATTCAGCTACTAAGTTTGAAGTTGCTTTGTCTAACGGTTTAGGAGGAGATACATTTACAAGAAAATACATTATTTGATCTTTGACCTTGACCTTGGGATCAAGTTCACACGAAATGTTGCCCAGTACCCTCTACATCATGTGACCTATTCAACTACAATGTTTGAAGTTGCTACCTCCAACGATTAAGGAGGAGATACATTTACACGAAACGTGACGGACGGACGCACGGACAGACGATGGACCGACTTTGGTACGAAATTAATATACCATTTTTTCTAAAGAAAAAGGCGGTTATAAAAATTACAACTCAAGCCCTATCATATTAATCATAAACCAGATTGTGTTTTTATCGTGCCTTTAAATGTTAAAAATGCCAAGTTGTTGGCATTTTAAAATTTATGAGCCTGATAAATATCATGAATATCATGCTCAATTGAGTTGAGCATGAAAAAAAAGTTTTATATTCTCGATGCCTTATGTCACAGTCTGTCAATGCAGTAAAGATACAAAACAACACTTTGATGCATGCAGTGCTTCCACGTATTACGTATTTGTCCACGCAGTGTTTCAGGTATTACTGTACCTCCAGGCCCAAGTGTACCTTATAAACTACCGATCAGTAGTTTAAAATTCGTGCATTATGCTTATGATAACTAATATAGAGGCGCAAACGGGTAAATATCTCAAGGAAAAAGACTAAGTTATTCTGAATTGCAGGGCATTTGCGCCTTAGTTCAAAATAAGGGATCCTCCCAAAAATAAGTTTTAGTTACGCGGTATACATTTACATCCACATGCTAAATGTCGATCGTATTAGTAAGGATTAAAGTTGTTAAATAAAAAGGAAAACGGGGGTCACTTGAAACCTGGAAATACAGTAGTTTATGCAGTGCTTCCATGAATGGATCCAGGCAGTTCTTCCATGTATTGTGGTTCATACGAGTATAGTATTTACTATGTATGTAATTGGTTTATGCAGCCATTCCGCGTATTCGATCATACAGTGCTTCCTCGTATTGAGCCAAGCATCGCTTTCAACCATGCAGCTACCAATTTAGCATTGCATGATGCTGAAACCTCACAAGATAAGCTGTCAATAAATAACATAGAATTTGCAGTCTAATATTGTCACCCAGGTGTATACCAAACTACATGAAAACGTGTTCACTTTACCATGCTAATTAAAAAAACAAAGATAATTGAGAAGTTTGTGAAAAAAAAGTTTATAGTGTAAAATCTCTAATCCATCGAAAATATGTTGTTGGTACATGTTGGGATTGCCTCTATGAGGCAATTCCAACATGTACCAGCAACATGATACTGAAAAAAGAACCATTTTGGAATTAACGCTTATCAAGTAGCATGCACACAGAGCCTTTGCCTCTTTACATGTCAAGCTGCCGATCAATTTTAAAATACCTGTCACTATATGGAAAATTGTGTATATTACCATGACAGCTCTATCATCAAATTTGATTTGAAGAACAAGCGTTTTGCTAAACTGGTAGTTGCGTATTCAGGCAATGCTTTTACGCATTAGTGCGTACAGGGCTTCAACGTATTGTTTCACACAGTGTGTCCACGTATTGGCCCAATCAGTGAGCCATGTAGTGCTTTCACATATTGGTTTGTGCAGGGCTTTGACTTTTAGGCTCATGCTGGTTTCCGTTTGTTGCTGCGTGCATTACTTAACCCATTAATCCATTCATGATTCAAGCAGCGCTTTAACGCATTGGTTCATGCAGGATTAGATTTAAACACAAAAACGTATAACAGTAAAACCTGTGTAAAACGGCCACTCAAAATAGACTAAACAAAGGTCTTAATGACAAATGGCAGCTTAAGAAGGTTGAAAGTATTGCAGAATGCTCCTTCCTTTTGGAGCATTCTGCAATACTTTTGACCTGCATTACGCGATAATCGGTCTTGAAATTCGATTTTTGGTCTTTTTTTAGTGGCCGTTTTTTACAGATTTTACGTTATACCTAGAAAATTGTAGAATATCAGTACCAAGTGTTTCTAAGAACAAAAAAAATGAAATAAAAATAAAATAAAAAGCGCCATATTTCAGCTGTAATATGCTTTTTGCCTATGGAGTTGAAAAATCATCGATAAAATCCACACAAAAAACAGTTCACCCCTACCATTAAAATAAACTTACCCTGTTTTATAGTCTTCCCACTTCTGTTGATGTATTCTCTCTTGATCTGTATTTTACGTTCGTATTTTGCATGTTCGTCTATAAACAGACCCGTCGAGACCCAACGCATGCTATAGTGGCCCTTGTCTCATTTAAATACTGTCATAGGACTTACTTTAAATGTGAATGCTCAGGTATCTTGTGGTACTAGAAGTCTGATGTTTGGCCTGAACATTCATCTACATCCATTTTAGGTGTATATAAAATGCCAATGGTCTAGCAAGACTGTGCGCACGCACAAGCTTGCCTGAGCCTTGACTGAAGTGCCATGTCCTTTGTGCTGGCTCATACCTAGTTGTTGAGATTGGTACTTGAGTTTGGTTTTTACCCTTATCCTGCTGAATCCGGATAAATCCGCCCCGGAAAAGACGATCCTCACTGTTTTCCACCGTTTATTAGAAATAGATTCGCGCTTGCCATAATTTGTTGCTAATATATGGCTGGCTGAAGGTCAGTCGTTAAAGTTGATAAATCACGAGCTCGAACCGCGAGTGATTTATACATTTACGACTGACCGACAGATCCTATTGTTGCATGTCTTTACCGGCGAAAACAGTTTTTGTGGGTGATTACTGTTTTCACGTTGTCCGTTCCTGTGTGCATGCGTGCGTCCGTAACGTTTTGTGGTGTCCTTAACTTGACATCTTGAGTCATCGCCAGAATTTCACCAAACCTTGAAAACATATTCATAAATACAAGACAATAAGTTAGAGCTAGAGCCAATTCTATTTGAGTAACATTTGGTTCCCTGGCTGTTTATATAGGGTTTATTATTATGCTATGATAATGTATGCACGGGCCGACCTACGCCTACTACAACATTTGGAGCAATTTCATACTTTACCGTTACAATACAGACACATTGAACATATCATATGCGTGAAGGAGTTTGGTTCAAAACAATTTTAACAAAATAACAGCTATGAGAACTTAAATGCATAGATAGTGCCTTTATTTACCACAGCTTAAGATGGAGCAATTTGACACTTTGCCTTCACAAGTAGACAAACTAAACATATGCATGAAGGAGTTTGGTTAAAAATGACGGAATGACAGCTATGACAACTAAGCCAATTTTCCCTTTTACAAATGTATATAGCTTTTGTTTATGCATAGATACTCAGAAAGGGCATTCACGGTCTTGTCAACTCCTACCACAGTTTTGTTGAAGAAATTCAATCCTTTACCTTATTGAACAAAGGTATGCTGAAGGTTGGGGCAAAAATTTAATTTTTGACAAAATGACAACTATAAGAACTTAGACAATTTAGAATAATTTGTGTATATTTGAAGTTATTTAAAATGTGTGGAGAGTAGACTAAAATTTTACCTGAGCTTTGCGTGTAATCAGGCAAAGGTAAAATTTGAGTCTACTTTCAACAATTTTTAGTATCTTTATCCATTTATGCAAATCAAAATTGTGTAACCTACATTACCTTATTTTTACATTGACATAAATTGAATATCTATGATAGTTAAACCTGTTTGTTAAGTCACTATTTATTTTCATTGTGACAGCGATGAACGAAGACAGTGCCCATTTCCGTGCAATGTAAATGGTTGAAAAGAAAATATGTACGCCAGTAGAAGTGACATGCTTATAAGCATCTTGAAATATTCATTTTTCTACACTTTATCGCCAGCTGCAATTTATAAATAGATTCAAATATGTTAAATGTAAATCTCATCATTAGAATCGGAATCTTTCTAACACATCTAAGGTTGTGGAACATGGTTTATTCTAATATGCCATCTTTTAAGTTTATCTGCATTTTCGCAAAAAATGTAACATAAGTAACTCTTGTGGAGTGTAGAAGTACATCTCCCAGATGTTTGCAATTGATGTTTATGTCTAGCTGAAACATGTAAAGCTCAAATAATTTCATTAATACTATTGGAACATATCCTATTAGTCTTGTCTTTTTTGTTGGTATTTTCAATGTTATTAGGCTAACATTGATTACATGCCATTTACAGACGACTGACCCAAGAAAACTTAGAAAAACATGGGGTTCTAAGGCCACAAGACATGTCTCTGACTGAATTTTCTTCCTGAGGCTGGGGAACATGGCCGGGGAACATGGTTCATTCTTGTATCATTTGTATGCAATATGTAAAGTCATTATCTGCAATTTCGTAATAATTGTAACATACGTCACACTGATGAGCAGAAATACATCTCACAGATGTCTGCTATTGATGTTTATGATAAGATCAAACATTTAAAGTTCAAATAATTTAATTGATGCTTTTGTAAAATATCCTATTGGTCTTGTATTTTGTATACTACTATTTTCAATGTGAGTAGGGTAACGTAGATAACAGGCATTTTACAGAAAACAGGCCACAGAAAACTTAGTAAAACATGGATTTCTAAGGCCCCAATACATTTCCCTAACTGAAGACAGTAACCAAGTTTTTATTCCTGGGGGTGCAACGTTCTCGCAAAATAGCCCATATATCTCAGTTTGGCCCCTAGACCATCTTTCCCACCGGCTGGTACGGGTATGTGAGGTAAAAAGAATCCATCATTGATGTTCAGCGGGGGCAGAAAAATCCCAACCTGAAGGCCCACTGTTCCAGTGGGAAACGAGGCGTGTCGAGTTTTTCACTGAATGGTGGACCAGAGAGTTGGGATTTTTCTGGAACCACTGAACACCAATGATTGATTCTTTTTCTCATACACCAATTCTACATTTAGCGACCGTACTGTACATACACATTATTATAACAGTAACTTGATCTGGCATACTGTATCACGTCGAGTGGATAAGGTCATATCATCAGATCACCCGAGACGGGAAGTGTTGAGGGTGATCCAATGGTATGGCCTCATCCATGAGACACGATACTGTATGCCAGATCAAGTTACTTTTATAATAATATATTTATTATATACCTTTTTCTGAGATTATTCTAATTTTATGAATATTTTTGGTCTTTTATCTTGAAAAATTGTGGGAACGTTTGCCATTACGTTACGTTACCATTTTAAAATAGTATCACTAATTCATATCTAAGCTTTTGAACACCCATTGTCATCTTCCTGACTTAAATGTACTCAATAAAATATACCTCCTTGCCCATTACGTTTCTTGACGTTATTATTATTATTATATACCTATAAATGATACAACGTTTAAACTGTCTGTTTTCTGGCCATCTGATACAGAAAGTCGGATCAACGGACTGAGGTTTTCTGATTCCGTATCACTATCATTTATAACGAGGCTAACATCGGTTACCTGATTTGGGAGCGACGTTACGTAAAGTAAATTTCAAGCATGGAACCAGAGACGGAAAACATGATGACGTGACGTCAAGAAATGTAACGTTATGGCAACTTCTCGGGATTTAAGACCAAAACATGTTTTAAAATTAGAAAGAATGTCAGAAAAAGGCATATAATAAACATATTATCATAATAGTACCTTGATCTGGCGTACAGTATTACGGGTCGTGGATGAGGCCATACCATTGGATCATCCGAGACGCGTCCTCGACGCTACGCGTCTCGGGTGATCCGATGATATGACCTCATCCACTCGACGTGGTACAGTATGCCAGATCAAGTCACAATTAAGGGCCTCGACTTGAGAAAATCTGTCTTCAGAGGTTTGTGAACAACAAAGGCGCAGACCAGCCTGCGCGTCCGCGCAGACTGATCAGCGCCTTTGTTACAATGTATTCGCTTTTTGGAAAGAACCATATCTAAGCTTTGTACAAGCAAAATCTCAATTTTCAAGCTAGTCTCTGTAGCTGAGGAGACTGGTTTGAATCTTTTTTTGTCGGAAACCCTGAAGACAGGTTTTGTCGCGACGAGGCCCTTATGATAATGCGTATATATCTGTTGGTAACGTCACCGAGGTTTATGTTTATAGTCAATGACGCGCGCTGTACAAATCAACGTGAAACAGCAATAAACAGCGCATTAAACAATGAACAAATGGTCATTTCATCAAAATGGATTTAAAAGAACAAGTTTATCAGCTACAGTAACTTGAGTAACAAATTTTGTTGAGGGAAATGTGTTTCTTTTTTTACATCCCCAAGACTCACTGTCCGGTGCATTCGGTCACTCATTGCCAAACACATCAAATAGGTCAATCGAAATGCACCCAGCATGTTCAAAGCATTGAAAAAAATGTCAACGTAAAAATGCGCAGTTTTACTTTATACCACGTAAATCGCTGAAATTTCAACATAGAAATTTTTCCCGACTGTCGACAATTCAACTTTCTTTTTCGAAGGAATTCAGTCATCCGCCGAAAATGTTGTGTGTGGGTTATCTCGCGCGACTGGTTTATGTGGTATTAGATATGCTTATCTGACATTGGTAGCGATGTAGGACAGATTTTCCGACAGCGAGCCAACATAGGGATCACTTGATCTTGTATGCGTTGGTATGTGAGAAAGAATTATCTATCATGGGTAAAATCTATTGAAGCCTCGATCTGGTGTGCGAGAAATATTTGTAACTGAAATTTGTAAAAAGGCTTCAAAACAACTAGCTGTTTTAAAAAGACTTGGTAGATTTTTAACTAAACAGGGGAAATTGGTCATATATAACTCTTTTATAGCATCAAATTTTAGTTATTGCCCCTTAGCTTGGCACTTTTGTAGTATTGCCAGTACAAACAAACTCGAGAAGGTTCAAGAGAGAGCATTGAGATTTATAAACAACGACTACTCCTCATCTCTCAAGAAATTACTCAGCCAAACTAAGACTGAGCCCCTCCATGTCAAAAGGCTTAAGCTGATGGCATGTGAGGTGTTCAAAATAGTAAATAAACTATCACCTGAATATATCCAAGACATGATAAGCATTAAGACCTCCACTTATAATTTCAGAGGTGAGAGAAAGGCTGAGAATCCCAGAGTAAACACCACAAGGTATGGTCTGAGGTCATTCAGGTCCGAGGCTCCCCGGATCTGGAACAGTCTTCCAAATAACTTGCGGGTGGCAGAGTCATACCCGCATTTCCAAGGGCTGCTCCGGAGATGGGATGGTCTTGGATGTGGATGCCCTCTGTGTTGTGCCTAGTTTTATTTTTATTTTTTGCTTTCTGCTTTAGATTTGCTTTGCTTTGCTTCGCTTTGCTGTTATTTGCTTTTTGCTTTTTACGATAAATGTTATCTGAGCCAGTGCATGGGATTTCCGATGGTGGGGTATGTGCGACTAGCAAAGCCTTAGATCAGCCTGCGCATGCGCGCAGTCTGATCGGGGCCTTTGCTTGTCGCTTGAGTGTTATGTGACTGTTGGGCAGCTGCCTGGATGTCGTTTGGGTTTTGTGCCTGGGGGGGGGGGGGTGCGGGCTGGTCTGGGTCTGCTTGTGTCGGGATGCCACATTGTTGGAGGTCACATGCCACGGCTCTAGATTCTATTAACCCATCCTTTTGTACATTTGTGCCTTAGAAATTTTCGCTGGCAAGACTACCTCATTGAGTAAAGTCTTGCTTTTATTTTTCGCCTTTTCGTTTTAGGGCCCCTACATGTCAACAGGATGTGATTACTTTGCAACTTAGACTCTGCTGCACTGTTTTCTTCCCTTGATTCTTTAAGGGAAGAATTTTTATTTTTACCCTTTGAGTGCTACTTGCTTTTAGAGCTACTTGCTTGTACTCTAGTATACTAGTCTCTTAGTCCCCTATTTAACCTTTTTATAGAGACATAACTTTTAAATAATTTTGTTTTTTTAACCCAAAGTTTATTTTTCAGTCTTACAATGTATATATATGTTTATAATATTACTTTGCATGCTCTGTGATATATTCTATGTTTGTTCTCTTTAAATTTGTTTGTCGAAGTAAAAGCCCTACAGGGCTTATGTTACTTGTTATATGTATATTCGACGTAAAATAAATCTTCTATGTCTATGTCTATTGTATTAAATATGAAACATATCAATTGGTACTGGTCACTTTTTAACGTGTTGAATTGGTCAGCCAAAACGAGTTAAGTTCACCAATTCGATCTTTTTTGTGTCCCATCCCCATTTTAGCATGTAAACAGTGTATTTTCTAACGCTTTAAGGTTTATAAGTTTAGTTTAGGCTTATGTCTTGACAATCAAGTAAAAGAAAAGCAATGGAAATGGTCAATAGTCATTCCTTACGACGCTTATCAACAGCAAGTGCCCCCAAAATGGCCAAAAAATGCTGTCCCATCGTGATGGTATGTAATTTTAAGAATGTATTATGCTCAAATGGTTGTTTTTATAAGCAGTTTTCAACTTTATTTTATTGACACACATATATACCTTTCATTTAATGTCCCTCATTTGATTGAAAAGTGAAAAACATTTTTTTTGTTGTATTGATGATTAATGTCCCATAATCTAATGTGAATTACGTTACCAATTTAACCATCTCACAATTTACACACCATGCACCATAAGCTCACATCAAACATCTCTATGTCAAGAGGATTAATATGTGCATGGACAAAAGAAACGAATTTGGGGAAACAATTGTTTATCTTTCGCAGATGAAAAGATATCTGAGGTTGTCTAAAAAATCTGCAGTTTTGTGAATTACGTTACCCTATGTGTATTATTTTTATAAGATGAGGTACAAATATTGCAATTGAAGCCAATGTAAGAGCTATAACCTAACTTTATAACAAATCATACAAGAACTTTACAAGAAGCTGTTTGCACAGAAAAAATAAGTGGAAACATAAATTTGTGAATTACGTTACTGTGAATTACGTTACAACAATTTTACTAAAATCCAAATACCTCTCTAAATGCATACACTAGCTGAAAAAATGTTTGTTTTTAAGCAAAGCAAACCTGTCCCAGTTAATAAAGATTAATTCAAACCATATTGCAGTTGAAATTTTATTTTAACAAGGATTTACCTATATGATTTGGGTACATCAACTCCCCTATTCATGTTACTTACAAAGATACTCAAAATATCAACACACCATATGCAATGTAATCTGTTTGAAAAACAAAATTGAATAGTGTAAATATCTAAGGGATTGTTCGTATGGTTTTTGAAATGAGCTGGATGAAACTTAGGTAACGTAATTCACAAGTAGGTAACGTAATTCACATCCTTCAAAAAACCAGATAAGTCCAATCAAAGGACCAAAGGCAACAAATCGACAGTGATTATAAGTTTCTGACTTGTTGTTCATTTGTTATTTTCTCTTTTTAAAACCATTTTTATCTCGTTGCTGCTACCATTGGAGGTTTATTGGTGAATTTAAGTGTATTCTTTGAAATTGGCACTCTCGCTTTTGCATCCTGGTCCATTCAAGTTGATCACAGTGACCCCAAATGTTCTCATGACTTACTATGTCGATAACTTTTAAGGTTTATATGATAGATAAAATAATTAACCTGAATGTATAACTTCTTATCTCCAATTGAAGTGAGCAAATAAGCTATGTGAATTACGTTACCATGAACGTTTAGCCATTTTTTCTGAGAAGGGCGTATCTTTGTGAATGATGCAAACTTAGCTTTTTTGTTATATATGTACATATAAAGGCATTTATTGAAGCTAGATTATTTATTCTGCATTTTCTTACTTTGCAGTGAGCCACAACAAGTTTTCAAATATTTCGAATATTTAAAATCATTATTCTATAATCATATTTTAAAGTGTTATTCCAACACGATTAATGCAACTAGATGCAACAGCTTACTTCCAATGTGAAAAGGATGATGTAAAAAGTGTTATGCAACACACTAGAACCTGATATTTTGCAGAAAAATATATGTTTCTACACCGGAAATAAGACCAGAGTGTAAGGTATGTGAATTACGTTACCGACCTATTTGCACAATGTTCGTTATACAAGATTACGATTTATTCTTTCCAACACCAAAGAAAAATGTAATTTTTAATATTCATCATCTACTGTTTCAAAACCAATAATTTTTTTCTGGACAACTCTTCAAATTTGATGTATATAATTAAAACAATAATTGTACTCATTAAATTACAGCTGAATTCCACTGTCAATTCATAACAAACCTGCTTAGACCATGCTGAGAAGCTATAACATGATAAAAATTCTACATTATAGGCTTATTTGATCAACAAGAGGTCCAAGTAGAAGTGCATACTATTAAAGTTCTTAAATACTTCAGTCTTGTAAGAAATTTGGTATGTACAAGTATACTTTATCACAGTAACGTAGTTCACATTCAAATTCAGTGGTGCTCTTTGTGATGCTGAATGAATCAAATTTTTTGGAGGAGCACTTTTTAGACATCATTATCTAATTGACCTATACCAAAGAGTAAAAAAAATAACATAAAAATGAAAATCTAAGCCAAAAAAATTGTGGGACAAAAATTGGCTGCAATTGGTGAACTTAACTCGTTTTGGCTGTGGTACCAACTCTTCATAACTTGTGAAATAAACGAAGTGTAAAGCGGTGCAACAATGCTATATGAAATTTGACTGTGTGCGTATTTCTCACAAAGCGTGAGCTATTGATACGAAATACATGACGTATTGGTAGCAAATTTTACCTGCTGTGAGGGATTGGTACCAATTCTTCACTGTAAGAAATTAATGAAGTGTGGCATTTGTGGTTCAGCAAAGTAGTCTATTCGTGGCCACACCATTTGCTTCAAAGGCATAATAAATCAAACTAAGACAACTTAAGTTGATAAATCATATATTTAAGGGAGTAGACAGGCAATATAAAACTGGATATAACTGAAGTAAGAGTGTTTTTCCTTCTCTTTTTTCTCTCTTTTAAAAAACTTTTTGTGGCTTTTCCCTGGGTAGTAACCAGTACTGGGCCGGGAGGGTTTATTATTTGTGTGTGTACGGTATTTTATAACGGGAGCACCCGAATGCTCAACCGAAATTATTTCTGGAGAAGCCGTAAATCTAACTTGCGACCCCTGGTTTACAAGGCATATCACTTATCCACTACTCCACGGTGGCTTCGAAGCTTCGAAGCCGCCGTGGTGTAGGGGATAAGCCTATGCCTTGTGAATCAGGGGTCATAGGTTTGATTCCAAGGTTCTCCATCAAACCATTTTCGGTTAAGCATCGGGTTCTCCCGTCATAAAATACAAACACAAACCATAAAACTTCCTTACTGTCCATGGAAAAGCCACGAAAAGGTTTTCTTCTCTTTTCTTATCACTGTTAATGGAGTAGCGTCTTGTCTTCACATACAATGTACACGAGTAGTATGTAATGACCCTCTTGTTGTTGTCCTCCGTTACACGTGTTTCCATGCATCAGTACGGGTATTCTGAAGAACAGAAAATAAAACAGTCATAGGCGGATCATCGGGGGTGACAGGGGGTCCGGCCACCCTGAAAGATCACAAAAATATAGGGTTTCTTTGCAATACTGGTCCGAATCCCCTGAAAAATCACAAACGATGGCCCAACATTGAATGCTGGCTTGGTAGCTCTGTGATTTTTCAGGGGACCCGGAACAGTGCGGAACGGCACCCTATATCATATTTGTGATTTTTAGGGAGGGGTCAGGACCCCCCCCCCCTTTGGGTCCGCGAATGAAAGGGTTAGTTTACAAATGGCCACGACATCCATCGTCAGTCAGTACGATTAAAATATCGAGCATCACTGAAATAGTTGGGTAAATTCAACTCAAATCAACTGACCATAATGTGCACGACCCGTGGTGATTTTGGAAACAGCATCTTATTAGTAAAGATCAGTTTGTACTGTTCTGACTGCACCGAGACTTAATACAGTGCGACTATCATTTGCCTTGTCTATATCAAGTAAAATCCTCCAAAACCTTCTAACCCATGACCAAAGGGTCAATGACCGTTGGCTTAAGATAAGAACAGTTTTGAAGAGGTTTTTCTTTATATCGGCATGGCAGACAGATGTGTCATGTGACCTGGATCACACAAACGTTTATTTCATCGTCTTACTTAATGAATGCCCAATATGAAATTTGACTTTAGTTGTCCTTGCAGCTATACTGAGAAAACAGTGTTAAAACATAATAAACCGCAACATGAAATTTCCAACAATGTGGTATTAGACTTCGAGCTAAAAAGGTCCTGCCCCCCCCCTCCCCTAGGGAATTTTGCAGACATACCCTATCTTGAAGAAAATTTAAAGTCGCATCTTTTAAGAGATGTTTGCACTCTGTGCTCCGGGGCGTTAGTCTCTGACGGCTTGTTACATATGTTACGTTAACAAACTAAGGAAAAAATCAAAATGAAAGTTTGAGCTACAGAAAGAATATATTAAACCATCTAATTATTCAAATTTCTCATGTAGTTTGCAAGCTGGATGCCTAAGCTACATAAAGCAGCATTTTAACCAAAATTACAACCTTCAGTGGTGTTATTTGCGTTACATAGATTAAATTTCCCTTTGAAAGTTGAAATCGTGACTAACATCATTTAATTTTACAGACGATTTGTGCATTTTTACAAGTGTTTTTAATCTTAGTTTACTAAAATACTCATTCCACTAATAGAAAAAACAAAGTTGGTTTTCTATCTCAAATACGTTGTTTTATATGAGCTATTAAACAACCCTACCCCCAATTTTATGTATCCAATTTTGGTATCTATTATTGAAGAAAAAATATGAAAATATTTGACGCTCGTGGATATCTTACATTTTTGGCACTGTGTTGCTAAAGCAATAAAGAATCATACATTTGCAAGTTTGACACCAGGTTCAGAGCACTTATCAAAGTATGTAACGTATGTTACATGGCATAATGAATGAGCAAGGAAATTGTCTTGGAAGTAAGAGATGATATTTCAGAAAAAATACTATTTTTCACATGTTTTCATTTGAAATATCTGGTTTCATACTGCGCTGGGGTATTCTAAAATGATAACATTAGTGAACAGCATGCTACTCTCTGATTTGTCTTTACACAATTCTAGCAGCCTGTGACTCTGATGATGCTGAGCATTCTAATGTTGTTTGATGTAGTTAATGAGGACGAGACTGATAATGAGGCCAATTACTAGTCGAATCGTTCTCATACAGCACACATTTTCTTTTTCGGGCAGAAATGTCACCATATATTTCCTCAATGAAAATCTAGTAAGGAAAAATAAGTTTCTGCTTTTAAAGCTTTAATATAAGGGTTTCTGTTATAGAAACTATAGGATTGTTACTTACGTTACTTTTAAGCATTATCGATTACGTTACCATTGCACTTGGTCTTTATTTAGAATTCTAATGCAATTATCACAAGGAATTGGTTACCTCATAAACTTTAAAAGTAATTTGGACAGAAAGTTCGCATGTTCTATTTCTTTGGGACATGCGTGTTAGTGGCCATTAAAAGGAGGAGTTGGGGTAGATAATCTTCATTTATGAGGTGATGGAAGGTCACAGCGGGCTCAGCTATTTACTAATTTCAAGGCCATAGACAGTAGTTTACTAAAAGGCTAGTTTTAATGCGACATCTGGTCAGAACTGAGTTCTATAAGAATCGATGAGGTAGAAACGTTGATTTACATAGGTAATCTATGTTACTTGTATTATACCAGTGGTCAAGATATTCAACTGTTTTTGAATTTGATGAATTAAGAACAAGTAACATCTAAGCTTAATATCTAAAGGCAAATTACCCTAAGATTATATCGCTTTTACAATGAAATCTGGTGATTTTTATTACAGTCTGAACTTACAAACTACATATAAGTAACGTATTTAACACCCTCTGAAAACGACAAAACCCCCACAGCCAGAGTGCTAACAAGTTAGATTTAGTGGCTTAGGATACTGGCTATCAGAAAATATATGTCTACAAAAATCCCCGGTATAAATACTGCCTCATAGTCTAAAGGTCACATATGATCATCATTTGAACAACTTTGGTAAGTGCTACATACCAAGGCCCAAGATCATTAGCCTATTGGTCCAAGGGAAGATTTTTCATGTGTTTTTTGAATTCATTGCCTTGCGGTTCCTGAGGAAAAACGTGTATTAATTATAAATAAATAAATAAATAAAATATCTAGGGGACTCCAATATGAGCGACCTTAGCTGAAAGGCTAAGCTTTGGAATTTATTTATAGCCAGTGTCTCAACATATGAGCAGTCAACTTGACCATGTGACCATTTCTAAAACTTGACGTTCGTTTCCTCACACTCAGGCATTTAGTCAAAGAGTGCGTAACAGAAAAATCATTTTCTTATTTCTCAACCAAAACAAGTGTTATTTCTCAACCAAAACATATGTTGTGGGTACTCAAAAGAACCGTATCGATGAGATGGTTCTTTTGAGCACCCAAAACATATGCTAAAACTATGGGTAAGAAAATATTTACATTTTTTTTACATTTGCCTGTGCTCGCACTAAGAGTTTCCATAAGCTTCATTGGTATACTGTTGCCTCTCCTATGAACTTCTAGCTCAGGTGAGATAAAACATAATTTGCGGTGCTTTATCCCACACAGTTCTCAAGAGAGAAAATTCAGCAAAAATATATTTTAAGTCAAAACCTTTGGCTAAACTAACAGACAATGAGTTAACCATTTGAGGACCGGAAATCTCAAAATGGGAACTATGGCAAACAGTAAACACCCAAATGAAATGCCTCGCAAGAGAAAGAAATATATTTTTGGGAAATTAGAACCTGCAAATCCTCGGTATACAGTGACACACAGTGGATCATCCTGGCCTAACTGTATTACAACCACGTAACTAGCAGAATAGCAAAGAGGTAGTTCATAAACTCGAATTTGGAGAAATATCTGTCATGCAAATATAAACAATTTGCAGTAGAGTGACAGGAATTTAATACTGATTGGCAGTTTGGGGTGTTTAAAGAGATAAAGACAATGGACATGATACTTGGAAAATGTAATTTTCCAAATAGTTTTCTTCCTTGTTTTCAGTAACATATGTTGTAGGTACACATTGGAATTGCCTCTACCACATATGTTACTGAAAATGAATGAGTTTTTCACCATAAGCTTTTCTTAAACAAATTCTCAACTTCTATCATTTATTCAAAGAAATGAGCGTGTAGAAATGAACAACTTTTCATGTAGTTTGTCATTTACCTGGATGACAATAATAGACTCTCTGTTTTATGCTTCTGTCAGCTTATCTTGAGATGTTTCATGGGAGTATACTGTTAAATTATAAGTTGCGTGGTTGTAAACTGTATGTAAAATTCCACTGGTCTTAAAATGGGTAATTAATTAAACTTACTATCAGGCATTTTCCTACATTTAGCAGTAAAGCAGTATAGAAAGCCATCAGAGCAGTCGCTGTTATAACAAGCACCTGGTCTGTCATGGTTCCTTAAGTGACATCGAAACACACACATATAGAACTGACGACTACAGTTTCGTCTACATTCATCTATATCTGACTGGCTGGCTTTACCATCACTGACTCTCATCAAAATCACCATGGAAACAGCAAGGGTGAGAATTAAAACTTTTGAGTCAGCCATCTGAAAGTACAAAGAAACCGGTTGTGATCTGTCCCATCCAATCGGATTACGTTCCACTAAAAGCAAAGAGCATTAATTCGACTAGGAGGAACCGTAGGTGTTACATGTACATGTACCTTATATGGGTGGGATATAATCATTTTTAGACGAAGTGGGGTACCATATTAGTTGAAAACTTAGCATGGCGATGATACGCTGCACGTGTTCAGACCCTCAAACATCTGCAAAGCTTTGGAAAGACTGGATTAAACTGTGGGAGGAGTTGCGCTCACAAAACACCCATTCATTGTGTCTGAGATTCCTAGAATAATTATGTTCACACATGTGCGGATCCAGGGGGTGGGGCAGGGGGTCCGGACCCCCCCCCCTGAAAAATCACAAAACATAGGGTTTCGTAGCAATTCTGGTCCAGATCCCCTGAAAAATTACGAAGCTACCGAGCCAGCTTCAATGTTAGGCCATCATCAGCACGCAAGCGAAACGCCATTTAAATGGCGTTTCGCTGGCGGACCCATGATGGCCCGCTTATAGTGGATCCTCCCACCCCTCATTAACAAAAAAAAAAAACTTTGACAAAATTTTCTGGATCCGCGCATGTCATAAGCTTTCGAGACATAATTTGACGATAGTTCTCAAATCACATGCAAACAATGTATCTTCAGGCATGGCCAGAACAACTGCGGTACGACAAATAAGTAAACCACTTATTTAAAAACAAAAGACAAACAGTATTTTGATGACAATGCTAAAGACACATTCACCTCCGCAGACCATAAACAATAAACCATAAACAATCTGAAAAAAAAAGAATAAGAAGAAACGAGGTTTGCGCTCATAATATACATAAGGCCAAATAAATATACCTGTGTTTAGGGTCACCTGACCCTACCCAAATTTAATGGTGAAAGCTAGATTTTTCCAGGTTTCCTGAAATATATTTTTATGCATTTTGAAAGGCTAAATGCCTTTCAAAATGCATACAATTATCTTTTTTTCCAGAATAAAACAAATAAAAAATATGTGCGCCTACCCTTCCTAAATTTTTCAGACCTGCTACCCGAAACACACCATTTTTTATTTGGCCTAACTGCTCATTGCAACTGCAATGCCGAAAAATTACTAGTAAGTTCGCAAGTTGAATAATATACAACCACGTATTTGACGATAATGTCCAACTTCAGACCACACTCAAATTATCTACTAAGTTTAAAAAAAAGATCGAGCTATACTGAAATTTGAGTTATGCTCACAAAGGAACCCACTCATTGCGTCTGCGGACAGAACCCATTTTAAAAATCTCCTTTGACATACGTCGGGAGACAAAAAAATAAAGCCATAATTTTTTGCTAAAGAGAGCTTTATTCCTACTGCTTTGACAAACCACAAAAAACAGTTCATCCCAACAATCAAAATGAACTTACCTTATGCTTTGTGATGTTGCCTCTTTTGTTGTTGTGCTCTGTTAACGTTTGAGTGTTTGTAAAAATATATTTACGCTTTCCTATTTATATGGATCCGCTCAGTACCAGTCATGCTTAAACCTTAATGCGCCAATCGCAACAAAAGTCGTCTGCTATTCTCGTCTGCTGAAATGTTTACGAAGCCTCTATGGCAAACAGTGAAGGCCCAGATCAGACTTCTCCTATTGGAGCAGTCTGTTTTGGGTCCACACTGTTTGCTTCTATACTTAATTAGTCAGTAATGCTAGGCAACTATTTGCAGCAGACGACTTCAGCAGACGACATTTTCAGATGCATTTTTTTCTTGGCGCTTTAAGGGTTAAGTGGATTTTATACCACCCTTACCAACTTTAGCACGAACTATACTTAAGGAATAAAGAAACGCAGCAGACATTTTTGCGTGTTTAAATGACGGTTTGGGGAAATCTCTTTTGAAAATTACTTATTGAGTATTTATAGCATGTGATGAAATACCAAAACGTCATTTTAACCCTACATTTTACGCTACAAGTTGAAAACCTATGAGAACGTTAAATGTGACGTCAACGTCAGAATAAAGATCAAGAAACCCCGTCTTTCCATGTTTGGTTATTTTGCGTCGACTTTACAATGTGCAAATTAAACAAACGTCCAATCATATTCGTAATGCAGTCAATTATTGCCTCAAAACACGCTACTTGAATGACAAGATACACAATGGTAGTGAATAAACGATAAACGTCACCTAGAGCCGTCGGGTTAGGGTAGCTGGTGAAAATGTGGGATAAGATAGACCTAGAGACATCAGAACATGCTTTCTTTGGAAAACTGATTTTTTCAGATACTGTAATAATACGCTGGTAAGGTGTTTATATTGACGTTAGCCAAACAAAACACGACATAATGCAAGAGAAAACATCTGATTACATGCCGAGAGTGGTCACCAAACTTGCTATCTGTAACCTAAAATAAGTCACTGGACCATTTTATCATTAGAAAAACACACAAACATCATGGAAACCATTAAAACGTAGGATGTCGAATTTTGACGTCAGAATTGAGTTTTTTTTTACGTCTGAAGATCTCAAGTAATAATTCTTGAACAAAACGCCCTTGTAATGAATAAATCTTAAGCAGAAAAGAAAGTTTGCGCTTTTCTCGCAGTATTCAGAGTTTACGTTAATGGCGTTAAGACGTTTCAGAATCCTACAGAAACGTCGCCATTTGATCATTTCTTTAATACCCAATCTATGCCAAGACTTTTTAAAACAATAAACCGATGGTTGATTCAAACTTTGCTTTTATTGACCCTGTTTCAGCAGTTTGCTACGGGGGGTCAGGCTGGTTACGCGCATATCAAAATGATTACGTAATCGATAACTACGTTGAACCTGCTGTAATTTGACGGACACATACTGCTCCTATGGATATATATCATTTGCACTAAAAACTTGCATCATATTGTATGCTTACAATTACTCGAAGTGTTTGTTGCGTTTCTTTATTCCTTAAGTATATCTCGTAATGAAAGCTCGTGGATTATCTCCACGTACAGGCGGACAACCTATAGTAGAACTATTACATATCTTATTTGCGTTAAGATGAATGTTCAGCTATGTAATGGAACTAGAAGTCTAATATTTAGTATATGTATTTGTTTGATTTGATTCTTTACGTCCCATCAACAATCTTTCAGTTAAACAGGGACGGGTCTTCCTGGGTTGAACCAGTACTAAGCTAGGATAAATGTGTCTTGCTCAAGGACCACAACGCAGTGACGCCGGTGAGGCTCGAACCCGCGGCCCTTCGGTTTCTAGTCAAGCACTCTACCACCGAGCCACTTATCTCCGACCAGAAGTAATATTTAGCCAAACTCGCGATGCACCGTAAATTACACACTATTCTACATATAATATAAAACATTCTAAGTTCTCAACTAATTACACGCTAACATTATCAGCCTTTCTATATTGAGGGACTTTAAAAACGCACCATTTTATATTTTTTGTTTCTTCCACATGATTTAATTGAGGATGTTTTCTTTATCATTTTTTATCCTCTTGCAAAATGGATCATGATTTGCCATGATTTCGATTTGCTCATGCTTTTAATTCTGACGTAATATCGACGTAAGTGTTTTTCAACGATTGTCGTCTGACAAATGTGAATTTGATTCAATTTGAAAACAAACACATTTAGGTGGTAGCTAGATATCATAACAAATGGAAAAACACAAAGGTTTTCAGAAATAATCGTTTTATTACACTCCCACTCGCAGCGTTTCTTTGCTAACGTCAGTCTTAAATTTTCAAACATCAATAACGGGCGGGTGACGTCCGCGCATGTCGCGATACTTTTGTCTTTTATGCAACTGATTGAGGAGTATCTGTTGGCATTAAAAACAATTTGATTATTCCTGAGCCTTAGGATATAAACGGCCAATTACGTCAAAAACCAATGACGTCGTGTAGACGTAATGAACGTTGCCAGAGGCCTAAAACTTAATGTTTTGATTTTGTCTTTCCTTTGCTTTCAAAAACAAACGTCGGTTCGAAAACTTTTTTTCGTTCATTATGGAAGGTATGGGTACTCTGTGACTTTTTGAATTTGAGTTGTCTCAGAATTATCGCGACGCCACGACAATCATAAGCCCCAGCGTTTCGATTTTCTTATTGAATGTAAGCTAAGTGACGGAACTTGTCAATTTTATTTTTCACATAATGAAAATATCCAATTTTCGACATAATCTAGCATTTAAGCAGGAGGTGCGTTTTTTAAAGTCCTTCAGTATATTATTTCTAACTACAAGGGAACACTGCAATTAAACTTATGGATGAAGGGTCATACAAATTCTAAAGGAAAAGGTAGCCAGGAACTGTTTGGTGAAATGTGCATGTTCAGTTCCCCATTATATTTATGACACCATTAAAACATGAAATTGTCCTATAATACAATTCCAGTTGAGTTAATGACACTTACTTACCATCAAATTCATGGAATACAAAAAACAAACAATCACCATTAAATTCATTTCCTATCCACCAATTAAACTATACATTTCAGTTTTCAATGTATTTATGCTGTGGTGGAGAAAAGAAAAACAACACAACAACGCAATCTTATCAGGAGGCTTGTTAACCCTGTATATACTCATAGACATAGCATTTATATATGTCATGATGAATCCACTAATCCCTCTTAAATTCATGGGTATTTCCAGCTCTAACAATCCTGCTATTAAGGTTATTGTTGAGAATCCATACCCCAGGAGCTGATATTAAACAGTCCCAGAGCAGGTTCTCGCCTCAGTCTTCTGCGTGAAGATTTTATTTGGAATAAGACTGATTGATCAGGACCCCTTGTTTCCCCACTCATATAAATGGAGTCCCTCGGGGGACCGTTTAAAAATATATCCTGACATTATGAAATGTCATATATATCATCCCTGGGCTCCGCATCCGTGCGAGGGTTAAACTTGCACAGCTACAGAGTCCAGGAATGAGCGCTCCAGTTTTTGAGAAGTTTTCTTAATTTTGTGCAAAAAATGAGTCAAAATAGGATTGGCCTACTTAAGCTACTATTAAGGTTATTTAGGTTTGTATAGAAATGGATTTTGGTGCAAGGCAGTGACGGATAGCTAGCATGCAATTTCTTTTTTTTTTCATAGCAATTAAACAATTATGTCAGCCACTTATGCACAGTATCTACTTGAAATTTATACATATTATTCAAGTGCTTTTGTCCCACTTAAATAGACTAACCAATGCAAATATCAATGGCGTAGCCAGAACGCTGAACAAGTTACGCAAATCAAAGGGAGACTATTGGATCAAGCAATGTTTCTCTTCAATCGCGTCCTTTTCAAATGGAAACTTCTCTTACAGGAAAAAATTTGCTCCCAGAGGGAACGAATTCTTTGCTCCCAGAGGGAGCGAATTCTTTCCTTTATGAGCAGTTCCATATAGTAAGGAAATCATTTTTATCACATTAAGTGACCCCCCTTAAATGTTACTATTCTTATTACGCACGTGGGTAACCTGCGTAATGGGTGCTACGCCAATGATTATGGTACTTATTGCAAACGTTCGTAGTTCCTTTTCTCTCACCTAGTGATAATTTTTGTATAGGGGTCAAAATTCAAGTTCTATTTAGTAATACTTATTTATTCATTTCCCAAATAGTTTCGTTTTTACGGGACATTTATAAACATTTGATGACATCATTGTATCATAACTTCATTACATCTAATTACGTCATGACTTTATGATAACAACGTCAACAACCTTTCTATGGCAAGCATTTTGGTCCAAACTCAGGCCCATATGTAAAAAAAAAGTTAAGGCCTGATCTGAATCAAAACAGTTTGACATTTATGATATGTGTGATTTATTTTTTAACATGCATGAGGACGACAATAGGATTTGTCCCGCTGTACCCCGTCATCTAAGTTTTAGCAGAAAAATACACATTCTTGGAGAGGATGGTGTTTGTCTGTCATAATGCCTTGTCTGTTCCTTGCAGTCTTGTGGTCATCTGCTGGGAAAGGGCTGACTTCTTGGCTCTCTTGTATGTGATGTTTTCTACTGTTTTTTGTTGTCACACTCCCATATGGTATCATGCGTCAGGTGTGGTATTTGACTGTATCGATTCCTGATCTTTGCCTTCTTTCTTACTTTGAATCCGCAATAGTCCTAAGAAAGAGCATCACATGCAAATAATAAAACTCTATCTATAGTACATTTTACGCAATATCCTTAATCCCTTATTCGACCTGTCATTTTAAGTTCACCCAAGCCATAGGCTCTATGTTAACTTTTGTGATCCTATGATGTCCAGTCCAGTCTGTCAATCAATCAAAAATAAACCACTTGGCAGAACTTACTAAACTTCATGATAAGAGCAATACGTACTCATTTCTGACTATTGAGAGAGCAAACAGACCAATACATTATCATAATTGTAAAGTGGCTAGATACAACCAGGCAACCACCAAAGAAACATCTAAAGATAAGCTGTCAATAATATAAAATTGGCTATCTATTAATGTCATCAACTACACTGAAACTTTACATTCCTACATGCTCATTACACTGAAACATAAAAAGTAGTAGATAAGTTTGTGAAAACCTGTTTTATGGTGAAAAACACTCATTTATTGACTGGACATATGTTGTAGGTGCACATTGGAATTGCCTTTATGAGGTAATACCAATGTGTACCAACAAAATATGTTACTGAAATTAAGGAAACCTATTTTGAAATTTACACTTAACAAGTATCATGTCCATTGGCTTTCCTCTTTTAAACATCTCAATCTGCCTATCAGTATTAAAATCCTTGTCACTATATGGCAAATTGTTTATATTTACATGACAGCTATATCACCAAATTTAATTTCATGAACTATGCTTTTGCTAAGCTGGTAGTTGCATGGTAGTAAGGGATACAAGAGAGCAAAGTGATCCCAATTGATTATCACATGGTTGTAAGGAAAGACATACCATCATGTCAGAGCTATGATAGCAGTGCATGAAAACATTAATACTACCACAATCAGCCTACAGATTGACACAAAGCTACAAGTTGCTTCACGCGACAGTCCTGACAGATGTTCACTTGTTATTGGTGCATCCTACTGCCCAACTTATAGTGACCAGATATACACGGACGAACTGTGCTCTACGATTAAGAAAAAAGTTCGCATGGCATCAGAGCCTCAATGTGGATGGTTGGAGACATTAATCTACTGTCGTGCCAACCAAGGGTGATAGTGACGTAATACGATTGTCTTTACAACTGTTAAGTTAAACATTCATTTGTACACTCCACTTGACTTAACGCGAATCGATATATCACTTGTGTAGTAATCCTAACCTGTGGAAAGGATTAATACACAAGTGATCAATCGATTTTAAGTCCCTGATAACTATGTAAACATAACATAACGTCACTGTCACTCTTGACTGGCAGGACATTACCAGATATTGACAGAACAACAGAATAACTGGTAACAGTAACCCAGTTAAGTCAACTGGATTTTAGTAGACCTCATCAGATCAGATTGTGCACTTCCCATCTAGAGGACAGAACTCACTTGTCGTTTTCATTACAAAACGCCAGGATTGATTTAGTGATCACAGTGTGGTGTTTGTTCAAGCAAAACACAAGAGTTTTCAAGAAGAAGCAACCTCCAAGAAGGATACTTCTGTGGAAACAAGCTAAACAGATTCCCTGCGTGACAGTGTTCATGTGTTTTCACAGTCCTTTGTGAATCTCTGACAATGTCCTTTCTAAAACGACATCAACATTTTAACCAACCCTGGATCACAATGCATGCTAAGTAACTGTCAAGAAGGAAAAAGGGAGCATTTCGAAGTATCAGGAAATCAGGGAAAACGAAGACATAGGGCTTTACAAGAAACCACAGAATGACACATAACCTGAGTGTAGAAAGGCTTACGACTCAAACGTCAAAGATACTGTATCCCAAGAAGCTGTACGCATTCATCAAAGCCAAGAGATGTTACAGCAGTGAAGTCTCAGCCTTGAAATCTGATGGTGTTGCCTAAAGTGACACAAGGATAAACACTCTGCTCAACAACCAATTCAGCAATGCCTTCACAGTAAAAGACCACTCTGACCTAGGCGCCAGAACAATAATCCCATTTGATATGTTTCATATCTTTTATTTGTAAGAACACAAAAAAATGGTATAAAACCCTTTGAAATTGACTTTGTTATTGCAATTTAATGATATTTGACCTTTGAATCCCTCATTCTTTTTCTGCTGTTGCATACCGCATAATGTGAGTAACACATCAAATTTGGTTCTATTTTGTCCAATTGTTTAGGAGGAAATAGCATAACGATCGTAAAAACGGAATTTTTTATTTTTGACCCCTAACCCCCCCCCCCCCCCCCCCCCCCTAGGGTATGACCCAGTCGACAGAATGAAAACCACATCTGATATGTTTTGTACCTTTCAGTTGGGAGAACACACACAAAGTTGGTATAAAGATCTTTGAAATTGACTTGTAATTTAAATTAAATGGAATTTGACCTTTTGACTCCTCCCCAGGGCCCCCAGGGGGTGGGGCCTAAATAAATTTGACGTTTCACGCCCTATCATGTAAGTAACTCTCACACCAAATTTGGTTGAATTTGATCCTACGGTTTAGGAGGATATAGCATAACGGACAGACGGATAGATGGAATTTAATCTTTGACCCCTAAAGCCCCAATTCTCACCCCTAACGCATGACCCAGGCGACCAAATAAAAATCCTGTCTGATATGTTTTGTATCTTTCATTTGTGAGAACACATACAAAGTTTGGCACAAAAATCTTTGAAATTGACTTTGTAATTGAAATTACATTATATTGTACCTTTAGACCATGATCAGCACGCACACTGGCCATTTCCATGGAATCAACCTCTACCATGCATAGAGGGTACATACAACCCCTTGGCACCACGAGGAAAAGCCGCTCAACCATCACGAGACACCAAGAAGACAAATTAAGCAAAGCAAGTTTGATTGCAGCGAAGCAAACGGTTGCAACATTCCACAATACATGTAAACATCGTAAAAAGAAGATGCTATGCAATATTTTATGGAAAGTAACAAACATCATTTATCCTGCTGATAAAGCTTTAGGGATAATCAGAATAATCAATTTTAACGGGCTACAGAACTAATTTTCACTGCAGCAATTCCAGCAGCGGCCGGGGTGACAGTCTTGACTGAGGCGGGCGGGTGCCGCGGCCGCTCAAGCGGGGCAGGCGGCGGCTAGGGCTTTGCGGACTTAGTCAATTTTTGGCCCTAACCCTAGCTGGCGGGTGCCCAGCTGCGGCCGGGATAACGGTCTCGGCCAAGGGGGGCGGGTGCGGGGGTCGCGCAAGCAGAGCAGGCAGACGCAGATAGGGCTTTGCGGACTAAGTTGATCTTTTGGCCCAAACCCTAGCTCGGCGGTGCCCAGTGAAAGCCGGGGCAACGGTCTTGGCCCAGGCGGGCAAGTGTGAGGGCTGTGCAAGCCGTGCAGGCGGCCGTGGCTAGGGCTGTGGACTTAGTCAATTTTTCGCCCAAACACTAGCTTGAGGGTGCCCAGCAGCTGCCGAGGCGATGGTCTCCATCGTGGGGGGCAGGAGCAGCGGCAGCACGAGCGGGGCAGGCGGCGGCTAGGGCTTTGAGGACTTAGTGATTTTTGCCCAAACCCTAGCTCGAGTGTGCCCAGCAGCGGCTGGGGCGACGTTCTCAGCCAAGGCGGGCGGGTGCAGCGGCCGTGCAAGCGGGGCAGGCGCCCGCGGCTAGGGCTTTGCGGACTTAGTAGATTTTTTGCCCAAACCCTAGCAGAGGATTGCGCAGCAGGCGCCGGGGTGATGGTCTCGGCCGCGGCGGATGGGTGCCGCGGCTGTGAGAGCGGGGCAGACGGCTGTGGTTAGGGCTTTTCAGACTTCGAATTGAGGCCCAAACCCTAGCTCGGGGTGCCCAGCGGCTGCTGGGCGATTGTCTCAGCCGAGGCATACGGGTGCCCAGGCCGCAGCTAGGGCTTTTTGCACTTAGTCGTTTTTTCACCAAAACCCTAGTTGGAGGGTGCCCACAAGTGGCTGGGGAAACGGTTTCAGCCAAAAAGGACGGGTGGCGCAGCAGCATCAGCGGGGCAGGCGGCCGCAGCTAAGGCTTTTCGGACTGAGTAGTTTTTTTACCGAAACCCTAGCTGGAGGGTGCCCAGAAGCAGTCAGGGGGCACTGTTTCAGCCGAATCGGGCCGCTGCACCTGCCTGCCACCAGGGGTGACTTAGCCGTAGAAACCCTAACGCAAACCCTAGCCGAATGGTCAAAGGGAAGTGACCCACTTACCCTAACCCTAACACTGAGCGCCCTGCTCGCATGCCATTCCCAATTAGCCCGGGCTACCTCTCGCCTGCTGCGGCAAGTTGGTCCTTGGATTCGACACAGGTCCCGCGCACACGGGCTCCCTTCTCCCTGCCTCAGGGTCATTCTCGGGTCAAAAAGGGCCCTATTTAAGCCTGTGCAGCCTAACTTTGCCCGCCCAGGGGCCCTCCAGCCCCAAATTAGACCAGGCTGCCTCTGAGGCGGTGTGACACCTCCTTGCCTTGGATTCGCAAAGGTCCTGCGAGCGCGGGCTCCCTCTCTCCCCGCCTCAGGGGCCATCTCGAGTCGAAAAGGGCCCAAATTAAGCCTGAATGACCGTCTCCCTTACCCGTCACCTTGTCAGATGCCGACAGAGTGGCGCCAGCCTGGTTAGGGTTATCAAGGGTTAGGGCTTAGGGTTTAAGACTAGGGCCTGTGGTCCAAATGCAATAGACCAACTTGTCAGATACCGACAGAGTGACCCCAACCCAGTGGGAGCCCGCGCTTGGCCAACAGGAGCCCGGTTAGGGTTAGCTAGGGTTAGGGCATAGGGTTTAGGGATAGGGTGTCTAAGGTTAGGGTTAGGGACTAGCACCTGGCCCAAATGCAAGAAGCCAACTTGTCGGATGCTGACAGAGTTATGTCCGCCCAGTGAGAGCCCATGCTTGGCCCACGGGAGGCCGGTTAGGGTTAGCTAGGGCTTAGCGTTTCTAGGGTTAGGGCCACTTTCGACTCGAGATGGCCCCTATGGCGGGGAGAAAGAGGGCCTGCAGGCGCGGCACCTGCTCGGTATTCAAGGCAGGGAGGTGTTGCACCACGTCAGAGGCATCCCGGGCTAATTTGGGGCTGGATGGCCCCTGTGTGGGTGGAGTTAGGTCACTCAGGCTTATATAGGGCCACTTTCACCTCGAGATGGTCCCTGAGGTGGGGATAAAAGGGGCCTACGCGCGTGGGACTTACGCCGAATCCAAAACAAGCAGGTATCACACCACATCAGAGGTAGCCTGGGCTTATTTGGGGCTGGACTGCCCCAGGGCAGGCGAAGCTAGGTCACTCAGGCTTAATTAGGGCCACTTTCGACTCAAGATGGCACCAGAGGTGGGAAAATTAGGGAGCACGCATGCAGTACCTTCGCGGAATCCAAGGCAGGCCCCCTCCCTCCCTCCCTACCACCCTCCCCCACTTACCCTCCCACCCTCTCCCACTTACCCTCCCTCTCTACCACCCTCCCCCACTACCACCCTCCCCCACTTACCCTACCTACCACCTTCCCCCACTTACCCTCCCTCCCTCCCTCCCTACCACCCTCCCCCACTAACCCTCCCTCCCTACCAGCCTCCCCCTCCCTCCCTACCACCCTCCCTCCCCCACTTACCCACCCTCCCTACCACCCTCCCCCCACTTACCCTCCCTCCCTACCACCCTCCCCCACTTACCCTCTCTCCCTACCACCCTCCCCCACTAACCCTCCCTCCCTCCACCACTTACCCTCCCTCCCCCACTAACCCTCCCTCCCTCCACCACTTACCCTCCCTCCCCCACTTACCCTCCCTCCCTACCACCCTCCCCTCCCTCCCTACCATCCTCCCTCCCTACCACCCTCCCTCCCTACCACCCTCCCCCACTGACCCTCCCTACCACCCTCCCCCACTGACCCTCCCTACCACCCTCCCCCACTGACCCTCCCTACCACCCTCCCCCACTGACCCTCCCTACCTACCTCCCCCACTGACCCTCCCTACCACCCTCCCCCACTGACCCTCCCTACCACCCTCCCCCACTGACCCTCCCTACCACCCTCCCCCACTGACCCTCCCTACCACCCTCCCCCACTGACCCTCCCTACCACCCTCCCCCACTTACCCTCCCTACCACCCTCCCCCACTTACCCTCCCTACCACCCTCCCCCACTTACCCTCCCTACCACCCTCCCCCACTTACCCTCCCTACCACCCTCCCCCACTTACCCTCCCTACCAACCTCCCCCACTTACCCTCCCCCACTTACCCTCCCTACCACCCTCCCCCACTTACCCTCCCTACCACCCTCCCCCACTTACCCTCCCTCCCCCACTTACCCACTCTCCCTCCCTCCCTACCATCCTCCCCCTCCCTCCCTACCACCCTCCCTCCCTCTCCCACTTACCCTCCCTCCCCCTCCCACTTACCCTCCCTCCCCTTCCCTACCACCCTCCCCCTCCCTCCCCCTCCCTCCCTCCCCCTCCCTCCCTACCTTCCTCCCCCAACTAACCCTCCCTCCCTAACACCCTCCCCCACTTACCCTCCCTCCCACACTTACCCTCCCTCTCTACCACCCTTCCCCACTTACCCTCCCTACCACCCTCCCCCACTTACCCTCCCTACCACCCTCCCCCACTTACCCTCCCTACCACCCTCCCCCACTTACCCTCCCTACCACACTCCCCCACTTACCCTCCCTACCACACTCCCCCACTTACCTCCCTACCATCCTCCCCCACTTACCCTCCCCCCGCTTACCCTCCCTCCCCCACTTACCCTCCCTCCCCCACTTACCCTCCCTCCCCCACTTACCCTCCCTCCCTACCACCACCCTCCCCCACTTACCCTCCCCCATTTACCCCCCCCCCCCCACTTACCCTCCCTCTCTACCACCCTCCCCCCACTTATCCGCCCTCTCTCCCCCATTTACCCTCCCTCCCTCCCCCTCCCTCCCTACCACCCCTCCCCCTCCCTCCCCCACTTACCCGTCCTCCCTACCACCCTCCCCCTCCCTCCCTACCACCCTCCCCCACTTACCCTCCCTCCCTCCCCAACTTACCCTCCCTACCACCCTCCCCCACTTACCCTCCCTCCCTACCACTTACCCTCGCTCCCTATCCCTCCCCCCACTTACCCTCCCTACCACACTCCCCCACTTACCCTCCCTACTAACCTCCCCCCACTTACCCTCCCTCCCTACCACCCTCCCCCTCCCTCCCTACCACCCTCCCTCCCCCACTTACCCTCCCTCCCTACCACCCTCCCCTACTTACCCTCCCTCCCTACCACCCTCCCCCACTTACCCCCCCACTAACCCTCCCTCCCCCACTTACCCTATCTCCCTACCACCCTCCCCCACTTACCCCCCCCCCCCCCACTAACCCTCCCTCCCTACCACCCTCCCCCACTTACCCTCCCTCTCTCCCCCACTTACCCTCCCTCTCTCCCCCACTCACCCTCCCTCTCTCCCCCACTTACCCTCCCTCCCTCCCCCCCTCCCTCCCTCCCTACCTTCCTTCCCCACTTACCCTCCCTCCCTACCACCCTCCCCCACTTACCCTATCTCCATACCACCCTCCCCCACTTACCCTCCCTCCCTACCACTTACCCTCGCTCCCTACCACCCTCCCCCCACTTACCCTCCCTCCCCCACTTACCCTCTCTCCCTCCCCCCACTTACCCTCCCTCCCTCCCCCACTTACCCTCCCTCCCTACTACCCTCCCCCTCCCTCCCTACCTCCCGCACTAACCATCCCTCCCTACTACCCTACCTCCCTCCCTACCCCACTTACCCTCCCTCCCCCACTTACCCACTCCTCCTCCCACCCTCCCTACCACCCTCTCTCCCTACCACCCTCCCCCACTTACCCTCCCACCCTACCCCACTTACCCCCCACTTACCCTCCCTCTCTACCACCCTCCCCCCACTTATCCTCCCTCTCTCCCCCACTTACCCTCCCTCCCCCATTTACCCTCCCTCCCCACTTACCCTCCCTCCCTCCCCCAATTACCCTTTCTCCCCCTCCCTACCACCCTCCCCCTCCCTCCCTACCACCCTCCCCCTCCCTCCCTACCACCCTCCCCACTTACCCTCCCTACCACCCTCCCCCACTTACCCTCCCTACCACCCTCCCCCACTTACCCTCCCTACCACCCTCCCCCACTTACCCTCCCTACCACCCTCCCCCACTTACCCTCCCTACCACCCTCCCCCACTTACCCTCCCTACCACCCTCCCCCACTTACCCTCCCTACCACCCTCCCCCCACCTACCCTCCCCCCACCTACCCTCCCCCACTTACCCTCCCTCCCCCACTTACCCTCCCTCCCTTCCCCTCCCTCCCTACCACCCTCTCTCCCTACCACCCTCTCTCCCTACCACCCTCCCCCACTTACCCTCCCACCCTACCCCACTTACCCCCCACTTACCCTCCCTCTCTACCACCCTCCCCCCACTTATCCTCCCTCTCTCCCCCATTTACCCTCCCTCCCCCAATTACCCTTTCTCCCCCTCCCTACCACCCTCCCCCTCCCTCCCTACCACCCTCCCCCTCCCTCCCTCCCCCACTTTCCCTCCCTACCACCCTCCCCCACTTACACTCCCTACCACCCTCCCCCACTTACCCTCCCTACCACCCTCCCCCACTTACCCTCCCCCACCTACCCTCCCCCACTTACCCTCCCTCCCTTCCCCTCCCTCCCTACCTCCCTCCCCCTCCCTCCCTACCACCCTCCCTCCCCCACTTACCCTCTCTCCCTCCCCCCACTTACCCTCCCTCCCTCCCCCACTTACCAGGGCAGGCGAAGCTAGGTCACTCAGGCTTAATTAGGGCCACTTTCGACTCAAGATGGCACCAGAGGTGGGAAAATTAGGGAGCACGCATGCAGTACCTTCCCCCACTTACCCTCCCTCCCTACTACCCTCCCCCTCCCTCCCTACCTCCCGCACTTACCATCCCTCCCTACCACCCTCCCTCCCTCCCTACCCCACTCCTCCTCCCACCCTCCCTACCACCCTCCCCCTCCCTCCCTACCACCCTCTCTCCCTACCACCCTCTCTCCCTACCACCCTCCCCCACTTACCCTTCCACCCTACCCCACTTACCCCCCACTTACCCTCCCTTTCTACAACCCTCCCCCCACTT